>CM044007.1:16420098-16695098 GCA_024085815.1 Flaveria linearis | reverse complement strand
TGCATTCTGATTTGTTTTTGATGAGGAATTATATTACTTGTGAATTATAAGTTCATAATCAAAGTTATATTTTGTTATATAGCATATGCAGCTTATATACAAAAGGATTTTATTTTATATTGGTATATAAAAGTAACATTCTAAACCACAATTTGAGAACAAAACAAATCATGAATCTCAACCAATAGAGAGATCTATACGCAAGTAATTGCATTATTGAGTACAAAGGATGCATCATGAGTTTTGGACGTGACTACTCAAAACAACACACTTTCTTGGTTGAGCTGATGGAGACTATTCAAGAATCCTAGCTTATCCCCCGGATCTTACTAATAAAGAAAGCGCCAAGACAGAACTTAAAGTGCGGAATCCCCTCCTACTGCAGGGATTGGAAATTGCGGAGTAGTAATAATAATAATGTATAAAAATTATTAACTTAAGGTATTTAAAACTTAACCAAGATTAGGGGGTTATTTATGTAATTTAATAAACTTTAAAAACAAGTTTTATGTAATTTATGTAATTTAATAAATTTAATAAACTTTGTAACTTAAGCGCATAACCGAAACTTTTTAATCTAATAGCCGTTCGACAATTAAAACTTAATAATAATCAAATTAAATAGTCCATAATCGAACGTTTAATCATTCTAAAACTATTACCAAACTCAATTGCACCTGAAACAAACACAATCAACAAATTCAAGCATCACTTGCTCGCGGACCTGCAACTCAACCAAATCCATATTCCAAGCTTCGAGTGTTGAAATTGGCAAAGGGTTTTGAATCAGAGACATCACACGAGGCTATACACAAAGCTAATTGAGTTATCATCCACGTTTACATCTAATTTGCACCTCCCTCGTCCGCGGCTTGTTCATCATCTTGTTCACCTCCAATCTTTCATCATTCGGGTAAATTAAATACATGTATACACTCGGTTAAACATGGGGAACAAAAGCCCCATGATTATTTCTGATAACCGATTCGATTTAACCTTCAATTTGGCCCTAATCGATTCTAGGGTTTATATGGAATTTGGGGGTTTCCTTTAAATGGGGTTATATTAATTTCGAACCAACTTTAACCGCGGCTGCGGCCTTGGTTCGCTGGTTTCGGGCTCACATGCATTTCTGGAGGTCACGGGTTCGAACCGTGCCCCCCCCCCCTCAATTATTTTTGGGCCTTTTTGAGCTTAAAATATATATATATATATACATATATATATATATATATATATATATATATATATATATATATATATAAAATTTCTAAAAATTATAAAAATCAGTTTTATAAACTGATTTTATTTTAAAAGTTAACTAATTATTTTCTGTAAATTATTCTTTAAACGTCTTAACAATTTTTATATAAATATTATTAACAAATGTTATAGTTAGTTTATTTATATAAAATAGATATATATATAATAATAATAAACTTTAAATAGTTGAAATCACTAAATTATTATTCGTCATTACATTATCTTTAATTATAGATTAATTAGGTTAATTATAAAATGTTATTTACATTTTATAATTTAATCATTATAAAGGATTAATTAAGTTTTTCTTTCATTGTACTAAAATATATATGATTTCGACCTTATTTATAAAAAGCCCCAAACTACATTTGAAACCCTAGCACTCGTTAAATGGTTAAACTTATTGTTAGACTTAAATCTTGTAAATATATACATGTTTAGGTACCCTGTGAAGGATTTCGTTGGAACCTCGATTATTATCCTTATTAATCATCATATATATACTTAATCATCATGTGAGTTTCCTTGCCCCTTTTTATGCTATTTCACACCGTTTTGGGGTGAAACATGTTACATTATTCAACATACACTTATAAACGTTTAGATCTTATAAAAGCACATGCAATTCATACTTTTATTTTGTCATGGTTATTTGTGTTGTTGTAAGTCTTATAGAGTTACATATATTGTTTACAATCATTAACTATTGCTAGCCTGGCGACGTCTTAGATCTTTGGGCCTGACAAGCCTATTTGGTGCTAAAGTCGATGTATTGCCGACTCCTAGGAGCCGTATGCTTGTGCACTAGGGAACCAAGCACACTTAGCCACTCATATAAACATATAATCTAGTCGAGGTTTGATTGTACTATATGTGCTTTATAAACTTGCTAACTCATAACCTATGACATGAATTGCTACTTGAAATCCATGGTATATTATGTATGTGAAACCCTTGGGAACTCACCAACTTTATAGTTGACCCGTTATTTTTAACATGTTTCAGGAAATGCCCACGCTTGAAGTCATCATTTGAAGCTTGCAATAAACTAGGATTTGGACCTAGTTAAATGAATAAAATACTTATGTTATGTTTTGTATTGTTTGGAACTTTTTCATATTTGAGACTTATGAATGTATTTCATTTGAAACTTATGATAATATTATTTTCATTTAAGGATAGCGTTATGTGGCTGTGAACAATCTTAACCCTCACACTTCAACGATTCCGCCGTCAAGGTTGAGGTGTGACAGATATATATATATATATATATATATATATATATATATATATATATATATATATATATATATATATATATATATATATATATATATATATATGCGCGCGCTAGAGGAACTTACATGACGCTATTTAGGGGATGTCATTCATAACACAAAAATGGCTAGCAAAGACAACCGAGAAATTCAATACCGTTAGTGTTCACACTCGACCCTTGATGCATCAATTTTTTTGAAGATATGGTTATGCAAGATTCTAAGATTATCGTAATATATTTTCTCTTTAAACATGCATTCTGATTTGTTTTTGATGAGGAATTATATTACTTGTGAATTATAAGTTCATAATCAAAGTTATATTTTGTTATATAGCATATGCAGCTTATATACAAAAGGATTTTATTTTATATTGGTATATAAAAGTAACATTCTAAACCACAATTTGAGAACAAAACAAATCATGAATCTCAACCAATAGAGAGATCTATACGCAAGTAATTGCATTATTGAGTACAAAGGATGCATCATGAGTTTTGGACGTGACTAAAGTTACAAAAGAGTGGTGATTTACACATTGTTTGGATGACATCCTTGGAGTACCAGAAAAGGCCTAGGACCGGGTAACCAAATCGGGTAACCAAATCATTGATTATATTTAAAAAAAACTATATTTGTAAATATATATCTACTAAAATTTATGCGTCCAGCCTAAAATTTGGACATTTAAACTTAAAAAGGTATACTTGAAGGGAACAATGGGCTTACCCGTTAATTTCTATATGTCTGGTATCTTTTGTCTGTATATTTGTCTATCTATATGTATGTATGTACAAATGTATATGTATATATAGGTGTATGTGTGTTTATGAAAGACAGAAGTATTTATATTACGATAACTAGCAAGAATGAGTCTATACCATTAGTTTATTATTGAAAATAAAATCTTAATAAAAGAGTAACTAAAGTGGATACATGGTAGCATTATATTTCTCATCATCAATTTTTTTCTGTTTCTATCTGCTAATAAAAATTCACATTAATTAATAATAATATTATTTAATTATTTTTTAGATCAAAATATTTTAAAAAATTAAGAAATAGATCTTCTTATTAATGTTATTTCTAAAGTAATAAATTATTATAAAACAATAACTCTTTTTAAAACATCAAACTTTTTCAAAATGTGAACCTTTTAAAATTGTTGTTTTTGAAAAGTAAAAAGTTTTATAAAAAATAAATAATTAATATTGGGAGTTTTAATAAGAAATTTTTTAAAAATTATTTTTTAAACATTTGTTTTGAAACAAAATTTTATCCATTTTCTAATGAACATTTTAATCATATTTTATATTTAATATTTTATTTATTCAGTGTATGTAATACATAAAGTTAATGAAACTAGTTATATTTATATAAAATCCTCACTCTACTACTCGTCACAAGTTTCATATGCATATGCATGTCATTAAATCATAGCCAAGCTACACGTGTGCAGTTGTTAATCATATATGAATACACAAAAATATAAGCAATCAATTATAAAAAAATAATGTAACAGCATTGTTTTTAATAGTCACGTCATCATCTTCTATAACAAATACAAAAATAGATGAATTTCATTTGTTTTCAGAGTTATTAAAATGTCAGTGGTTCTATAAAAATATAAATAAAAAACCATTACATGTATGTGTGAATACATAGACACACATCTAATAAGACAATATTGACCCTTTTAAAAGTACTAGTGGGTACCCGCGCGCGTTGCGCCGCACGCGTCATGTTAAATGAATAAGGGCGAGTTGTAGTAGTTGACGTGCGTTCATACATTTAAATGTGCAAGGTGTAGTTGCAGGGTTTAGAATCATGATGTTGTCGGACGTAGATGTGTGAGCACATTATATTTAGTAAACATAGAAGATAATTTTTAATGCATAAGCAAAACCGAAATGTCTTTTGAGAAGACTTAAGGTTATGGTGTAAATTTTTAAAGGGAAATTTATAAATTAGTTTCAAACATATAAATTATTTTGAAACATGACATAGTGAAATGGTAGACTTCAGAATTGATGTGACAGGGTGGTCATGGTTTGTCATAAGTCTTGCAGAGTTCAATTATCTCATCCATATGGGTTGTACACCACTCGTCGTCCCAAGCATTTGTAGTAGGTTCCTTGTGCCCTTCATCTATTACATTTTTTGATGTGGAAGTAGTGTTTTGTTTTTTTTTCCTGCTTGACTGGTGTGGTTACACTATAAGGAATAAGATTATTAGCGGCGACATTTGTCGCCGCTATTGATGCCATTTGTCGCCGCTATTAGTATTAGCGGCGACCTGTCGCCGCTAATTAGTCGCCGCTAATGATTCGTCGCTGATGTGGAAAAGATCGCTGCTAATGAGTCGCCGCTAAAGGTGTCGCCGCTAATACCATTATTTGCGGCGACAATATCGCCGCTATAAAGTTAAAAAAAAAATTCCGGGAAGACCATTAGCGGCGACTATGTCGCCGCTAAAAGTCAATTTTTAATTTTAAATTTTTTTTATTTTTTTAATTTCCATTTTTATAAACCAAGAAACCTGTAAATAAAACCAAATTTCCAGATTTCCAAACAACACAAATAACATAAGTATTAAGAAGTACAATACGAGTTTTAACAACACAAATAACATAAACATACAAATTGTTTAACATCAACTTCTAATGTCGTCAACATAAACTTAAACAACACAAATTGTTTATTCTTCGTCCTCGTCCGAATCATCATCTTCATCAGCTTGTTGTGTACCTTTTTGGGAGGCAATAAGTTGCGTCATTTGTGTCATAAAGTTTGCATTTTGAAACAAACTTGCAATTTGTGCCTACAAAACAAAACATACATTATAAGTTGTGGTATTTGCTTCTTAATATAACTTTAAGTATATAATGATACACCAACACCTTGAAGTGTGTTTGTATCACCCATTTCAACCATAATGTACATAATTCAACTTAAATTTACCCATTTTGACCCGTTTTAACTATATCAAGTGTGTTTGTATCATTTTGACCCATTTCAACCATAATGTACATAATTCAACTTAAATTTACCCATTTTGACCCGTTTTAACTATATCAAGTGTGTTTGTATCATTTTGATCCATTTCAACCATAATGTACATAATTCAACTTAAATTTACCCATTTTGACCCGTTTTAACTATGTCAAGTGTGTTTGTATCATTTTAACCCATTTCAACCATAATGTACATAATTCAACTTAAATTTACCCATTTTGACCCGTTTTAACTATATCAAGTGTGTTTGTATCATTTTGACCCATTTCAACCATAATGTACATAATTCAACTTAAATTTACCCATTTTGACCCGTTTTAACTATATCAAGTGTGTTTGTATCATTTTGACCCATTTCAACCATAATGTACATAATTCAACTTAAATTTACCCATTTTGACCCGTTTTAACTATATCAAGTGTGTTTGTATCATTTTGACCCATTTCAACCATAATGTACATAATTCAACTTAAATTTACCCATTTTGACCCGTTTTAACTATATCAAGTGTATTTGTATCATTTTGACACATTTCAACCATAATGTACATAATTCAACTTAAATTTACCCATTTTGACCCGTCTAAGATAAACCAACAATGATACATTTAACAACTTCAAGATAAAACGTATAAAACTTTAATACCTCTGATAATGTCTGAGGTGTTTGTTCCTGATCAGGAACAAACGAAGTCGACCCTGCAGATGAAGACGGTTTACGCCCAATCCCTCTAATATGCCCGCGGCGTTCTCCCAACACCGACTCAAAAACTTCAACCTCGTTCAGTGATGAACTATTTCCTTCGTTTTGGGATTGACTTAGCTCATCAAACCGTCCTTTGAGCTGATTCTATATTAATTAACAAGAAGTCATTTAATATATATATACACAAAGGCTTTATCTTTAATATTTCAAAACTCTACTTTATATAAAACTTACATATTGTTGCTCAGCTATCTCCGTATCAAAGGTCCCATCTTTACTGGTATGAGCATTCTGAAATGCCTCAAGTCTGCTCTTATTCTGATTAACATTTAAAAGTATATCATATATTAAATAAATACTTATCTACAATACACATACAAATAATTAAATCATTACCTGCTTGTAACAATAACTACTATACGAGGCAGTCCCACCACGATTAGTGTATTGTTGTTGTTGCCGGTTTGCTTTGTTTGATGATGAGGCTTTTCTGTGTCCGTCACTTAAGAAAAAATCAATTGTTTTGCTCCAATTTTCATGATTCATTCCCCTTGGAGGGTTGAGCCTTGCTTGTTCCACATCTTCATATCCTCCAACACGATCAAAGTGTCTTTTGGCAACGTTTTTTCGATCTCTGAATCGTTTAAGATATACAGAACGAATGCCACCCTCAATCTGAGCGCGTTCACGATCTCGCAAAATCTCATCAAAATCAAAGCGTCGCTACATTTAAGTTTAAACAAAATGAAGTTAGTTAAATAAATACCGAACAATAAACATAAAACATATAAAGGTTACCGCCATATGCTCATCCAATGCATTCTTCTGAGCATCAGAAAGATCAGTCCACGAACGAACATTAAAGGGATAATTGGCCTCCATGTATATCCTAACCTCACGAACAAACATATCGTTAAGTTCACCGACTGGGCTATATGTAGCAGCTCTATCAAAAGGAAGAAATAAGGTCCTCCTTTCTTTTCTAACTCATGCTGTAACTTTTTATTTTTGGCCTTCCCTCTTCTTTTCTGGGAAGGCGAGCCTGCATTTATATTAAAAAAGCAATACTTACAATATATATTAATAATAAATAAATAAACATGAAAATATAATACTTACCATCCAACTGATGGCTTCCGGGCCCACCAAAAGGAGGAATCGGCGGATCCCCCGCGCCATCACCTCCATGGCTCATTACATCAGCCATGAGATGTATCAAAACAATCCAAAAAGATATCATGTCTGTAAAAATTAGAAGATATAAAACATCAAAATTAAAATAAGAATAAAGTTTTCAACTACAACAAGATATCATATCTACAAAGTTTTAGATTAAATATATACTTAATCGGAGTCTCCCTCATATACTTCAGTCTCGCTATTAGCCCCTGATGCTAGGGGTTTGGAATGAGGTTTATCATGATTAAGTGGTTAAATTTAATGCATTTAGTATGGTCAAGTGTAAGAGATTGTGTTGAACAAGTTAACTATGAGGATTTGATGTTTTGTAGGTTAAACGCAATCATTTGAGGAGTTTTGAAGAATGCACATGGATGATAATCAAAGATCATGATAGATGAGATGAAAGAGAATTCAATTACGAGAATGTGGCCGCAAACGGGGAGTAAAACGGAGTCCGAACGAAGAAGTTATGAAGAAGACAAGATTTGGACAAAGTTGGTCGGCCATGACTTACGGTGGGTTGGATGCCTTACGGCCGAAACATGCTGAAAAACAGAAGGTGCCCACCGTAACTTACGGTGGGGAGACGTCTTACGGTGGCCACGCGTGCTGAACTCGTTTAAAAGCCGAAAAAATTAGGTTTTGAAGATATCTCTCATTCTACACCTCCATAGTCGCCCCCTTTCGTCCCCAAGGCTTCAAGAGGCTCCCGAGAGGCGATTTCAAGGCTTTTCAAGTGTTTTTCATCATTCGGTTTGATCCTTTAACATTAGATTTGATGTTTAATTTTGATTTTGATTTGGTGTTCTTCATTACCATGTCTAGCTAATCTCCTAGTAATCTTCTTTGGGTAGTAAGGTTTACTACTATGATTTGTTCTTGATGATTTGTGGTTGAGTTAATGTTTGAACACGGTAGTTTAAGCCGAGTACATTATTTGTTGGTTGAAAACTCTAAAATATGTGTGTTGCTTTCAATTCACTTGTTCCACTTTGATTGTTTTAGATTTCTTTTCATCTGGAAACGTTAATGTTGGATGGGATTGAGTATCACAAACATAAGATATGATTCGAGTAGTTCTTTAACAACAGTCTTATTCAATCTATTGTTTTTACCCAAATCGACCCGTTAAGCTTATATGACTTTTATGAACACTCAAGGCAAATCTAAGTAGTAAACCTGAATCCGGAGAAGATTACCCTTTTACATTATTGGTTGCAACTCAATTAATCATAAAGTTCGTTACTTTTCTCGATTAGTCATTTTTATTAAGTTTTTGTAATCAAGCTACAACTTTTAGATTTAAACTACAAAACTTTCCACATATTCCCTGTGGATCGACCCGACTTACCCTAGCTATCTTAGGTGAGTTTGGAACCTTATAAATTGTTTTTGATTAGGCTTGACAATCCGAAATCAAAATGGCGCCGTTGCCGGGGAATTAGTGCGCAAAGTGTCAAGTTTAAGTCTTTACTTGTTTAGCTTGTTTTATTTACTTTCTCTTCTTTGTTACGCTAGGTGTGCTTGTGTGTGCAGGTGACAGCTCCGTGCATGCATACCCGGTACGCAAGGAACAAGTCCCCGTTAATTTTTGATCCTGAAGTTGAAAAGACCGCTCGAAGAAATCGAGCACAATCCCGTGCAAAAACTCAATCATCAAGAGCAGTCAAAGAGTGCAAGATGGAACATAACCCACCACCACCACCACTTAACCAAAATCCACCCAATGACCAACCGCCAAATCCACCAATTGATCAACCTCCACCAAACCAACCAAATGACCCATTACCCTACCCAAATTTGCAGCCACAAGCACAAAACCCAATTGCCCACAACCTACCACCTCAAAGACAAAATCCTTATCCTCAACCAAGGAAAAACCCCTACCAACATGGACCTCCAAGGCAGAATATGAGACATCAAAGGGGGATTAATAGGATCGAGGCCGAAGAGGATAGATTTGACAGATTGAGCATCCATACTTGGGATGATGACATAGATGGACGAAGTGATGGGAATGAAGATGAGTATGTTGAGGAGGATGTGCAATACTATGAACCTAATAACAACCAAGGCCGATACAGACAGAATGAACAACCGAGGCAATATATGCAAAATCAGGGCCAAATTCAAGGTAGAAGACAAAGATTTCCTCTGGCAAATCGAAACCCCGGGCTTCAACCCCGCCAAGCCATTGTACAAGGGGTTGATAGCCATTTTCGCCCTACCATTGCTGGAGCTTCATCACCCATAGTCAGGCCACAATTTAGAGGGAAGTCATTTGAGATTAGGTCTAATAGTCTGGCCATTCTTCCTGAGTTTCATGGACTGTCCAAGGAAGAACCCTATTTGCATCTGAACGAGTTTAGTGCCATTTGTGAGACTATTGGGGCACAAGGTTTTACACCCGAAGAAGTGATGTTAGTGCTATTTCAGTTCACATTGAAGGGAAATGCGAAGAAGTGGTTTCATTCCCTACCTGCTGCCAGCATTTACACCTGGGAGCAAATGCAGCAGGCATTCCTAGAAGAATACTATACACCACAGAAGACAAGTGAAGCTAGAAATGCCATTCGTACATTCAATCAGAAACAAGATGAACCATTCCATGAAGCCTGGACCAGATTCAAGGAGTTGTTGAGAACTTGTCCACATCACGACATTCCTCAATGGGAGTTGATTTCTTCATTTTATGATGGGTTATCTGCTGAAGATGTAAGAGATGTGAATTCAACGAGTGCAGGAACCTTCATGACTAATACTGAGGATGATGATTGGGAGTTATTGGAACGGATGAGTATACATTCAAAAAGGCAAGCTCAGTCTCGGAGGAAATCAAGGAATGTGGTTGATGATTCGGATAGAAGGACTTCCAAGTTGGGTCAGTCATCAGGTAAGGCTACAGTAAATGCTACAAGTTCTTTTACTATATGTCAGGGATGTGGTGAAGCTGGACACACTGCCAGAGATTGTCCAGAGTTTGATGAGGGGTTGGAAGAGGTGAATTATGTACAGGGTGATAGGCGACCATACAGTAACAACACTAATAATAATACTTATCATCCCGGTTTGAAGAATCACCCTAATTTGAGGTATGGTAACCCAGACAACCAGTTGAATCCAAATTTTCAAGGTCCTTCACATCAGCAATATCAGAACAGGTCAATGGGTCAGGGTAATCAATACACTCAAGGAAGTTACAACAAGGGTGGTCAAAGGAATTATCAGCATAACCAGGATCAGAGTGGATCAGGAGGAAATTCAGAGCCAACAAACAGGGAATTGTTGGAGTTCATGAAGGAGATGAAGAAATCCAATGAGGTTAGAGACAAGAGTGTTGAAGCTTTATCAAAACAAGTGGGGCAGTTGGCTGAGGAAGTTGCAATTTTGAAGAAAGCCCCAGGGAAGCTACCAAGTGATACGATAATGAATCCACAACATCAAGGGACAGCCACAAAGAACATGAAAAATGTCAACATTAATTCGGTTAGTATCCTCCCCGATGCTAAAATTTTCACTGACGACTTTACTTTTTTATCAAAACAAGTTGCAGGTAAGAAAAATGAAGTCGATGGAGTAGAAGAGAGTGACCCAGGAGAACCCATCATTCCAATCAAAGTAGGAAAGCTTAAGATAAAAAGGGGCGCTCTTGGATTATGGGGCAGGTGTTAGTATCTTGCCTGGTGCACTATATGATCAATATGAGTTTGGCCCTTTACAGGAGATTGACACTACCGTGTTGTTAGCTGACTTGACCTGCAAACGTCCTAGGGGGATGGTAAAAGATGTGATCATCAAGTTAGGATATTTCTACTACTCGGTGGACTTTATGGTGCTTGACTATGCACCAGTGTATTCAAACGAGCAACAAAAGGTTATTTTAGGGCGACCATTTTTGGCAACTGCCAATGCTCAAATCAACTGTCAGGATGGAACAATTGATATGACATGTGAAACTCGTAAGTTACGTTTTAATGTGTTTTCCAAGGCGATCACTTATCTTGTTAATGATAAACTTTTTGATACAAATGTGACTAACGTGTGTGTTCCTCCCTACATCTCACATGTAAACGAGCACATAACTTTTGATAATGGTTGCAAGTATGATACGGATAAACAGGTGGACTTGACAGAGTTTGTAGATTCAAAAGAAAATAAACAGCCAGTGATGGAGATGGAATTAAAGCATGAGAAGCCAAAATGGAAGAAAAAAGTTAGTGATCCACCTGATCCTAAAATGCTCAAGTTAAGACAACGATGTTCGGTCCATGTTTGGATGACGTTAGGAAACCGCTAGATCAACAAAAGCAAACAATTATAGAACTCTCAGAAGGCAAGCGCCACTTTCGACCACCATGAGTGGTGACAGGTATGGTCTGGCTGAAGACCTAAAACTTAGCGCTACTTGGGAGGCAACCTGAGATGTTTGTAATTTTTAGTTATTTTTATGATATTTTTTGTTTGCAGCTTTGTGGGCGTGTTCACTAGAAACCCTCACGAGACTTCACTCATCCACTCGGGTCTATCGAGAGGTTTAAAAGGCTTGTTGCATATGCTAAATGCAACCGTGATTCCTACGAAAGTGAGTGTTAATAATTTTTTTAGTTTTTGTTTTAGCGTTTTAGCTTCAAGCCGATGCAAACATGCAAGTGTGGGGAAGCACATGGAATTTTAATAGCATATTTGATGAGGTGGTTAACAAGTTTACCCATTATCTTCATGTAACAAGATTGAAGCACTATCAGATCATCTGTCATCAGGTCCATGTGTACTTTCTTTGACTTTATTTGCTATTTTTGTTTTGCACTGGGGGGAGTGTTTGGGGTTGGTAAAGATAACAAGAAATCATGTTGAATTTGAAACAACCATGCATTGGGGACACTGTATCCCAAGTGTGGGGATGGGAGATTCATAGGGAGACACATATTTTGGAGAAATGGAAATTTGGACAAAATTTGAAAATTTGAAAATTTTTTTTTAACATTTTTCTCTAAAAATACTAATCATTGGTTAAGGTTCTTGGTCATGATTAATTCCCCAAAGGTTTCAACCCGGTCGATTAATAGAAGTTGGAAAGGGAATGCCTAGCTAGGGGTGGCAAACCTTGGGTGTAGTAAACTTGCACATGTCATGTCGGTAGCCGATCCCACTGTTTCCATATGTGAGAAGCCTATTATTTGATATTATTAGATATATTTGCTTGTTTGAGTGTGCAATGATGCAGTCTAATGGTAGAACTTGTGGAGCGTGTGCATATTGAAGCTTGAAACCGGGATTCCTATTAAAATGATTGAGGCATTAGGATTAACCATAGGATAGCCCCATAGGACCCATCTATTTAACGTTTAACCGTAGTAGCAAATGTTGAGCCTTCTCCCATTCAATTGTTTCACTAAACTTCTTAACCCACTAGTCTTTTGTGTAGCCTATTCATTTGTTTACCCATGTGATGGAACTTGAGTTAATTAATGGTAGTAGTGTTAAGTTTGATTTGATATAATATTTTGAAGTTGTAGTTGGGGATTGTTAAGCATAGTAAATCCCGTTATGTTTTGTTAAGTTTTATTCTAAAAAAAAAGAAAAAAAAGAAAAAAAATGGAAAGAAAAGAAAATTATGTCGAAATAGTGAAGTTGAAAGACGGAAGTATTAGACAAGACAAAAAAAATTTGTGCTTTGGAATAAAGTGTAGTTAAAGGGTTTGAAGTCGTTGAATAAAGTAGTTAACTCAAGTTTTTCATCACTTTAGTCACTATACCCTAAATTATCCCTACCCGAACCTAAGCCTAACATTACAACCTTTGAAAAGCCCTCATGATTGGTGTGCAATCTCGTGTTAGTGAGTGGAGATTTGATTGTTTTACAAGCCTATGCTCACTAGTTTTCATCATTGCTTGAGTGCTTCATAAATACCGGCACATCTTTGGTCGGGCCAGAAATTACACCGAGTGGAGAGTTTTATTGTGAGGGGTATGATATGTGCAAGGGAACCACCTAAAGTTTGAGAATCTTAGTTAGGCAGTCCAGCGGGTTAGAGGTTTGTGGTTGTTAACGGGTCATAGTTGCTAACTTGGGAATTGGGTATGCCCATGAATCTTAATTGAGTTTGGTATGTGTGTGTCTATGTTCTCACCTAATTTTTGTTTGACTTGAATTCTTGATTCTTAAAAGCAACCTCGCTTGAGGGCAAGCGAGAAACAAGTGTGGGGATGTGATGCTAGGGGTTTGGAATGAGGTTTATCATGATTAAGTGGTTAAATTTAATGCATTTAGTATGGTCAAGTGTAAGAGATTGTGTTGAACAAGTTAACTATGAGGATTTGATGTTTTGTAGGTTAAACGCAATCATTTGAGGAGTTTTGAAGAATGCACATGGATGATAATCAAAGATCATGATAGATGAGATGAAAGAGAATTCAATTACGAGAATGTGGCCGCAAACGGGGAGTAAAACGGAGTCCGAACGAAGAAGTTATGAAGAAGACAAGATTTGGACAAAGTTGGTCGGCCATGACTTACGGTGGGTTGGATGCCTTACGGCCGAAACATGCTGAAAAACAGAAGGTGCCCACCGTAACTTACGGTGGGGAGACGTCTTACGGTGGCCACGCGTGCTGAACTCGTTTAAAAGCCGAAAAAATTAGG
Source organism: Flaveria linearis (assembly GCA_024085815.1). NCBI lineage: Eukaryota > Viridiplantae > Streptophyta > Magnoliopsida > Asterales > Asteraceae > Flaveria > Flaveria linearis. The sequence continues at coordinate 16,681,012 of CM044007.1, read as the reverse complement.
TTTTGAAGATATCTCTCATTCTACACCTCCATAGTCGCCCCCTTTCGTCCCCAAGGCTTCAAGAGGCTCCCGAGAGGCGATTTCAAGGCTTTTCAAGTGTTTTTCATCATTCGGTTTGATCCTTTAACATTAGATTTGATGTTTAATTTTGATTTTGATTTGGTGTTCTTCATTACCATGTCTAGCTAATCTCCTAGTAATCTTCTTTGGGTAGTAAGGTTTACTACTATGATTTGTTCTTGATGATTTGTGGTTGAGTTAATGTTTGAACACGGTAGTTTAAGCCGAGTACATTATTTGTTGGTTGAAAACTCTAAAATATGTGTGTTGCTTTCAATTCACTTGTTCCACTTTGATTGTTTTAGATTTCTTTTCATCTGGAAACGTTAATGTTGGATGGGATTGAGTATCACAAACATAAGATATGATTCGAGTAGTTCTTTAACAACAGTCTTATTCAATCTATTGTTTTTACCCAAATCGACCCGTTAAGCTTATATGACTTTTATGAACACTCAAGGCAAATCTAAGTAGTAAACCTGAATCCGGAGAAGATTACCCTTTTACATTATTGGTTGCAACTCAATTAATCATAAAGTTCGTTACTTTTCTCGATTAGTCATTTTTATTAAGTTTTTGTAATCAAGCTACAACTTTTAGATTTAAACTACAAAACTTTCCACATATTCCCTGTGGATCGACCCGACTTACCCTCAGTGTCATAATCAAAATCCTCTTCATCATAATCACCCTCGTCCTTAGACATCACATTAGCAGTAACATTTGGTGGATTAACTTCACTTGCAATTTCACCATCGATGACATTATCAACATTTTGAAAGTATTGGGTGAAGTCAATGAAAAGTACATTATTAGATGAAGAATGATTATGAACGACGTCAAGATCTTCTGTTAATTCATTATCAACATTTTGAATGTTTTCCACGAGTTCGTCATTGGATGGCGGTCGATCCCAAATTTTACGATGATTAACATTCTCGACGACCCACCGGTGATTATTGCTTTGGTTTCTCCGAGAAGGTTCTCGGATGTAGAATACTTGTTTAGCTTGGGAAGCAAATATGAGTTGATCGTCTTTGCCCAATTCACGTTCGGTGTTGATACTGATGATATTATTGTCGTATGAAACACCCCTTCGAGTATCGAACCATTTGCAACGAAATAGGACTGTTGAATACCCATTTGCATAGCACAACTCAATAATCTCTTCAACTTGGCCATAATATTTCTCACCATTCTCACCCTCCACTAAAACACCTGAGTTTTGTGTTGTGCGTTGCGCGTCACGTGCAAGTACCATAAACCTAACACCGTTGACTATGCAAGCAGTGTAGTTATAGGCTTTTACATCCGCACCCATTGAAAGAGCATACAACTCTGAGTGAAAATCTAGAGAATTTTGTATTTTCATCGAATAAACCTAAGAAAATAATGTGTTAAATATAAATTACCTAACAAATATAAACCTAAGAGATTTTTATACACGGAATACCTTCTCTAAAAACCATGATGGAAATTTGATTATGACATCCTCATGTGGGCGTTCAGATTTGAATTCACTATATTGTTGACAAAATATATAACAAGTGTGGAACGGAATATATTTAAGTAATGTTTAAAAGTTAAAGATAGGAACTCTTACTTCATATAGTCTCTAACTTCTTGACAACTATCGAGGACAAACCATTCTAGCTTCAGTTTTTCGCTAGGAGAAAGATATTTCATCTTTTTTGCGCTAGCTGGACGACATTTTGACTCAAATGCAAATATCTTTCTCTTTTCAATAATGATATCCTCATTTCTATCAGGGCGATTGAACTGAGTCTCAACATCTCGAAGGTACCTCGAACAAAATGATAAAGCTTCTTCAGCAACATAACCTTCAGCTATACAACCTTCTGGTCTTGCTTTGTTTCTGACATAATTTTTTAGTTTTTTCATATACCTTTCAAACGGATACATCCATCTCATACACACTGGACCACCACAAATCGCTTCATCAGGTAAATGCAAAACCAAATGAACCATAATGTCAAAAAACGCTGGAGGATAGATCAATTCTAACTTGCACAATATTATAAGAATGGCCTCCTTAGCTTTCTTCATATCGTCAATTAATAGTGTTCTGGAGCAAAGTTGCTTAAAAAACGTACACAAATCAACTATTGGTGTATAAGTATCTTTGGCCAAAAAACCTCTAACACCAATCGGTATCAACCGTTGCATGAGAATATGACAGTCATGAGATTTCAACCCAGTAATGTTAGTATTATTATCTATCACTCTCTTGCTTATATTAGATCCGAACCCATCAGGCAGTTTTACATTTTTTATAAACTCACAAAATAACTTTCGATCACTAGTCTTCAATGAGTATTTCGGGTGGGGGCTATACCACTTGCCATTTTTTTTCTCTAACCATTGCCTACTCCGAATATTTAGATTTTTCAAGTCAACCCGTGTATTTGGTGTATCTTTGCTCTTTTCATTCATTAGAAGAGTACCTAGCAAACTATCACACACATTTTTCTCTATATGCATCACATCTAAGTTGTGTTTTAGCTGTAGAGAAGACCAGCACTCAAGTTCAAAAAATATGCTTTGTTTGGACCAATTTAACTCATACTCCTCCCGCTTTAATTTAACACCTCCAAAATCAGGATGTTTCCCCGGTAAACGGTGGCGGAGCCGACTAAATTGAGTTTCTATGTCAGTATCACTAAATTGTTTCGGAGGGGATCTTATCTCGGGTTCCCCGTTGAAGTCCAAATTTGTTCTCCATTCATGGTTTGCATCTAAAAACCGACGGTGACCAACATAAACGACTTTATTTGTGACACGCATCGAAGGAGTGTCTTCGTTACAAGTCGGGCATGCTTTGTAGCCCTGCCCGCTCCAACCTGATAGACTACTACGAGCCGGAAAGTCGTTTATAGTCCATAACAAAGCCGCCCTCATTGTGAAAAATGTGTTTGTCGCCATGTCTTTAGTACGTACGCCCGACACCTACAACTGTTTAAGCTCATCCACCAATGGCCTAAGAAAAACATCCATGTCTTTCCCGGGGGATTTAGGACCAGGAATCAACAATGACAACATGAATGACGACTCCTTCATGCATAACCATGGAGGCAGATTGTATGTCGTGAGTATAACAGGCCACGTGCTATGAGCCGAACTCATGTTACCAAATGGATTGAAACCGTCAGCTGCAAGTCCTAGGCGGACGTTTCGGGGTTCTCTCGAGAAGGTAGGGTACTTTATATCAAAATCTTTCCATGAAGAACCATCAACAGGATGACGCATCGTACCATCTTCTGATCGTCCGGTATTATGCCAAATCATATCTTTTGCAGTGTGCCTTGAAGAATACAAGCAGCGTAGCCTGGGGGTTAAAGGAAACCATCGTAACACCTTGTGAGGTAACTTTTTGCCCTTTGTATTTGTATCGACCCACCGACTCTCGTTACAAACTGGACAATTTTGTAACAATAGATTTTCTGCCCAGAAAAGAGCACAATCATATTTGCACACGTGTATCGACTCATACCATAAACCGATCTTCTTTAATGTCTTCTTGGCTACATAGTGAGAAGAGGGAATTTTGTTACCTTCAGGATGTGAAGACTGCAACAACTCAAGGAGCTCATCAAATGAGCTATTTGTCCATTTATTTTTCACCTTAATATTCATAAGCTTTGCTAAAAAGTCAAGAGAAGAAAACTTAGTACAACCAGGATATAATTCTGATTGAACTTCCTCTAACAAGTCCTCAAAATCATCACGGACACCACTACTCTCTTCCATAACGTCTTCGATAACGTCAGCCATTTCGTTTGTTGGCTCAACATCATTTACAACCACAACTTCAGGAATTAAACTTTCACCATGATAGATCCAATCCTTGTACGTCCGACACATGCCCCATATTTCTAAATGATATTTCATTTTAACCCATCCTAATAATTGAGTATTTTGACATTTTCTACACGGGCATCTAATCAGGCCATATTTGTCGATATATTTTTCACTCATATCGATAAAAGAGCTGAGTCCTTGCTGATACTCGGGTGATCTACGGTTCGGATTAAGAATCCAACTTTTATCGACAGACATGATTACAGCACTGTAATATAATTTACAATTTAAATGGAGGAATATAATCATGATTAGAAAATATAACTAATTATAAAATACCAAATCTAATTAGAAAATACTTAGTTAATCATTTACATCTAATTATTTATGTACATCTTTAAAGATGTACATACTAGTATTTACAACTTTCTAATTATAAAATACCTAATCTAATTAAAGTTGTAAATAATTAGTATGTACATCTACTTAGAAATACTAATAAATACTAATTATAAAATACCAAATCTAATTAGAAAATACTTAGTTAACCATTTACATCTTTAATAAAATAACTAATCTAATTAGTTCAAAAGTTAACTAAAATCCATCTTTAATAAAATACCTAATCTAATTAGTTCACCATAAAACAATTACAATTAAATTCCTTCTTTACATCTAATTAGTCCAAAAGGCTTCTCAACATTTACATTTAATTAGTTTAAAAGGCTTCTCAACTAAACATTTACTCTAAAATCCATTTAGTTAACCATATAAATGCAAATTAGTTTATGCAAAATTTCCATCACCACTCGCCAATTCATCAAAGTTGTGATCACCTTCACATGCAAATTAGTTACTAACATTCTACGCACATTGTTTCATTGATTCATTGTAGACATCCACCAATTACCCATAACACGCAAGTCAAGAAATTAAGAACAAACATAGCGTAATTCTTTTGATTGGAGAAAGGATCCGCCTAGACGTAATATAGTAATGCTATATTTTTGCACGCTAAAAAGATAACTAACTTATAAAAACTAGCCATGAAAGCATTCAAACTAACTAAAACTCACGAAAATGAACATGCTAGCTAGACCTCTTCTCAATGTCCATTTTCACAAATTTTGAGTCAAACTTGTTCCTTCAAATGATACTGAAACGAGCCACACAAACGAACACAATTTCTATATATATTTTTATAAAATTACATCTATAAAACAAAAAATTAAAAAAAAATAAAAAAAATACCGAATCTTTGTAGTAGCGGCGACGGAAAATGCAGCAGCGGCGACAGTGACGTGGTGCGGACGGTGGCTGGTGGCTGGTCGGACGGTGGTGGCCGCGGGTGGTGGGTCGTGGCTGTGGTGCGGGCGTGGGGGGAGAAGAGAAGCGGATGGTGGTGTGCGGGCGGTGGGAGGTGGCCGCGGAGGAGCAGTGGTCGGATGGTGGTGGCTGGTCGGATGGTGGGAGGTCGCGCCGGAGGAGCAGTGGTCGGAGATCGCAGGTGGCGCCTAGGTTAATTGGAGGGAAAGTGAAGAAGGGAGGGTAAGAATTCGCGTATAACCAGTAACCATTAGCGGCGACGCGTCACCGCTAAAGGCGTCGCCGCTAAAGGTTTCCCGTACGATTTAACATGAGCCGTTCGATGTAATTGATTTTGGACGGCTAGATTTTGGTCAAATAATGAACTGTGGATCGCGATCTTTAGCGGCGACATGTCGCCGCTAAAGACGTCGCCGCTAATAAGCGTCGCCGCTAAAGCCACTGTCGCCGTTAATATAGTCGCCGCTAATACGAGTCTTTCTTGTAGTGTTACTTTCGGTGGAGGCGACACTGAGATGAAAGAACGTTTAATTAGCAAGTACTAATGCAACGTATAATACGTCGTTTTGACTGCATATATGTGTGGACAAGGGGTCGGTGGTTGGGGTTCTTTTCCAAATTTGTGTACCTACTAAAAGTATTTAACAAAATAGTGTAATTAAAAACATATTTATCAAAATTGTTGGAGTTAATATTTTTGTGTAATTGAATAATTTTTGAAGGCAGGTTCATGTTGCTTTTTTAGATCGGTTCGTGTTGTGCAAACAATTATGAAAACCAGGCCATAGGGAACTGCATGAGGCATGTATGTGCACAGAGTGTTAGCCGTTTTTTGTTTTTTCTTTTACTGATTTCCCCTAAAAAGTGTACTAATTGTGGCTAGGTGTTCGTGTGTGTATTCAATTAAGCGTGTGCTTATTACCCTGAATAAGGAGACCAACCCTTAAAAAGTTGGTACGATGGTAACCTTAAACGCGCCGATGTTGAGTGGAAGGGCAGTCGGGGTTTTTGAGATTAGGGTTTGCTTTTAAGAAGGAAGGGAAGACACCGTAGTGGCTTGGATATCGATAAGTAAGAATTTTAATCGTAGGAGGTTGCAATGAGTCGACAATGATTCGGGCGAAACTCAGGCCATAACAGTGAAGACAGCCACTGCTTGCACACGCGAATACAGCGGTCTAGGCTGTCCGTTGGTAACCTTAAGAAAATCTCATCACAAAGTAGGGTAGAGGAAGATCAACAATACAAGTAATGGACCAAACCTCCATGTTTAGTGGGGCTTTCCTCAAACATGGGTGCATGGTCTGAGCGTTCACTATGGCGTGTGCACAAACAATCCCAAATTACTAATATGTATTCCCAAAATTAAGGGAGAGAAGACCTTAAGTAACCTGTATGTGAAGAATTGTAATGTAATATTACAGAAAAATGTTTTGCCTAAATGTCATGGCAATCATAATATCCTAGTCAACGAATAGTGTAATGCATGTGTTTGATTAATACACTAATTCAAGGTTTGACTTATGAATGACCAGGACAACGAAAATATGCTAAGGCCTATACAAATTCAACATAAAGTGAGCATAAGTTTTTTTTGAAAGGCAAATTTCAATAAAACCAAACACAAGGCGGCATCTCCAAGTTAGAGATAGACCGCCAAAACAAGAATTACATCAAAGAAAACGAAAACTTACACCAATCCTTCCAATCTACCATTCCTTTCTTAAATCTACTTCTAAACCATTGGTACCCCAAAGATTTTATATCCGACACGATCCGAACCACATCCTCCTCGATATTAGAGAAAATCTTCTCGTTTCTAGCCTTCCAGATACGCCAACATGACAACACCAAAATACCGTACAAAGCCTCTTTCTTTATCTTCGAACCGGTCATATCATCGGCTATATGAATCACATCTTTCACTGAGAAGACAAATATTGGAGAAATATTGCACCAAGATGAAATGCCGCTCCAAACACCATTTGCTAATCTGCAACCTGAAAAAAGATGATCCGTCGTCTCATCTAGATCACCACAAAACACACATAAACCGTCCCCTACATTGATATTCCTCTTTCGGAGAGCACATTTGGTTGGGATCCTATCCATAGACGCACGCCACATAAACATGTTACACTTATTAGGTATCCATTTACACCACTTGTAAAGAAAATTATCATTCGAACCATTACTTCCTTTTAACCAATTTCGAACCTCTTTCACTGAAAAATCATGGCCTGAGTCACTGTTCCAATGCCACACGTCCTTGTCTCCATTCAAAACAAAAGTCGTGAGCTTCCTGTGTAATTCCACCAACTCATGAACTTCATCAGTGGACCTTGGATGAGCTTTCCAACTCCATGAGATAGCATTATGATGACCATCCATCCCCAATCTATCCGCCACCATACACCATTTATTTTTCTCGAGCCGGAACAAAGAAGGATACAAAACTTTTAACGGTTCACCTTCTAACCATGGATCAATCCAAAACTTCACCGCTTGCCCGTCACCCACTTTGGCCCTAATTGTATTTACAAAACATTTACCTTGAACCTTCAACCGTGATCCAAAAGACACAAGTTCACTCCATTTACCCGAAAAACGTTTATTAAAAGGAAACGCTTCCCATCTTCTTGTCGACCCATGAATCGCATCTATAACTTTTTTCCACATCGCATCATGTTCAACCCGATACTGCCATAACCATTTTAACATCAACACATTGTTACTTTCGTCAAGTTTGCTCAATCCCAAACCCCCATCTTTTTTTGGCTTCGTAATAATTTCCCAAGAAACCCAATGAACTTTATTCCTATCCTCAATACCTCCCCACAAAAATCATCTAACAATTGCTTCAAGCTTGTTTATCACAGCCACCGGCGCTTTATATAACGAGAAGTAATAAGATGGTAAACTTTCCAACACTGATTTGATAAGAACCACCCTTCCGGCCATAGATAAAATACTAGCCTTCCACCGAGATAGCCGTTTATTAAACACTTCGATTACCGAATCCCAATTGTTGATACGATTCATGTTAGCGCCCACTAGTGTACCCAAATATCTAAAAGGGGTCGCACCCGCACCACATCCTAGCCCACTAGCCATAGACGCTACTTCCATATTTTTTCCGACCCCGAATAAACTTGATTTTTGCAAGTTTATCCGAAGACCAGAACACAAATGGAATACACGCAAGATCCTCTTCAAAGCCTTAAAATTAAACAAAGACCATTCCCCCATGACTATAGCATCGTCTGCATACAAGAGATGTGATATCAACGGCCCATCATTAGGAAGGCGAACTCCGTTAAAGGCCCCGTTAACACAAGCCTTTCTAAGCATACTAGAGAGGGCCTCCATGACTATAATAAAGAGAAAAGGCGATATTGGGTCTTGTCTTATTCCTTTTTCGCAACTGAACTCAAAGGTTGGTGAACCATTAACAAGAATCGACGATCGCGCCGAAGAAAGCATTCCTCTAATCCACATGCACCACACTTCAGGAAATTTCATTTGTTTCATCACCGAAATCAAGAACTCCCAATTCACATTATCGTATGCTTTCTCGAAATCAATTTTGAATAGAAATAACTCCTTTCCCATCCTGTTCGCCCATGAGAAAATCTCGCCAATAATAAGCGGCCCATCAAGAATGTACCTTCCCGATAAAAAAGCGGATTGTGTTTCATATGTAATTTTACTCATTACCATCTTAATTCTATTAGCAAGCGTCTTAGAAATCACCTTACTAATAGCGCCAATGAGATTTATCGGCCGATATTCACCAAGATTTACCGCGTTATTAACTTTGGGAACCAAAGTTATGAACGAAGAAGCAACCCCACGATTAATACATCCTGTTTCAGCAAAATAGGCCATAATGTTCACAAAATCAGCCGTAAAAGAGACCAAAACGTTTAATAAACCGAAAGTTGAACCCATCCGGCCCCGGAGCTTTGTCACCCCCAAACTCTAAAACTGCTTCCTTAATCTCCTTTTCTGTAAATGGTCTAACAAGTGCTTCAGCATCATCATCGGCCAACGTTTTAATCTCAAAACAATCAAGCGAAGGTCGAATAGGAAGATCTTCAATAAATCGCTTTTTAAAGAAACTTAAAACTTCTTTTTCACTTCCGATGGTTTAAACACCCAAGTCCCATTTACCATCAAACCCGGGATATTATTGCAAGCCTTTCTTTTGTTCAACATGCCATGAAAAAACTCGTGTTTTCGTCACCTTCCTTGGCCCAACGCACCCTTGCCTTTTGTCTATGATCTTTGGATTTCAATTCTTCCAATTCTTTTAACTTCTTATTAGCCTCGACATAGACCCATTGTTCCGCTTCTGTTAAATCTCTTTCTTCGATTAAAGCATCCAACTCCAAAAGATCTTGTTGTAAATTATCTTCCTCCTTAGCCTCTATATTTGAAGAAACCTTCCTCCATTCCAAGATGGCTTGTCTAATCCTCTTAAACTTACTCAAAAGGATACTGTCCGAAGGACCAAAACCATTGAAATCCTTCACTGCATTTGTAACTATATCTTCAATATCCTTTTTCATTAACCAAGAATTAAAAAACCGGAATGGTTTTGCGCCAAAATTCCGGGCTTCCACTTTCAAGACAATAGGACTATGGTCCGACCGATCTCTAGCCAAAGCCCGGTACTCCGTATTCGCCCAATCATTAAAACAATTCCATGAAACAAAGATACGGTCTATACGACTACATTTATTTCCGGACACAAAAGTAAACTTTCTACCTTTCAAGTTGAATTCGTGAAGACCCACAGCATCAATAAAAACATTGAATTCGTTAGAAACCGATACAATAAACTTCGAGTTCCTTCTTTCAAGACGATCCCGAACACAATTAAAATCTCCGCCGACCACCCAATACCCTTGATCCCGAACAATAACCCGATCTAACTCCGACCAAAGAATTCTTTTATCAACTATCTTTTGCGGCGCATACACATTTATGAAGTTTAAGTCCTTTCCCGTATCTTTTAGATTGCCACGAATAGATAAGAAGTATCTATGCTTCGTGACCGATGACACCGAAAATCTTTTCGGGTTCCATAGAGATATAAACCTCCCGATCGACCCGTCGCCCCAACCCAATCATACTCATACTCCCCATTATCCCAAAACGCCCCGATATCCATCCCTTCCAAAGAGGCAAATTGCGTCTCTTGTAACATGATAAAACCGATCTCATTACTTACTGTCAACCCACGAATCCAAGAGCTCTTTCCATGACAACCCAACCCACGAATGTTTACTGATAATGTGTTCATTTATCACACAATTGTAAGCCTTCAGCGTTAATAAGGTTTTCAAGGTGCCCTTCAAACCTTTCCATTTTAACCGCTCCTATTACACTGGCCATAATAATAGTATCATTCACTTCTTCTCGGACTCCATCTTCTACACACCTATGTACCGATTGAACACCATCCTCTCCTTCATTGGTAAACACTGCATCTCCAATCTCTAATTCTATATTAACCTCTCTGTTCAAGTCCGGAGTTACAAACTCTTCCCCAATCCCTTCGTCCCCATTACTTACTATATTACCGATTGGATTAGTATTGACAGGAAATATAAACCTATCCACATCGAAAATATCCGCACTATCTCTTTGACGCTTTTTTGGACGTTCTTGACCCGTAGGAGAATTCAACTTACTTCTTGTGACTTTCTTCCTCACAAATGATCCTCTTTTCTTCCTTGTTTCATTACCTTGTCCCCCCTCTTGCAAATGATTAGAAAACACCTCTTGAACATTAACTTCTTGCCTTTGAATCATGTTTAAAAGCAACTCCTGATCATTATTTTCAACAACCGGCTCATCATCATCTTTGCTCTCCAAACCAACTTCCATAACAACCTCATCTCTACCAACGTCCCCTTTCCTGTACCCAACAGCATCCTCAATCTCGACATCAAACTCAACTAGACAATCGGGGATCCATTCTCCTACTTCCTCCTCAACTAAAACAATGAATCGCCTTCCTTTCCAATTCAACATAACTTTCTGGTGAATCCTGTCAACCGATTTACAAAGAATCCCACAGCAGCCATACGAAAAGTCTCGGCCATCTTCAGGGAACTGAGCCAAATTAATAACCTCACCAAACTTCCCGCAACGTCATCAAACACTTGCTCAGTTGATAAACATAGTGGCACACCATATATCTTTATCCATGCAATCCGTTCAAACTCAATATGTTGGCCCTTCCAAACCTCCAGGCTACCAAATATATCCATCCAGTCGGTCTTTCTTTCAAAAAACGGTTGTCTCTCTCCATTATTATCAAACACAAGTAATACTGAGAACCCTCCGAAATATCTAATCTGAATATTGGATTGACTAATTTTCTTTAAGACCTCCCTCAGATTCGTTAAGTAGTTAAAAGTTGTTACACGCCCCACCAAACCACTTTCATACCAATGACCAAACGCGTGGGTGTTAGGTTCAACAAAAACCTCTACCAGTTCTTCCTCAGGCTCCTTATTGATGAGGGTATCTCGAAACGTCCTTGCTCCATTACCGGTTGCAGCCACTTGATTAACGATAGTTTCTTCCTCCTGATTTGCATGCATGGCATCATTCAGTGGTTCATTATTCTTTTGAATCGGCTGCCAAACCGGTTCCTCCTTTTTCTTCATATCCTTTCCATCAACGAATCTAGCCGGCACAATAAATAACTTATAAGTCCCTATCCAAACGTCTTTGAGATTTGCTTCCAGATCCGACATATTCCGTCCGTTCTTGAATGACACAAAACCAAATCTTTTACCGAGACGATCATATTTTCTAGCGATATAGGTACCTTGAATATCACCAAATGGTTTAAGAACCCTAACCAAATCCCCTGAGGAACATCGTTCAGGCAGATTAGACACGAAGAATTTTTTTTACCGAATCCTTTTCCTTGGAAGATTGTTGCTGATTTGATCCCCTCCCTTTCTTCGTCAACACATCATACCATTGATCAACCGTGAATCGATTCCTGCTCACCATGTTACTTTTAGGCCTTCTTCTCGAACCACCCGAGATACGCTCTAGAGGAAGCCCTAATCCACCCTAAGTGAGCATAAGTATGAAACAGATCTTTACAAAGCACTTTGTAGGAGTCATATGAATAAAAAAAAAACAAAATGTTTCCTGCCCTTGCCACCATAATATGAAAAGAACAAAATAATATGAAACCAGAAAACCATAACATACAATACCTTTAGTCAAGTACTGTAATACGTATATGATACCCACAACTTATCAGAAAATGATAATTGTTATTAGATCTTCAAATTCATATGATTAATTTTCATTCTTTCATGATTTCTATTTATATGCAAGTGATCATATTATTATCTTAACTACTTATATATTTAACTTATTTTGACGAAACAAACCTTTTAATTTTATCTTTCTATCATTTACAGAATCAAAGAATCTAACAGGAGAAATGTAACATCCTTGTCTCTTAATATTTAGTCCTATCCTCACAAAATTAACTACTCATGGAAGAAGACAAACAACATTAAAATCCGATAAACATATACTTTCTTATGTCAAAAAATGAAGGACTTTGAAATTACTTTGTAAAAAAAAATTCAGATGCAAGCTACTTGGAAACAATTATAGTAGTTATGATGCAAATCAATTGCCCACTACCCAAATAACTACTTGACAAATTTGATAAACCACGTCATTCCACCAACCTTCATGGTTACCTGCCCGTGTCAAATACACTAGATACTTCTACTTCTTTATACACAACATAACACAAAATGGATTACAAAATGTTGTTTTAGTTTATTTATATTTAGCTTATTTTTTTATTGTTTGACTGCTTTTAACTTTTTAGGCTGAAATGGAGGAAGCTAAAAATAAAGAAAATGCAAAATTGCAGTCTGCTATAAAAGAGGTGGAAGTGCTTTTAACTTTTTAGGCTGAAATGGAGGAAGCTAAAAATAAAGAAAATGCAAAATTGCAGTCTGCTATAAAAGAGGTGGAAGTCCTATTGGTGCTTTATTATGTCCAAGAACTTCTTTTATTTATTGTTATACAAAAAACAAATATAGCTTTGACATGTTTATGTGGAATGCTTTCACATTCTGTAGGCTGATATGGAGGAAGCTAAAAATAAGGAAAAATGAAAAACTGCAGTCTGCTTTAAAAGAGATGGAAGTTCAATTGGTGTTCATTTTGTGACACACAAAGCATGAAATATGAGATCACCCAACAAAAACTTAGTTTTAACTGCTTTATTTTCGTGTGCTTCAATATTTTCAAGCCAAAAACAAGGAAAAGGCCAAATTGCAGTCTACTATAAAGCAGATGGAATTTGAATTGGTGATTTTTGATGCACAAAACATAAAATCACAGTTACATAAACTAAAACGGTAGCTATAACCTTTTTTGTTTTTAATAGTTTGATTTGCTTTCGTATTTTGTAGGCTGATATAGAGGAATCTAAGAAAAAAGAAGCTGCAGAACTACAGTCTGCTATAAAAGAGATGGAAATTCAATTGGTATTCCATAATACTTTTGATACAAAAGAAAGAAATAAGATATCATAGAAAGTAGAACTTTAGATTTTACTTTTATTTTTCTTTCATATGTCTATGTTGATTTAAAGTGAAGGTTTCCTATGAAATTACTTTATAAGTAATGAATTTTACAAGCCACCAATGAATTTCATCTATCACCCTAGTTTGGCAGGAACAAGTAAAGTACCAATTGGTACTATTGGTTTTTCTAACAGATGATGGACGTTGTTTTTAACAGATTGTGGAGTTCTCAAAATGTTAAAAAAATTTAAACGGGTCAGGAACAAGTAAAGTACCAATTAGTACTATTTTTTTTTTTAACAGATGATGGATGTTGTTTTTAACAGATTGTGGAGTTCTCAAAATCTTAAAAAAATTAAAACGGGTTGGTATGGGTAATTACTATAACCAGCTTTAACAGAAGTCGCTTAACATAAACACAGGTGTAACAAAAGTCATGACAGGAGCGCATCAACAGAGACGGACGCTAGGCCAACTTTAGAACAATGCTAACACATCCTTTGTGAACACAACAGATACAATGGTCTTAAAACAATTTATAGGACTGATGTAACACCCAATAAAAACTCTAATGGTGCCTTGCCCTTCCCACTAATAAAAATTTCTTAAACCTTAGGTGAACATACTCAGGGTGTAGTTTGTTTACAAGTTCTGCAAATCCATTGCTCGTAACTTAAAGTCAGATAAGAATGTTATGGGTAACTACTATAACCAGCTTTAACACAAGTCGATTAACATATATGCAGGTGTGACACAAGTCATGGCAGGAGCGCATCAACAAAGGCACAGAAACAAGCAGAGACGTATGTTAGGCAAACTTTAGAACAATGCTAACACATCCTTTGTGAACACAACAGATATAATGGTCTTAAAACAATTTATAGGAGTGATGTAACACTCAATAAAAACTGTAATGGTTCCCTGCCCTTCCCAACAATAAATATTTCTTAAACCTTAGGTGAACATACTCAGAGTTCACATCTATTACGTTACATTCTCATTGAACTACATAATTTTAAACATATTAACAGGACAAGCAAAGACCATACAATTCACATCTATTGCTTTATTAGTGCCACATGGTAGAGTCCAAACTTCACACATAAATTTGACTCAACCAACTACATGTCTGACTGTAACGCCCGGATATTTTCTTTAAAGCCGACGAAAGAAGAAAAAGAAATAAAGTCCAAGTCGGGGGACCAAACTTGCCAAAACAGGAGAAAAGTTGTAAATATAGGGGATTAAGAGGCGGAGGGCAGCCACTTCCTCCCCACTCTTAAGAAAAACACAGCCAAAAGAGAGAAGAGAGAAAGAAGAAGAAGAGAGAAAAAAGAGAAAAAGGGTGATTCGGGCTCGAAATTCGTCGTGTAGCTAGTCTAAACGAAGCTCTTCATCTTCTTCTAGTTTGTGTGAGTTCTAGGACCCCTATTTTACTTGTTTCCAACCGATTTTGGGGCTGGAACACATAGAAACCCGTTTTGAAAATGTGTGTGTTTGACCCATTTGGGTGTGATTGTGTATAGTGTGTTTAGAGTATGATTTCAGGCTTGTGTGTGCTTGAATGGTGTCATAGTATGTTTCCCTAAGGTTTAGGAGGGTTAATTTGGGCTTAGAATGAGTTTGGAAGGATTTGGAGGTCGAAAGTCGCGGCTGCAGTTCGGGATGAACTGCATTCTGCGCCCACTTAGGGCTAGGCGACTGGAGGGCCAATCGGCCGACTGAAGGGCGATTGGGGTTCAATCATAGGACTGAGGTTCAATCACATGACTGGAGGTCCAGTCGCATGATAGGTCATACGACTGAGAGCTCAGTCGCATAGGTGCTCAGTCGCGTAGGTGCTCATTCGCACGACTGAGAGCTCATTCGCATAGGTCCAATCGCATAGTGTCCAATCGCACGATTGAGGGTCCATTCACACGATTGGAGGTTCAGTCGCATGGGAGTCCATTCGCAGTGGTCTAGTCGCATGATGTTCAATCGCATGGAGGCCATGCGACTGAAGGGTGCCCAATCGCCCAAATAGGGCTGTTGTGTACGAAGAGAGGCATAGTATGATTACTAACTTTCAGGGAAAAGAACAGGGGTAAGCAATGACGTGATAGTTCCCATAAGTACATGTAAGATGGCCGTCGAGGCTTAGAAGTTATGTTAGGCACGATGATGATAGTGTTGCATGTTATGCATGATGTATGTTATGTTAAGTATGAAGTTGCCCTGATAGATGGTGATGACTGATGACTGGTAAATGTCGATGTTCCTTGTTTCGATATGTGCTTATCTTTCCGTGGCTTTACATGTTATGATTAATAAATCTAATGAAAGTATTATGTATCATAAAGTGAAAGATAATGAAAGAGGAACGTGATGAGAGAATGCATGCATTAATAATGAATGAGAGTAATAAAGTCTTGCAAGCAAAAATAGGAGGTGAGCAACCTTGTTGTTGCAACAGACTCGAAATGGAATCCCTGTCTTGCAACCTCAGTATTCGTGGCTGTGTGCTACGAGGAGGGTAAAATCCTGATACTAGGATCTTCCATTGTATAGAACCATTGCTGCATATCCTAGGTGTTGTGGCCAGGAGGGTGCGGTGCGCCGATATAGAAGGTCTATGATATATACCTAGGTCCAGTACCACGATACAGAAGGATATTGCATGTGGCTATGGTACCTTTAAACTTTACCTTAGGTACTATGGCCAGGAGGTGTGATGCACCGTTATAGAAGGTCTATGATTGGCCTAGGTCCAGTATCATGATACAGAAAGGTAAGGTTTATGGGAGATGTAAAGAAAAGAGACCAAGATGAAAGAGTAAGAAAGCTAAAGGCATACAGAGAATGAATGAAAGTTAAATAATGAACGAATGAAAGTAATAAAAGGAAAGAAATGAAATGATAAAGTGTGAAACGGGACCCTTGCCACTCGACCTCCGTAATCATGGCTACGTGCCGTGAAGAGGGTAAAGTATGACAAGACCCATATAGAAACAAAGATAACGAATGATGAAGATAATAATGATATTATCTATGTGTACGTATCATGTGTGATAGCATAAAAGTAAAGAAACGGTTTTAATGAAAAGTAAAGTATGTTTTATTATAAAACTAGAACTCACTCAGCAACGCTGACTTTTTATGTGTTTCCAGTTGGCAGGTAAGGTTGCTGAGGATGGCACGAGGCGGCTACTCAGCTCTTTTGTGATGGCATTCTTTTGTTTAATGCTTTTGTATTGTAATGCAAAGAAACGATATTTTTGTAATGAGTGTTGTATTACTTTGCAAAAGTATTTATAGTAAAATGAAAAGTTATTTCACAGTTTCCACTGCAATGTTCTATTAAAGTTAATAGAAATGTATGTTTTGTGTGATGATCAACCAGCTGTAAGCGTCCCGGGAACAGGGCCTTACAAGTTGGTATCAGAGCCAAAGTTTAAGTGAAATGGGTAAAATTTTAAAATAAACCTTAACTTAAACTGAAAATGGGATGGAAAGGGAAGGGAAGCCAATCTGAGTAGCTGCGTGCCATCAGGTATTTTCTTAAAGTTAACTGGTGTTATGTGCGCATGTTATGTGTTTATGTGTTGCTGGTAGATTTAGATACTGATGTAGTCAGGACAGGTAATGCTCGGGGTACGAAGAGTAAAGTAAGTGGCTAATCACAACTAGCCACTGTAATTAGGGACTTACTATACTTGACATAAACTGAGTTATTCCCTTGAATGACCATGTTAGTGTTTGAATCTTTCAGTGTGTGTTAGAGGATGGCTGGTGGTAGATCATCCAAAGCCTCACGTGGCGGACTTAGCGCTGCATCACGGCCCAAAAGATGCAGACCTAGAGTTGAGAAGGTGGTTCCTGAGGGACCCGTGACCCCTCATCCGGAGGGTGGTGATGAGAGTGCAAACTTGAGGGCCTCGGTGAAAGAGGCAGTGGTTGAGGAAGTACATCAGGTCATGCAGACAATCTTACCATCTGTGGTGACCGAAGTGATTAAGGTTGTGAGAGATGGAGAAAGGAAAGAGAGGAATAGGTCCTCGGGAGGACGAGAGCAACCAGTAACCGAGACAATTCCCTCTGATGATGAGGAGGATGAGGAAGAGCCCGTGAAGGAACTAGCATGAGGCTGTAATTACGGGGCGTTTCAACGATGCAAGCCCCCTACTTTTGATGGTAACGGCACTGCTGCTGCTCACCGGTGGGTGAGAGAAATGGAAGCCGTTCTGAATATCAGAGAGTGCCGGGAGGATCAGAAGGTAAAGTTTGCTGCCCACTCTTTCGTGGACTCGGCTCTGTGCTGGTGGGACAATATAGTCCAAGCCGAGGGCAGCAGGGCTATTGGTAGGATGAGATGGTTAGAGCTGAAGAAGTTGGTCATTGAGGAGTTTTGTCCTCACCGAGAGATGGATAAAGTTGAGAGAGAGTTCCTGTAGCCGGAAGCGGGAACGATGACACACCAACAGTACACCACGAAGTTCAATGAGATGGCACGTCTGGTGCCGGACCAGGTGACACCCCTATCGTGAAAGATCAAGAGGTATATTCAAGGTTTGCCGGCGGATATTCGTAGGCATATGATCGCTGCCCGACCGAGCACGTTTAGATCGGCGGTGGATTTGGCGGGAAGACTGTATGATTAACAGGCTGTAGTGGTGGTGGCTGAAGGTAGTAGGAAGGGTGGTGGTGATAGAACCTGGAAAAGGAAGAGGTTTGGTCGGGGTAATGCCTCGACGAGTAATAAGAAGTCACGGGTGGATAACCGCAGTGCAGCCACGCCGGGTACGGGATTGAAAAGGTGTGGCAAATGTGGGAGAGAGCATAGTGGGGAATGCAGACTGGGGTCGAACGTGTGCTTCAGATGTGGGAAGCCAGGGCATATAGCTAAGGACTGTCGTGCGATCCGATGCTATAACTGTGGCGTGGAGGGCCACGTGACTAAGAATTGTAAGAAGCCTATGGCTGAGGGTTCTGGAGTGAAGAAGACGGGGAGTGAAGCACCGAGGGCGAGCGCCAGGGCATTCACCATGACACAGGAGGAGGCTAGGACGGACCCTGACGTTGTGTCCGGTACGTTTCTGGTGAACCAAACTTTAGCTTCTGTGTTGTTTGATTTGGGTGCCAGTAGACGTTTTATTTCTGTTGCTTTCTGTGCTAAACTGCCTATTAGTAGTAAAAGTGTTGATGAGCCATTTGATATAGAAACTGCCATAGGTAAGTCTATCAGGATTTCAGAGTTGATAGAGGGTTGTGATGTGGAATTTGAAGGTCATAAATTTCCGGTTAGACCATTTGTGATGACCTTAGGTGGTTTCGACTTGGTACTTGGGATGGATTGGCTGGCGGACTTCGAGGCGAATATAGTGTACTGAAAGAAGATGATTCGTTTGATAGCGCCTGACGGGAGTTCGGTAACTGTTTATGGGGATCGGGTCATGACGATCCCAAAAGTGATCTCAATGGCGGTGGCAGGAAAGTGCATGAGGCGTGGATGTAGTGCCTACTTGGCATATGTGAAGGAGGTGGATACGCCCACACCACAACTGACTGATGTACCGGTTATGTGTGACTTACCAGATGTGTTTCCTGAAGACTTGTTAGGAGTGCCACCTGACCGAGAGATTGAGTTCCAGATTGATCTGATACCAGGTGCCCAACCTGTCGCCAAGGCACCGTATCGATTGGCTCCGACAGAGATGAAGGAGTTGATGGAGCAGTTGCAAGAACTGCTAGATAAGGGGTTCATTAGACCGAGTATCTCACCTTGGGGTGCTCCGGTCTTATTTATGAAGAAGAAAGACGGTAGTATGAGGATATGTATTGACTACCGTGAGCTGAACAAGTTGACGGTGAAGAACCGATACCCCTTGCCAAGAATCGATGATTTGTTTGATCAGCTTCAAGGAGCCAGCTGGTTTTCAAGGATCGACCTTTAATCTGGCTACCATTAGCTAAAGGTGAAGGAGCAGGATATTCCTAAAACAGCTTTTCGCATGCGCTATGGTCACTACGAGTTTCTTGTCATGTCCTTTGGTTTGACCAATGCACCATCTGCTTTTATGGATCTGATGAACCGAGTGTGCCGGCCGATGTTGGATAAATCAGTGATTGTGTTTATTGATGATATCCTGATTTATTCAAAGAGCGAGATAGAGCATGCCGGTCACATTCGAGAAGCGTTGGAGACGTTGAGAAGGGAGAAGTTGTATGCCAAGTTCTTCAGGTGCGCGTTCTGGTTGCGTGAAGTTCAATTCTTGGGTCAAGTCGTAAATCCGGAAGGGATTATGGTGGATCCTGCAAAGGTGGAAGCGGTGATTCAATGGAAGTCTCCAAAGACACCATCCAAGATCCGTAGTTTCTTGGGTTTGGCGGGCTACTACAGAAGATTCATCCAAGACTTTTCCAAGATCGCTTCTCCACTAACCAAGTTGACCTGGAAAGATGTAACGTTTGTATGGGGTCAAGCTCAAGAGAAGGCGTTCGAAGAATTGAAAACTAGATTGACCCAAGCTCCTGTTCTGTCATCACCCGATGGAAGTGAAGATCTGGTGGTTTATTCTGATGCTTCCTACTCGGGGTTGGGGTGTGTGTTAATGCAAAGAGGAAAGGTTATACCCTATGCATCACGACAGTTGAAAGTTCATGAGGTTAATTACCCTACTCATGACTTGGAGCTAGCAGCTGTGGTCTTTGCACTAAAGATTTGGAGGCACTATCTGTACAGGACGAAGTGCACCATATTCACCGACCACAAGAGCTTGAAGTATTTCTTCGAACAGATAGATTTGAATATGAGGCAGAGGTGATGGTTGGAGCTCATAAAGGATTATGATTGTGAGATCCATTACCATCCGGGCAAAGCCAACGTGGTAGCGGATGCCCTTAGCCAGAAGGAAAGGCCCGAGCCGATTCGGGTGAAGGCGTACCAGCTGATCATGACCTTCGATGTGATGAAGCAAGTCAAAGAGTTTCAAGATGAGGCATTGAAGGAAGATTATCTTAACTCTGAAAGAATAAGAGGTCTGGTTGCAGAATTGGGTGAAAACACACTTGGTGTTAAAACCCGATTCGGGCGGATGTGGATTCCTCGTTTTGGGGATCTACGGGTGAAGATTATGGACGAAGCTCACAAGACTCGATAGTCTATTCATCCCGGTGCTACAAAGATATATCAAGTGGCTGGGTATGAAGCATGATGTGGTGGAATATGTGAGTTAATGCCTTACTTGTTTACAAGTGAAGGCCTGGCACCAAAAGTCGTATGGGAAGATTCAACCTTTGGATATACCGGAATGGAAGTGGGAGCACATCACCATGGATTTTATTACGAAGTTACCGCGTACTCCGAAAGGGTATGATGCTACATGGGTGATTGTTGACCGCTTGACGAAGAGTGCTCACTTCCTACCGATGCGTGAGACATATTCATTCGAGAGGTTGGCGGATCTTTTCATTGAGATTGTGACTCGTCATGGTGTGCCGGTGTCTATTGTATCTGATCGCGACACTCGGTTTACATCCAAATTCTGGAAGAAATTCCACGATGCCATGGGGACGAGATTACATATCAGCACGACTTATCATCCCCAGACTGATGGTTAGTCGGAGAGGACCATTCAGACATTAGAGGACATGCTTCGGGCATGTGTGATTGATTTTAGGGGAAGTTGGGATGACCACTTACTGTTAGCTGAATTCTCATACAACAACAGCTATCATGCCAGCATTGATATGCCACCGTATGAGATGCTATACGGTAGGAGATGCAGAAACGCCTGTTAGGGTGATATTGGTCATAAAGAGTTAGGGAGCGTCGAGGTGATCGAGGCTATAACTGAAAAGCTCAAAAGATCAAGGCCTTCATGAAGGCAGCCAAAGATAGACAGAAGTCGTATGTTGATAAACGTCACAGACCGATTGAGTTCCAGGTGGGTGATCGAGTTATGTTAAAGGTCTCACCTTAGAAGGGTATCATTCGATTCTGAAAGCGGGGCAAGTTAACCCCGATGTATATAGGCCCTTTTCGAATCGTTGCCCAAGTAGGAGAGGTGGCCTATAGATTGGAGTTACCGGATGAGTTAAGTGGAATACACCCGACATTTCACATATCTCATCTAAGTAAGTGTTTGACAGATGAAGATATGATTGTTCCACTAGAGGATATCGAAGTAGATGAACGGCTCAATTATGTGGAGCAACCAGTGGCAATCATCGATAGAAAAGAGAAGAGGCTGAGAAATAAAGTGGTTCCTCTTGTGCGTGTAAAGTGGAAGCACAGGAAAGGATCCGAGTCAACGTGGGATATCGAAGAGGAAATGAGACAGCATTACCCATGTTTGTTCGAGGAATAACAGGTTTCGGGGATGAAACCTATATAAGGGGGGTGGACTTGTAACGACTGGATATTTTCTTTAAAGCCGACGAAAGAAGAAAAAGAAATAAAGTCCAAAGTCGGGGGACCAAACTTGCCAAAACGGGGGAAAAGTTGTAAATATGGGGGATTAAGAGAGGGAGGGCAGCCACTTCCTCCCCACTCTTAAGAAAAACACAGCCAAAAGAGAGAAGAGAGAAAGAAGAGAGGAAGAAGAGAAAAAAAAAAGAGAAAAGGGGTGATTCGGGCTCAAAATTTGTCATGTAGCTAGTCCAAACATAGCTCTTCATCTTCTTCTAGTTCGTGTGAGTTCTAGGACCCCTATTTTACTTGTTTTCAACCGATTTTGGGGCTGGAACACATAGAAACCCGTTTTGAAAATGTGTGTGTTTGACCCATTTGGGTGTGATTGTGTATAGTGTGTTTAGAGTATAATTTCAGGCTAGTGTGTGCTTGAATGGTGTCATAGTATGTTTCCCTAAGGTTTAGGAGGGTTAATTTGGGCTTAGAATGAGTTTGGAAGGATTTGGAGGTCGAAAGTCGCGGCTGCAGTTCGGGATGAACTGTATTCTGCGCCCAGTTAGGGCTAGGCGACTGGAGGGCCAATCGGCCGACTGAAGGGCGATTGGGGTTCAATCGCACGACTGAGGTTCAATCGCACGACAGGAGGTCCAGTCGCATGACAGGTCATACGACTGAGAGCTCAGTGGCATAGGTGCTCAGTCGTGTAGGTGCTCATTCGCACGACTGAGGGCTCATTCGCATAGGTCCAATCACATAGTGTCCAATCGCACGATTGAGGTTCCATTCGCACGATTGAAGGTTCAGTCGCATGGGAGTCCATTCGCAGTGGCTAGTCGCATGATGTTCAGTCGCATGGAGGCCATGCGACTGAAGGGTGCCCAATCGCCCAAATAGGGTTGTTGTGTTCGAAGAGAGGCATAGTTTGATTACTGACTTTCAGGGAAAAAAACAGGGGTAAGCAATGACGTGATAGTTCCCGTAAGTACATGTTAGATGGTCGTCGAGGCTTAGAAGTTATGTTGGGCACGATGATGATAATGTTGCATGTTATGCATGATGTATGTTATGTTAATTATGAAGTTGCCCTGATAGATGGTGATGACTGATGACTGGTAAATGTCGATGTTTCTTGTTTCGATATGTGCTTATCTTTCCGTGGCTTTACGTGTTATGATTAATAAATGTAATGAAAGTATTATGTATCGTAAAGTGAAAGATAATGAAAGAGGAACATGATGACAGAATGCATGCATTAATAATGAATGAGAGTAATAAAGTCTTGCAAGCAAATATAGGAGGTGAGCAACCTTGTTGTTGCAACAGACTCGAAATGGAATCCCTGTCTTGCGACCTCAGTAATCGTGGATGTGTGCTATAAGGAGGGTAAAATCCTGACACTGGGATCTTCCATTATATAGAACCATCACTGCATATCCTAGGTGTTGTGGCCAGGAGGGTGCGGTGCGCCGATATAGAAGGTCTATGATATAGACCTAGGTCCAGTACCACGATACAGAAGGATATTGCATGTGGCTATGGTACCCTTAAACTTTACCTTAGGTACTGTGTCCAGGAGGTGTGATGCACCATTATAGAAGGTCTATGATAGGCCTACGTGTAGTATCATGATACAGAAAGGTATGGTTTATGGGAGATGTAAAGAAAAGAGATCAAGATGAAAAAGTAAGAAAGCTAAAGGCATACAGAGAATGAATGAAAGTTAAAGAATGAACGAATGAAAGTAATGAAAGGAAAGAAATGAAATGATAAAGTATGAAACGGGATCCTTGCCACTCGACCTCCGTAATCATGGCTACGTGCCGTGAAGAGGGTAAAGTGTGACAAGACCCATATAGAAACAAAGATAACGAATGATGAAGATAATAATGATATTATCTATGTGTACGTATCATGTGTGATAGCATAAAATTAAAGAAACAGTTTTAATGAAAAGTAAAGTATGTTTTATTATAAAACTAGAACTCACTCAGCAACGCTGACTTTTTATGTGTTTCCAGTTGGCAGGTAAGGTTGCTGAGGATGGCACGAGGCGGCTACTCAGCTCTTTTGGGATGGCATTCTTTTGTTTAATGCTTTTGTATTGTAATGCAAAGAAAAAATATTTTTGTAATGAGTGTTGTATTACTTTGCAAAAGTATTTATAGTAAAATAAAAAGTTATTTCACAGTTTTCGCTGCAATGTTTTATTAAAGTTAATAGAAATGTATGTTTTGTATGATGATCAACCAACTGTAAGCGTCCCGGGAACGGGGCCTTACACTAACCCACGTACCTAACTCACATTAAGTAGACCAAGACACAATAAGCTTATGCTAAGGCCTATACAAATTCAACATAAAGTGAGCATAAGTATGAAACAGATCTTTACGCTGAAGATGGTCCTAAAAAGCACTCTGTAGGAGTCATATGAATCCCTAAAAAAATAGAAATGGTTCCCTGCCCTTACCACCAGAATATGAAAAGAACAAAATAATATGAAACCCGAAAACTATGATAACATACAACACCCTAACTCCAGTACTGTAATACATATATGAGACCCACAACTTATTAGAAAATGATAATTGTTATTAGATCTTCAAATGCATATGATTAATTTTCATTCTTTCATGAGTTCTATTTATATGTAAGTTATCACATTATTATCTTAACTACTTATATATTTAACTTATTTTGAAGAAACAAACCTTTGAATTAAGTAAAGTACTGTAATACATATATTATTAGAGGAAAAGCAACAACATGGAATACTTTGACACTCACTTATCGGTTGGTGCACACAAAAGCATGGAAGCATAGCATCATCATCTTGTGAATGTGAAGTTACAACAAACACTACAGCAGTATTTCAATAAGCATATATATATATATATATATCTTTCAATAAAGCACATTCAATAAACCAATAACAAAACCGGCCACAACAAGAACACAAGGCCAAATTCAGCTTCAACAGCTCAATTTGATGTACTAATAACCTAGCCTACCCACAAACTCAACAAATTTGAAGCTACTATGGGTACATATTGAAGAAATTCAGGAAAAGATTAACTGTGAAGCAAGGATTCAATAAACCAAGAAGAAAACAGGAGATAACATGAACAGCAGGCGACACTCAGCTTCAAGACCTGAATTGGATGTAGTAATGACCGACACTGCCCACAAACTCAACAAATTGGACCCTACTATTGGTAGAAATTGAAGAAATTCAAAAAAAGAGTACATGTGAAGAAGCGACCCGAGGCAGAAGATATTGTTGTGCTTACCTGGTTTGGGGGGAACATAGCACACTTTAACCAGAGAACAAAACATAAACATGAATAGAAACTGGAAATGAAACCCTTACCCGAATTCGAAGGCCAGTCGGCAGGAGCATCAAACGGGAAGCCGATTTAGGGAATGCGGTGATATGTAAACACAACAATACAATAAAGCAGTCGAAGGGGCAGGGCATTGAAGTGGGGCTGCGGAAAGGCGCTGGTAACGAATGGACATTAGTTGTGGGAGCTGAGACATACCTCCGGCGAGAGAGGCATCCGACGACCGGAAGTGGGTAGGAGGAGGGCAAGAGGCGCGTCTTATGGAGACATGGAAATTATAATTGTACCCATTCAATATGTATTATATAGTAGTTAAGATACAGAAAGAATGCCCCCTAACAAGTATCCATCCTAACAAGTACCCATCCGCTTTGATTGATTTGAAGGTACATATAAAGAAATATTTTACTATTTACTTCCAAGCTTTGGGAAAAACTTAAATCAATGTATTTTCTTTTCCTCCTTTTCTTTCTTCATATGGTTTTCTCTAAGTGACGCTGATGACTATCCTTGCACTCCAAGGAGCCAAAGGCTATGATTTTGCATATATGTTTGCTTTTAAAATAGAAAGTGATAATGATTTAGGTTTGTGTCTTTTATCAAGATTTATTTATGATGGTTATGAGTTTGTGATATTCATCTGTTGTAAATAGTGTTAACATCAAGGTTTTAATCAATATGTTCGGTTGACTATAGTTCAGGGATTGTTTGTGTCAACTATGATAGTCGAGTGACTAGTGATTAAATTAGTTTCATAAAGTTTGTTTAGGCACTATATCTGTATGTTCTTGATATAGTTTCGGAAGTTTTTCCATTGTAACTCATTCTTCATAATCAATTGAATTCAAGTGCATTTGTTCTTCTTCTTTGTATCGGTTCTTTGATTTCTAGTTCATCAACAATTGGTATCAGAGCCTCGTTTGCTCGATCGATTGAGAAATCAAGGTGAACCTTGTGAAATGTGAAAGAATGGTGTTGAAAACAAAGTTCAATCTTGAAAAGTTTAATGGTAAGTGTGATTTCATTCTATGGAGGTTGAAGATAAAAGCATTACTGGTACATCAAGGGCTGGTGGATACCCTGAAAGGTGAAGCTATCTACCTACAACTATGTCCGATAAGGAGAAGAAAGATATGATGGAAAAGGCTCATTCAGAGATGATCTTGATCTTGGGAGATGGGGTTCAGAGGGAAGTCTCAAAGGAGACTACAGAGGCTAGTTTGTGGTCAAAACTTAAATCCCTCTATATGACTAAGTCGTTGGCAAATCAACTCTATCTTAAGAATTGATTGTATACCTTCCAATTGATTTCAAGTAGATCATTGGAAGATCATATGGATGAGTTCAATAAACTCGTGCTTGATCTTGAAAATATTAAAGTAGAAATTGAGGATGAGGACAAGGCTATTATATTCTTATCTTCTTTTCCCTAATCATATAAGCATTTTATGGACACCCTCATGTTTGGGAGGGATACACTAACAATGGAAGAAGTGTTAGCAACAATGAATTCTAAAGAATTACAAAAAAGGGCAGAAGGAAAGAAGATAGTTCTGAAGGACTAGTTGTAAGAGGTAGATATGATCAAAGGGGAGTGAATCCTAAGATTACAGGTAGATCCAAGTCAAAGGGAAAATGAAGGTGTTTTGTATGTAACTCACACAAGCATCTCAAAGGGGAATGCCTTGAGTGGAAGAAGAGGAAGCAAGAATTTACTAAGGCTAAGGCATATGACAACAATTCACCTAAAAGTTCTATTGATGGATGTGAAAGCTCAAATGTTCTGGTGGCTTCAAAGGGTGAAGATGGTGAATAATGGATTATGGATTCAGGGTGTTCTTACCACATGACCCCTCACAGAAGGTATCTAAAGGATTTGGTCCTAAAAGATCTAGGCACGATCCAATTAGGAGATGATAGGACATGTAGGGCCATAGGTGAAGGTACTACTACATTCAACTTGCATAATGGGTCAGTGGTTGATCTTAAACATGTAAGATATATCCCTGATCTTAAGAGGAATCTAATCTCCTTTGGTATATTTGAAAGTGATGGTTACCATGTATGCTTAAAGAATTACAAGGCCAAGGTGGTTAAAGGCTCAATAATGCTTCTAAGTAGGTCAAGAAAGGGCAACAACTTGCACTTGCTGGAAATGTAGCTGTTAATTTAGTGGTTGTTGCTGAAGAGAAAGTTGAAACTCCCACAATGGTGTGGCAAAAAATAATAGGCCATATCAGCTCACAAGGTTTGAAAAAATTGAATAAACATCAATTGTTGGACACTTGAATGACTGTGACATTGGTTTTTCTGAGCACTATGTTCTGGGAAAAGCTCATAGGGTAAGATTCAACAGAAGTAGTCATAAGACAAAGTATATCTTAGACTATATTCATGTTAATCTATAGGGACCTGCCCAAACCCCTTCATTAGGACGAGCCAAGTATTTTCTATCTTTAATTGATGATCATTCAAGAAGAGTATGGGTGTATTGCATGAGAAGTAAAGATGGGACTCTTGACAAGTTCAAAGAGTGGAAAGTCATGATTGAAACCCAAATGATAGAATGGTGAAAAAATTAAAAACATATAATGGTCTCGAGTTTTGCAACAAGAACTTTGAACATTTTTGCAAAATAAATGGTATTGATAGACATCTTACTATGGTAGGTACTCTACAACAAAATGGTTTAGTGAAAATAATGAATAGAACTCTCCTGAACAAGGTTAAGTGTATGCTGATATGTTTAGGAGTGTCTAAGTAGTTTTGGGCAGAGACCTTGATTACTGCAGCTTAGCTGGTCAACAGGTCTCCATCTATTACCTTAAATATGAAGACACCTATGGAAATATGAACTGGTGAGAAGGAAAAATATGAGCATCTCAAGGTGTTTGGGTCACTAGCTTATGCCCATGTAAGTCAAGGAAAACTAGAACCCATCCCTCAAAATTGTGTATTTCTGGGGTATCCAGAAGGGGTTAAAGGTTATAGACTTTGGAGATTGGCATATGTGAGGCCAAAGGTCATAGTTAGCAGATATATAACTTTTAGAGAAGATATTTTATACAAGGATATAAAAGAAGGTCAAGGATGCCTAAATAATGATTGTGCTAAAGATGGAGGATATGTTCAAATTGAGGTGGAGGCATCAGGTGGTTCAGGTAAAGGTGAACCAGGTGAATGCAGCATTCAGGGTACATCAAGCAAAGCTAGTGTGGGTATAGCATAGCCAAAGATAGACCTAGAAGGCAAGTGATACGTCTTACCAGATTCAGGTGTTCTCTCGATATTTTAGCATTTGTGTTTTGTGTTGCTGAACAGGATAGCATGTGTGAGCCATTGTCTTATGAAGAGGCTATTAACTCTTCGGATCATGAAAAGTGATTAGATGCTATGAATGATGAAATGGATTCTCTGCACAAGAACAACACATGGGTTCTTATGGATAATGCTAGTGATAAGAAACTAGTGGATTATAAATGGTTGTTTAAGATCAAAGAAGGCATACATGGTGACCCACCCAGATATAAAGCAAGTCTTGTAGCAAATAGGTTTATCCAATTAGCTGGGGTAGATTATAATGAAATTCCCCTGTTGTGAAGTATACCTCTAGAAGGGTAGTGTTATCTCTAACATTAGTTCATGACTTCAAATTGGATCAATAGATGTTAAAACAACATTTCTATATGGGAACTTAGATGAGACCATTTATATGAGATAGCCTCTAGGTTTTGAGGTGGAGAAACCTACGGGACTTGGGGGAAGCCAATAAGATTTTAGGTATGGAAATTCATAGAGATAGAAATATTGGGATCTTGAGGTTGACTCAAGATGGGTATGTCATAAGGTACTTTCTAACTTCGGCATGAATCATAGTAAGAGTGTTGTATCCCCATTAGCTATGCATTTTAAGCTGTCTAATAAAGACTCTCCATAGTCAACTAACAAGACAGTAAAGATACAAAGTGTTTCATATGCTAGTGCAGTTGGTAGATTAATGTACTGAATGGTATGCACTAGGTCAGATCTTAGGTACGCTGCTAGTGTTGTGAGTAGATATTTGAGCAACCCTGGTAGTTGCATTGGGAAGGTGTTAAATGGATATTGAGGTATCTAAATAGCACTAAGAGGGTTGGTCTTGTGTTTGCAATTATGATAGTCAATATCATCTTATGTGTGGTTATGTTGATTCAGATTTTATTAAAGATCTAGACAGGAAAGGTCTATTACTGGTTATGTTGTTAAAGCTTTTAGTGGTACTGTAAGTTGGAAAGCATCCTTGCAGCATGTAGTAGCTTTGTTTGCAATTGAAGCTGAGTTTGTGGCTTTAACTGAGGCTGTTAAAGAAGCAATATGGCTTAAAGGTTTTATAACTGAGTTGGGTTTCAATGTTAATGATGCTATGGTGTATTGTGATAATCTTGGAGCTATTCAGTTGTCAAAACATCAGGTTTTCCATGAGAGGTCCAAGCATATCAGTGTTACGCTACATTTTATTAGAGATATGGTACACTCTTAAGAAGTCAAAGTGCAGTCTGTTTTTTCGGAAGATAACGTTGCTGACACGTTAACTAAGACTCTTGTTGGGTCTAATTTTTCTCATTGTTTGAGTTTACTTAATATTTCTTAAAACTAATTATTTACATTAAGGTGGAGTTTGTTGTAAAAAAGTGTTAACATCAAGGTTTTAGTCATGTTCGGTTGACTATAGTTCAGGGACTATTTGTGTCAACTATGATAGTTGAGTGACTAGTGATAAAATTAGTTTGTTAAAGCAAATATCGATGCGTAACAAAAAGAATTATAACATATTTACGTTGTCACACCAAATTGAGGTCACACGATTGAAAGTGTTAGCCACGTCATTAATTATCAAAATTATGCACCAAAAGAAGTTACAACACTTCATTGACTTTTCAAAGTTGGGTACACCCTTAAAATGAGTTTGAAAGCATTGTTAACATGTTCGATGTATCTCTTTAAACTTTTGCGTCAATACTAATACAACACTTTAGTAGCTTTTCAAAGTTTAACGCACCATTGTAATGAGATTGGACGCATCATTACAGTGTTAGAAACATCATAATGATGAATAACAACTTGAATCCATTTACAACATTGTAGTAACCTTTAAATTTAAAGCATCGTTGTAATGAGTTTGAACTAGCCCATGAAGGTGTTAGACGCACTGTGAGTTTAGACTCTTTTGATCCTGATTTTGTACATACAATTATAATTATAAGGGAATTTCATATATAATCTTACAAACTTTAAATTATCATATATATACAAAAAACTATAAAATATCATATATATTCAACCAAATTGTAAAATATTTGATAAGAATTTATAATGAGGACCCACAAACACTTCAATTCTTCTATTGTTAATTAATCCATGAGGTTATTTCATGATGATCTAGAAGTCTAGAGTTTTAATGTTTAAGTGTCGAGTCCAACAATAAATTATTCAAATGTAAACCTAATGTAACACACACAATAATTAGTATAAGTGGAAGTGTGGTTTGTGTTATCAAAGATACCATTAACTAGTTTAATACCAAAAAATATTTTAACATAATTATTTGTTCTACGTTTAGTTTATAAACAAGATTAACTAGCCCACTTTCTATGAGAATTACCTCTATCATTAAAGATGAGGAAATTAATAGTAAACCTTAGAATCGTGGTCGTCCAATATAAAATATATGGCCAGCATATTGCCTCTCTTACTTTCTTCTCATAGCCAACACGTGTAGTCCTGTTCTTTTTTTTTTTTTTTTTTTGTAAGGCACGTGTAGTCCTGTTCTGACGGCGTGTACTCACTGTTCTTCTTCTCGAGGCCACCATCAACAATGCCAGATTAGGGAGACCATGGTGCTTAGAATCTCGACAGAAGCTTCACCATCCTCTCTAAAGCTCCAATTTCCATGTCTTTTCGTCTTCGATAGCACGGAGTTGCTTCCCGACAAAGATAGCTTTTGTTGCTCCGGAGGAATTTCTTCTTTTCCTTGGATCTTTGACGTCGATTCTGTCAGATCTCTCCGGTTCTACACTGATTATCTTTCTTCTTTCAAGTAATAGTCTTTACTCTTTAGTTAGGATTTCTCTACTACCCTCATGTATGTGTTTCTGCTATTCATTCTTCAATTAGGGTTTCTTTACCCCCTATCTACCAATCGACATCGAGGGCTATGTAAACATAAAAGATAGGGAAATAATCACTTTTCCTAATATGTTTAATGTCTTAGGCTGATTCTTGTGAAGACTTGATGAACAAGAAGTATGAAGAAAATGATTGTTGAAGATCAAGTCAAAATCCGTTATAGTCTTGAATAAAAACACAAATCATCAGCGTTGCAATGATCTCCTAAAGAACCTAAGAAAAGATTATGTTAATCACCTAAAATATTAGTAAATTCCTCTAACCTAAGTGGGCCTATCTACGAAGCAGTCGGTACTTGAAGGGGGGGGGGGGGGGGGGGGGGCGGCTCCATACCTAGGAAGCTAGTATGGAGAGGGGGTGGGGGGGGCGCTTCATACGTAGGAAGCTAGTATGGAGAGCTGTTTTTTTGTAAGGGGCCTAATAAAGAGACGCCCTGTGGGATAAATGGACGCCCTCCGGGATAAATGGACGCCCTCCTTACGGGCTGTAACGCCCTTCATGGGCCGTATGGGTCAAATCAGTCATTCAAAAACGTAATTCAAGAAAGTAATGGCCCGTGAATATGATCACGGTCGTATTAATCCATATCCCGTGAAGCCAGTAACGGCCCGTGTGTCATTCCAAATACGGGCCGTGAACGTCTTTACGGGTCCTAGTATCACCTTTAATAATTTGACGAGATATATTATTCCTCGTTTTTCGTGTAATTTTGTATTTATTACGTTATTTGATATGACGTAATATTCCTCGATAGTCGTGTAATTTTGTATTTATAACATTATTTGATATGACGTAATATTCCTCGATATTCGTGTTAATTATGTGACGAGATGCAATATTCCATTTCAACTACTATATAAACGTTAGTTTATAAATTCATTTCATAATTCAAATTTCTACGATATAAATTCATTTCATTTCAACTACTACATAAACGCAATATTCCATTTCAAGTGCTATATTAACGTTAATATTTAACGTTACGATGTCTTTCTGGGATAGCAACTATTTATTCGGTTCGGAATCTAACTATTACCCTCAGGAGGGTTACGGTTACCCTCAGGAGGGTTACGGTTATTACGATGAGGCTGCTTCAAACTATCTAGGACAGTTCGCGTCCAATTACGGCGGGAATGACGGCGGCGATGACGGGGGTGATAACGGTGGCGATAGCAGCGGGGATAATGACGGTTCTGGTTCCGGTAAAAAGGGTTTATACGACACGAATCAGGTTATAAGATATATCATATTTAATTTTACTTTCATTTTACTATCATTTAGTAATAACTAACTAAAAATATTAAATTGATTAGGTTTTCTCATCTCGTGAAGAATTAGTTGATTGGGCAACTAACGTGGGGCGAGAAAATGGGTTCGTTATTGTCACCAAACGTTCAAAAAGAAATTCGAATGGTTTGGTGATTAAAATTTGGTTGAAATGCGATCGGGGTGGTGTATATAAGGGAGCATCCACTCTAAGAAAAAGTGGCACGAAAAAACAAACTGTCAATTTGAATTGCAGGGTAAGTACCAGATGTAGAGAGATGGGTTGATTATAGTTGTTGTGGATGATACTCATAACCATGAACCTGCTGAACACCTGGAAGGACATGCATACGCAATGAGGCTCACCGAAAATGAGCTTTCTACTGTAAAGAATCTGACCGAGCAAAATATTGACCCTCGAAACATTCTAGGCACGTTGAAGGAACAAAATCCCAATAACGTGTCTGTGTTACGAACCATATATAACGTGTCCGAGTGCTGTTCGATTACTTTGCAGATGGCATATTTCGGAAAATATTGCTAAACATTGTAAGGAGAGTTTTTCAAATGAAGAGTGGGGTGCTTTTCAGCATGTGTGGTCGGTACTTATTAACTCTGAAACGGAGGACATATACGCTTATAATTACGACCGGCTTTATCGCAGATTGGTGTCCAACCATTCAAGTAAGTTTTCTAGTGTTATTCTTAAAAATATATGTATATTTACATAAAAATAAGTACATTTTTTTAATAGGAGTGCTGATGTACCTCAAAAATAACTGGTTGGACCCCTACAAAGAGAGATTTGTGTCGGCGTGGATACATAGAAGTTATAACTTCGGTCAGCACACAACGAACCGAGTTGAGAGCCAACATTCGTTGTTGAAAAGTTACCTGAAAGCAACCAATAGCACCCTGGATAGATTTATTCCTTTCATTAATAATATCTTAGCTACCAGGAAATTGCTATAAAAGAAAGTTTTACCAAAAGCAAAATCATGCTTATGGTGCAGCATAATCATGAAGTGCTTAAATTGCTGCGAGGTAACGTTTCTATTGCGGCTTTGGATATGTTAGTCGGTGAGATTAACAGGATAAATCATCTAATTATATCCAAAGAATCATGTGGCTGCCATCTTTTTACCAGCTTTGGTCTTCCGTGTGCTTGTAAATTAAACAATTACTTTCAAACAGGTGAATGTTCTTTTACGTTTTTTATTTTTTCATGAAAACTTTTATTATATTTTATTTAATATATTATTTTATAGGTCAATGTATCCCGCTCGATGCCATTGATGTTTTTTGGAGAAAGCTAGATTTTTCACCCGCGTATATTGTACGGGAGGTTCAAGTAGATGTACATAAAGAGATAGAGATGGTGACAAAACATTTACTTGTCCAACCCGAAAATGTGAAAAGATCTTTGATTAATATTTTCAAATCTTTCATTAATCCTTCAAAAACGGATAAAAAACCTCCTAAAGTCGAAACACATACACGGGGTCGTCCAAAAAAAGATAAGCAAAAAGAAACAATATTAGACGCCCCCAGACATAGTTCATATGTTCAACCGAGAGAAAATTTTGAAGGTCCGCCAACATATTCAAGTTCGGTGGTGAAGTCAAAACAAGGGTCTTTGCAGCGCAGTCAATCCATGTCTTCAAAATCAAGAGCCAAAGATGGATTATCTCAACAGAGTTCCAAGTTTTCATATATCCCGGGCGACGAAGATAAAAACAATTTTTTCCGGTTTAACCGCTGGATTTCATCATTCTTTTTCCCGTATATTTCAGGTGCGGATGATGTTTTAGCAGACGGCAATTGTGGTTTTCGTGCTATAGCACTCGCATTGGGATATGGTGAAAATCACTGGCGTTTTATACGTACGGAACTTATATCTGAGTTGGATGAAAACAGACATAGGTACGCTGCGATGTTTCCTGAGATAAACGAAATAAGGGAATCATTAAACTGGAACGGGTTAGGTGCGGCTCCACACAAAAATTGGATGACAGTGCCACCTGCTACAATCCTTATTGCTAACAGGTTTCGAGTGGTTATAATTTTTATATCGATCGGCAACTCCGCTACTTTTTTCCCGTTCTGGTTATCTCCTCGTGATATCAGTGAACATCATATAATTTCAATTGCTTATGTTCAAGATTGCCATTTCATTAGAATTCGATTAGTGGGTGACTATCCAATGCCTGTTCCGAGCAAATATTGGCATTTGTACAAAACAGAAAACGCCAATGATTGGGAGGCTATATACGGAAGTCGAATTCAAAAATATCTTGAACTAAGGCCCGTAGACCCGGTTGAACATGTAGATTTAGTATAGTTTACACATTTATCAATTCTTTCAATTCTTTATTTATTCAATTCTTTATTGTTATTGAATTGTAAACATGTAATCTATTATTTATTCAATTCTTTATTGTTGTTGAATTATAAACATGTAATCAATTATTTCGTTTTCCAAAGAAAAATGCAATAAGAAGATTATCGAATTTTTCTTCAACCTTTGAATTTTTTTTATATGAGCTGGGCATTTGGTTAGCATAAAAGATGTGTAGGAATGTTAATGATATGAGATGCATAATATATGTTGAGATTCAAGTATGTTTTTCAGTGCAACTTTTTCGACTGAGATTCAAGTATGTTTATATAATTGCAGAGCCTGGCGTCGGATTTTCTGAAGGATTATATATTTCTTTATGTGGGACGAGTAGGTTCAAGTACTGATTTTATTCTCCAAAAGGTTGATTTAATATTATTCGTACAAACCACTTCCTCCACAAGCACAACCAATTGTAAACATATAATTAAACATTTAAACGTCATCCAAAATAACTCATAATATATAAACATAATTTTTCAATCTTTTTACATGAAAGGTAAATAAAACAATAAAATCCTACTATCTATGCGTCATGACCACCACCAGCATCACCACCACCAGCATCCTCCACAAAATAAATTACGAATTTGCATACGTACCGTAGTAATGAGTCGACGGTATGAAAATGATGAAAAAACGGAGGTCGTGACAGAGCAAATCGTATGTGTGTTTAGGGGGGCGTAAATGAACAAATGGGCCGTGAGGTCCTATATATTATCCCGCCTCACGGTCGTGACGGTCCTCACGGCCCGTTACATATTTTCCTCACGGCCCGTGAGACTTTGTAAATTTTAAAAATCACCCGTTGACACTACACGGCCCGTAATGTGGAGACGAAACGGCCCGTGAAGGGACTCACGGGCCGTATACTAATTTTTTATGTCTATAAATTCAACCACTTTCCACAATCAATTTACACAAATTTACTCAATACCCAAACGATAAGTGCTACAAGTGATCAAAATCCGTGGATGGATGAAGAGGAGGTCACTTTAGTAAGATCTTGTATCGAAAATTCAGGGACTATCCCTCCAAATTCAATATTTTGGAACCGTGTTTCAACTCGTTTTCATCAAATTCTCGAACGTGAAGAATATCGCACCACTCGTGAACTTAGCAACAAGTGGTCTGACTTGAGAAGGAAGGTCACGACATTTCACCAGCTCTACAAAGACGTTTACAAAAATCGAAATACGTTATGGAATGATACGGATATTATGACAAGAACTCAAGAAAGATATCGGGAGAATTTTGGAATTTCTTTTAACCATTTTACGGCTTGGATCTTTTATGAAGATCAAGAAGATTAAAAATTGTGTGTTTTATAATAACGGTTTGTCGTTTTAATAAAGTGTACTAATAAACGTTTATGTTTTAATAAATATTTCATTACTGTTCTACATTACACGTCTACCATACAGTTCGTCTGCCATAAATCTTCGGAATCTAAAGCAAGCATATTGTAAGCTAACTTCTTGCCACTCTAAAGATCTATTTTGAACCAACCTACGCAATAACATACAAATTACAACTCCCGAATCTCAACCAATATGACCGGCGTTAGGAGGCCAAACGGTTTCACCCGATACCACCAGTTCTTCGATTTGTTCTTGTCCGGAGTGCTGCCAATATTGTATACGTGATAGAAAATGTAAAAAGTACGATTCGAATTGTACGAAAATCGTTCGGGCATTACGATGAATGCACCATGAATCATCACACGTATTTGGTCGGCATTCGTATGGAGAATATATACGAACTTGTAGTGAGTCCATAGAAATCTTAAAAATATACCAATTTTCTTCGTCATCAGTCATTGGTACGTAAACCTACAAAACAATTTAATTCACGGTTATAAATTCATGATTTTTATTGTAAAACATGAAAACAGTATTACCGTATCAACTTCCCATAACGCGGGATATAGACAGTCACTCCCGTCTCCATATTCGTTACCATTAACGGACCCCGAGTATATTAAGTTAAACCACTCAAATGGGAGAATCGTCCAACGATCACTACCCGACAACTCTTCGGTTCTACGTATTTCTTCGTATCTCCATATTGTGAGTCTATTTGTCCACGCCCGAACATGCTATAAAATAACAGCTTTTTTAATTGTTAAAATTTTAAAATAAAATAAAATATACAAAAAAAACTTTAAATCATACCTCTGTACCTAAACACACGTTTCCGAGTAATTCACGCCAAAATTGTAACGGAATATCGGAATGACCCATGTAATACACTCTACATGTTTGGGAATCACCGTTACGTATAAAGTGAATAATATTCTGAGACCAGTTCCTCCCGTTCTGCCAATTATGGTTATCTACTGGATCAGGAATACTTTCCACAATATCTCGTGAGTTTGAAGAGAACTCATTTTGACGTCTTCTACTACCTCCACAAGAAGACATTTTAACTGTTTCGTTTCTCACTAACCGTATATAACAAGTCATATATATAACGGTTTATATAGAATCTTAAATCGAATCAAGGAATAATACGTCGCGTCACATAATTATAAAATTTAAAAGTGCACGCAAATCGAGGAAAGTAAATTCTCAGAAGGATAACTACGGCCCGTGACGGGCCTCACGGGCCGTTATGGATTTTGTTAACGGGCCGTGGGTGTGGACATTTACGGGCCGTTTGTTCCTACACGGACCGTGAGTTGATGTAGTTGTGAAAATTAAATTTCGAACGCCTCACGGGCCGTGAGAAAAGTCAAAGGGCGTCCGGGAATCACCTGACAGGGCGTGTAATTAGCTTGGCCCTTTTGTAATTGTCATTTGAATGAAAATGCTCTTTGTTTGTTCCAGAAAAAACTTCGAATTGGGAGGGTGATCCTCCTGGTAAATTGACTGAATCCCAAACTGACACAGGTGAACAGGTAGAGTAATGGCAAAGTAACAACGCATTAGCCGCTAGGAAAGACGATAACCCGTATCTTATTTCCTAGCTACGTACAATCGGCAGGAGATGAGTTATACAACTCAATAAAATCTTAATTATTTTAGTCTATTAAACCTTATCTTAGAGCCCATTGACATTTTAAATAGTTTAGCCGAGTTATCTCGTATTGTAAATTTTTTATACAAGTTATTGGGTTTAAACTTTTTTATCCGGTGTTGAGAGATGTCACGAGGCTAGGGAGGCGATATAGAAGACTTGGGCCCATAGCTTAACGAAGAGAAAATGTTTAGTTGGGTGTGGTTAATGTGTTTTATTACATTTTAAATTTGTTTTTATTTTAATAAAATGGTATTAATATTATTAAATAGAATTTGTAATGTGCATGCGTTTGAGGAACTTAAATGTTTTGCTAATTATTTGTTATCTTCGTTTTTAAGTTGCCACGTCAATAAAATCTCTTTTTTTCATAACAAAATTACAAAATTGATTATTTCTCTTTAACAATTACAAGTGGAGTACGTTAAAATGAAAGGAAGAGGGGGTGGATTTAGTGTCTTCTAAGTAAACATGTTACAACCAAATAAAAGGAAATGCTAAACATACCTCTTAGCTTTAATGTACTCCGTTTTAAAATTACCAAATCAGAAGAATTATTTTGTTTTTCAATATGAAAAGTGAAAATCTACCTACTCTAATAAAAAGGTATCTTAAGATGACACGTGGCAGCACCACATTCATTCTCATAAAATTTTTCCCGCCTCTCTCTCCTATTAAATAATTATCTTAATTATTAACAATATTCCTTAACAACTTTTTAGATTTAATAAATTAAGAAATAAATCTATTTATTAATATTATTTCTAAATAAATAATTTTTTATAAAATAATATATTTTTCTAAAGCATATTTTTCTTAAAATACAATTTTTTTAAAATTGGTATTTTTAAAAAGTCACTTTTTTAAAAATAAAAAATAATCAAATTTGAGAGTTATAATGGGAAAATTATTAAAAATAACATTTTTATACGATTTGTTTTATTTATTTTCAGAAAAAAGTTTAAAAATAAAATTTTAAAAAGTTTATATTATTATTTTATTATATGTTAAAATATTATTTTATAATTAATAAATATTATTATATTAATATTTTATTTATTCAACTCGTGTAATATACGGGTTTACTAAAGCTAGTTATATTGATATAAGAACTCGAAGGAGTGAGTAAAACAAGTAAAAAAAATAAGGAAGGTGTATCACAACCCCAAAAAAAAGCCGATGACCTACTGTTCTAGTTACACGTAATGTTTATTAATTTCAATTTGGTGTAGCTCTAGCCAAAAAATATATAATATGTGAATGTTTGGGGTAGATTTTAAGAAAGGTATGTTTTCTGTTAAGAAAAGAATGAAATTTAAAAAAGAAGTAAACAAATAATACAAATTAGTATTCTTATTAATACATTTGGTAGGTGGGTTTTTTTTTTTTGTGTGTGTTTTTCTTGGGTTTGTTTTGGGTGTGAGTTCGAGGTTTAGGGGTGGGTTTTTTTGTGGGTTTTTTGTGTCTGGACATGTGTTTTTGATGTGTTTCGATTATGTTTGTTTATAGGGTTCGTTGACATTGTTTTTCTCCGGGTTCCTGCTTTTTTTTTTCTTTTCGTTATCGATACCCTGATGATTCTCACTATTAAAGTTTGGGTTTTCCTTTTGTTTGCTCTTTCCGGGGCTTTGAGTTTTATCGGTTTTCTATTTTGGACCGTGTCACCTTCTTGCGGCTTTGATTTTTGTTTGTTTTGTGTGTGGTGTTAGGCTTTGATTTATTTTTTGGGTTCTGTATGTTGTGGTGTGTTATGGATTTAGAGTTTTGATGTGTTTTACTGATTTTGTTGTTTTGAACCTTTATTTTGATTTTGATTTGATTTTGATTTTGGTTTTAAAGTTATATTAAAACTCGCATAGACGCTGCAACGCGTGACGTCAAAACTTAGTTAAAAATAAAAATAAAAGACTGATTTGTGTTTTTAATTCGTTAATTTATGATGAAGATTCTTTTTATGCCGAATATTTTTTACTAAATCCGGCAAGTGATTGGCTGATTTAAACCCAATCATATAATCTCTAGATTTGTAGTTTGCTGGTAAAAAATAACAAATAGATTTACCATGAGTCCAAACGCTAACCAAAATTTCTATTCTAATTAAAACCTTATTTCGGTGGCTACAGTGCCACCGACCAAGGTCAACAATCTCCATCCTCCTCACCCTCACATCATTCATCACACGAAAACCAGTTTTGGCACCGCCAGGCGAACAGCATCGGCGGACTCCTCCGCCGCCTCCTCTCACCACCCTCCTCCTCCCTCTCCCTCCACAACATCTCGGTTACAGCAGCGATGGTGGTGCGGAAGGTCGGAAAGTATGAGGCCGGAAGAACGATATCAACCTCTTACAGCCCCTTCAGCCTTCACCATCGCAGAGCTCTCCTTCATCTTCCCCAAAACTTCACACGGTATCAACCTCTTAACTCCTCAAGGTGGAAGGTGGACACTCTCCCTTTCTTCCGCTTCGAAAGGGGTGCGAACGCGAAGCATAACTGCACACATAGGAGCATTCGGTGGAACCGAGTGTTTTGCGGATGTAGATCTTTGGCTTTTGCTGTTTGGAGCTCTGCTTTCAGGTACGCTATCGCCATATTTGTGTGCTTTTCGTTTTGATTGTGCCTGTGGGTGTCGATTTTGGGGGTTTTCTGTGTTTTTTATTTGTATTTGGGTTGTTGGGTTTGCTCATAAGCTTTCTGCACCGTTTTTGGATGATGGTTTTGCGGTTTCAACTGCGAAGAAACGGTCTTCTGTGGATGGGTCTACAGGGAGTTTGAAGGAGAGAAATTTCCCTCGGATTGGCATATGGGAGTCTGATGGTGAAACTGGTGATATTACTTGCCCAATGGTGTTTAGGTATTGTTTAAATCGATTGCTGGTTTCTTTAATTTAACTTTGATGCTTCTATATTGATCATGAATTGTTGATGGTTAATGGTTTTAGGCGTTTGAAGGAGTTGTTCCAAGTGGATCCAGCAGATTATATGTTAGCAATTTGTGGGAACGATGCTCTTCGTGAGCTTTCTTCACCTGGGAAAAGTGGGAGCTTCTTTTATTTAACACAAGATGATCAGTGTATGATTAAAACTGTGAAAAAATCAGAAGTTAAGGTATGAAGATGTTGATTGATTGCTTCATTAAAATGAAACAATTGATGTATTTTTGATTGAGACTAAAGTTTGGAAACATGCTTTCAGGTTCTAATCAAAATGCTGCTAAGTTACTATCAGCATGTTTGTAATTATGAGAATTCTCTTGTCACAAAGTTTTTTGGTGTCCATTGTGTCAAACCCATTAGTGGCATTAAGGTAATTGAATTTCTAGCTTGAATGGTTTATGGTGTTTGGATTTGGGTTTTGCGACTAATTATGATGTCCTCTGCTTAATATCATGTAGACTCGATTTATTGTGATGGGTAATCTATTTTGCTCTGAGTATCGAATTCATAGAAGATTTGATCTTAAAGGATCATCACATGGCCGCACAACCAATAAACCCGAGGAAGAAATCGATGAAACCACCACACTTAAAGATCTTGACCTCAACTATGTGTTTCGTCTTCAACAAAGTTGGTTCAAAGAACTGATCAAGTTAGTATAATTTTCACCATACACAAGTTGTTCTATGTTTTATACACTTTGTCATTTGGCTTACAAAATCATTTGTTTTCAGACAAATAAACAGAGATTGCGAGATTTTAGAGGCCGAGAGAATAATGGATTATGCTTATGTTATGCCAGAGGAGAATGAACCGTCTTAGGTATGCTACTCTTAATATGTTGATGCTTTGTACATACTTTGTTCTTTGTATATTTTACTTGCTGTGATCAATTTTCCATGAATGTTGTGTCTACTATTATCAAAGATCAGGAACAGTTTTACAATATAAAAATACTAATAATGTTGAACATTTTAAATCTATTTTAAACAAACAGCACAGTGGTAGAACATTCATGGTAGTTCACTTTGGTGTTTTTATCATTGTAAAAATGAAAAAAGAAAAAAGAAGATTTGCATGGTACTTACTCTAATAATATCCCCAACCTGCAGTGACTTCCAGGGTACAGATTCCCATCTTTGGTTTTGCAGCAAGTCAACAGGAGAATTATTTATCATCATATCATTTGCATGCATTTCTGTTATAGTTACATATTATGAGGGAGAAAGAAACATTAATATATTAAGCAAACAGTTACACAATAGCCTAAACCAAAATATTATGCGTCACATCCTGATGCCAAAAAAAAAATTTAATGGCAGCTAATTCATGAAAAAATATGCCCACCCAATCTTCAAATGCCTCCTTGACAAGAGAGACGAAAAGTACAATACTTAGTGGGATTACATTTGTAATCGGACTAACAGGACTTCACAACAAAAGAACTACCATATCAAAATATTGCATAGGTTGTTTTGATTTGTAGGAATCTTTGGGTCTTTGGGTGTCAAATTGGATCACCATATCGAAAGTGAGTATGACTCAAACAAAATAGTCAAAATAAGAGCATATTGCCTCTATTGTGAGCAACAAAAGTCACAGACATACCGTTAAATGAATGAAGAAAACAAACCCTTTTCAACAAACTCGGCCCAATCTTTTACTAAAAGGATTGAGCCGAATCCAACATGCATATATTTTAGATAGATACATACTTATATAGATATAGAAAATTTCAAATAAAAACTTGAAGACTAGACAACTCAAATCTTTCTATTTTTGTGTTGGGATCAGATTAGATAGTAAAAATTTGAGCAAAAGAGAGACAGTTTATCAACAAAAAGTAATCATTACCAATATGAAGTCCTCTTAAGTTTATGCATCTGTTGGCTGCTGGTTTTTTTCATTCCCTATTTTTTTTATTTAATTAAAGTGGTATGCTAACTGTCTTTTTTTATAGGTTGTTGGAGATTTAGTTCTATCTTTGTGCTGCCTTTAAGGTATGTAAATTGTTAGATTTGTTTTCATTGCTACCTTTAAAATTCTATCTAACCATTTTGCTGTTTGAGGTTTATAAAATAATACTAGAGAGGTGATTATCTCTTTAATTTGTTTGTACTGTCATGCTAGATGAATTATATTGTAAACATTGAAAATCATTAGTTTTTATTCGGATAATAAGATCAACCAGAAGTTACCATGGTTTAGTGAAAGTGAATTGATATTGATTTACGAAATACATAATTATAGTTTGGGTTATGTGATTTTAAGTGCCTGCAACTACTGGTTGCTATTTTTTGTCATTTCGTATTTTGCTTATTCATTTTAAAACAACATGTTAGTAGTTGTAGTGTATGATTTTTGTTATTTTTGGCAGGTTGCAGATCACTGTGGATTTAGGAGTATTGTTTTGTCGTCTTTCAGGTGTGTTGCGTTCTTATATTTATATTTAACGTTAACTTTGAAGAAGATTTGCTTTTAACATAGATTTGACAAATGTATCGTTGTTACTATGTCTGTGTGCTTTGATTATAGTTGGTACTTTAGTATTTCTGCATGCTACTTAACTAGAATGTTATGCTCTGATTTAGCTTTTTGTACTTGTACTGTTATTCATAGTCTATGGTTTTAATGTTGCTGTTACTGCTGTTTTTGTCTTTATCGCTAGTGTAGTGATAGTGTAGCGTATGCTTGCTTTTCTGGGGTGTTGTATATGGCTTTTGCTAATAGTCTGAAGAGAAGGAAGGAGTTGCCTTCCTCCTCTAACATACCTTTAAATGTTATAGGCGAGAGTGTAGACGTACGTCATCCTATTCTTAGTGAATGTAGTAGTGAATCCTTTAGTTTACCTTCGTCGTGTAAAAATTGATTTAAGCTCCTGAACATATTATTATTGTGTTAAAACATCATGCGCTTTTAGATTGTTCATTTTGAAAGTATATACTTTTATCAAAAGTTATAGATGCGTGACTGCAAACATCGAGTAAAAGCTTTCTATATTGCGCTGGTTATACAGTGAAATAGATTACTCCCATGTTAATAAGCTAAACGAATGCATGCTATGATTGCCATGGTTGGTAATATGAATGCATTTTTGTTTTAGAATGTGTATATAATGAGAACTAGGTAGGTATTTTGACTAGCATTTGTTATAAAACTTGTATCGTTGACTTTTTGCCTTATTTATTGACTCTTTTGTGTTGAAGATTAGGTGAAAATGACACAGTCTACAGGTCTATGGCATTTGGCCTTACTGGTTGTGTCCAATGGAATCGAATAACTCATACTACCCAATCTTCTCATCCAAGTATGTTTGATTTCCTTTTATAGTTGCAAACAAACCAATGGCATTATGCTTTGGTACTTTTTTTTGAGTGTTGAATATGTCACTTTATCAAGATTAATTCTATTTAGTATTGGTATTAGCACGGAAACAAAAGTTAGGATAAAATGATTGAATGTAAATTAGTTATATCTAAGGTCACAAGGAATGAAACCACTATGCAACAAGCATGCTAATAATTAAGTGTAACTGACCTCTACTATAAAACATAGTCTTGTGATGAACTGAAATCTTATGTTGAACATGTTTTTGTCAGGTAATCTCTTATGTTTAATGAGCCATCTTTTACTTCTGTAGGAAAGAATATGGAACACATTCTGCTGAAGAAAAG
Organism: Flaveria linearis; assembly: GCA_024085815.1. Lineage (NCBI taxonomy): Eukaryota > Viridiplantae > Streptophyta > Magnoliopsida > Asterales > Asteraceae > Flaveria > Flaveria linearis. The sequence continues at coordinate 16,636,028 of CM044007.1, read as the reverse complement.
CAAAGACTTATCAAATTAATCAGGTATATATGTGCAAAGATTTGTGTATTTGAAATTCTTTTTGTTTTAAATGCAATGTTAGTATTAATATTTTCGTGTTTTAACCCGCGGCAACGCGCGGGCCAAATTACTAGTTCTTTATTTATTCTCAGTGAATTCATATTAAATAATTAAACGTTTATGTGCATGAATACACATATCGTACACAATTACATCCTAACAACTTCTCGTGTATAAATAGCAAACTAAACACAAACAAATCACAACTCACGTGTGTATTCATCAGTTATCACATCATTCACCGTAACTAATGGCCCTCCGAACAGCCATAGCAAAGCGTCTCTACATACAGTACCGGTTCGCGGCCACACCGAGTCTTCACCACCAGCTTTTGACGTCGCCGGAGCCGCCTTCTGCCACCACCACATACGCCGGATTCTGCAACAGACTCCACCACCGGAGACAAATGAACCAATCACCGAGATCGAGCTTGTCGGGATTGTTTTACTGTGAACCGTCTGGTTTGGATTCTGGTGGATTTTCTGTTGGTGATGTTAGGAAAATTGTGAGGTGTTCACTGTTGAAAAATGTGAGATCTGCTATTAAGCTGATCCCGACGAATTCGATTAGTTATAACGAATTCATCACTATTTGTATCGATGCGTGTGGTGATGGCGATAGAGGCGTTGAGGTAGCAAAGGTGTTGGATGAAGCGGGAGATGTTCTCGTTTTGGGGAACGTTGTGTTCCTCCGTCCTGATCAGGTATGGGACTTCTCCCCGATCGAATATTATTATGATTTCATTATTTATAAATACGAGTAGACTAGCATTTAAACCCACACGCCGCCTAAACTGTCATATCATATTTGCATTTATATGTTTAAAAGTACTTGTTGCTCCTCATTTGTTTGGTCATCATCTTAAGAACGTTAGAGATGCTCTAACATATTTCATAGATGCTTGAAATAGACTCGCAAATTAACATTTAACAATAAACACTTATTATCGTCTAACAGAGGTCTCACAATCAAATCTTACTTTCATGATCTATTGAAAGTCATCTGTTTATCACAAACTATAAATCAAGAATCTTCCCCAAATTCTCACTTTTTAAACTTCTTTCTTTCCAATTTTTAAATTTAACATCCAATTATTGATTGTGATCATGCATAATATCAATTCACGATCTAATTAACCTGAATTACGATATCTAATCATCAACTATAACATATTGTATCAGGTTGCAAAATCAATGGAGAAAGTGATCTCACAATCTATAGCAATCCCAAACGACCCAAGGAAACAAGAACTCGAAAAACTAGAACGACAAAAGCGTTTGATCGATCAAAAGGCAATATCCCATGTTCGATGTGAGCTGTATGTTGGGCTCGGGTTTTTGATCATACAAACATTAGGGTTCATGAGACTAACATTTTGGGAACTAAGTTGGGACGTAATGGAGCCGATTTGCTTCTTTGTCACATCTTTCCATTTTGCACTTGCTTACATGTTCTTCTTGAGGACATCCCAAGAGCCCACTTTTGAAGGCTATTTCCAACGGCGATTCAGGGCGAAACAAACGAAGCTTATAGGTGTTCACAAGTTCAATTATGAAAGATACAATGAGCTTTGTAACGTCTTTTACTCTGATTACCGAGGTGTTATGCATTTTCGTCGTTTGGAGAGATCAACAAGGGTTTTTAATTGAGCTTTGAACCAAAAAAATTACCCCTAGTGGCCCTGGTTTGGATCTTTGGGTCATGAAACGATGATCAAGTTAGTGGACAAACAAATTGTTGTTGTTACTTTTTGTGATCAACCACGGTTTTAAGACTAAATGATTTGTCGCCCTCGAATAAAGTTTTGTAAATTTTAAATTTGATTCATAGACTCTGTAGGTTTCTTTAAGATTTTTTAATATAAAAATGACTGAAAACCAGATGCCGTTAAAAAACTCAAAGCAGTTGGGTCAGTATAGGATTAATTATAGAACTTTTACAAGTTTGGGGGACAAATACGGTATTAGGCGGTACTGATTACCCGAAATCAATTTTTTACCAACATCGGAATATGAATATACTAATATATTATATAAGTTGTAAAACTTTTATCTTAAAATTGTTAGAAACTTAAGCAAACTAGGGGTGATGCACCCACGCGCGTTGCGCGTTTTGGAAACGGATAAAACCGAGTCCCAGACAACCCATCATCACAACTACAAGTTAATTGTTTCATCACAGCACAAACCGACAAGTTAATATAGGAAGGAACAAAGTCATCAAATCGCTACTGAAAACTAAATACTTCTTAAACCGAGGCTCAGATAAACGCATATTGTTTGAGCATTACTTTTTTACCATCATAGCCTTTTTTTAACTGCGATTTAATCTACAGAACAGACACAAGTGAAGGTGGATGAGGGTTGTAACACATGAATATATGTTAATAAAGCAAGTAAGAAAACAAAGCAAAAAAACTCAAATCATGAGGCATTTGGCTCGAATCTGGGTTTTTGATTACTATGGCTGTAACTCAGGTTGCAAGTGCAGTACACCGCACTTGCCATCACCAAGTGTGCCATGCTAAGAAACCCCCTCCACCACAGTTATCATAGCAAGAGGGAAGGAATGAACACTGCCAGTCACATGCCATAGCCACCATCATTAACCAACCAGAAACAGACCCACCATAGAAGACGGGTCGTCAAAAAACAAAGCTGATAACACATACAAATGCACAGCACGAAACCCGATGCTTACTGAAATACCCAAAATACCCCTGAGTTACTGTTCATCGCATTGTATTTGGTTAGATAAACCCAAAACAAAACTCCACACGCAACAGATATAGCCACCGGCGGCAGCAAGCGCCACCATCAACACATGCATGCCACGACGGCGTCGGGCGGCAGTGGTGTAACATTTGACCCATTTTCAAATTGTAACCCGAACCTATTTTGTTTAGATTATTTATTTCAATGAATCCATTGTATCACGGTGTAGTTTAAATAATATTATAAATGATTTTATTCAAAATTTTCATTCATTTAGATCATTTGAGCAAATAAGGTCATAAACATTTATATATTTTTTTTTGTTGAAAGTTTGATTTGTCATTTCTAATAAATAACTAAATTTAAAAGTCTTATTTAAATTGTTTTCAAGTTATTCAATTAAATTATGTGTGTGTTTAAACCTGTGATTACTCACCGGCTAATTCCTTAGCTGACTCGTTACTTTTTCACATGATTTCAGGAAATGGTATTTAGTGGAATTCTCTCTGCTCTTATAGGATTGGACCTAGTCGAAAATAAAGATGACAATATTATATTTTATGGTTTTATTTTAATTGCGTTGTAATGTGTGACTTGAATGACATTATTAAATAAATAAATGGTTATTAAATGTTATTTCAACGTATTTATTACCTTGTGCTATGAACAATCGATTCACATTCGTCCGCCTCGATGATTCCGCCATCGGTCGGGGTGTGACAGATTGGTATCAGAGCCAAGGTTATAGGGAATTAGGTTATTAGAAATGGAATGACCTATACTATAACTAAGTACCTTTACACATGAGTCCTCTCATGTATTTTATATGCTTAGACAGGATTTTATGTGTCTTACATGTTTATACTTATTATGTGGTTATGACAATTCCTTATACTTTGATTCTTACCTTTCACATACAAATTCTAATCATATTAGATGGCATTGTATGCCTAAATCCCATTGTTCTCAAATTTTAAATTTTGATTTGTTATTCATGGTTTTTCAAATCTCGTCAAAGTCTGTGTCACATGACCGAGAACATGCAATGCTGGAAGAGTGGGATACCTATATCTTAAGGTGTTCTGTCTAGGCAAGGTATTCATACAACTTGATTACCTTACCTGGGAACCCTCGAGATGAGTATTCGCTTATAGGTACGCATGTCCTCATTAAGGTTGTGGTGGACACAAATACTTTGATAAGTCAACGTATTCGCTTTGGTTTGCGAACCGAACGTTTACACTCCTAACCTCTCATTGTTATTCTAAACAATCTCATTAACGATTTTATTATTTTGAAAAGTTTTAAAAACCAATTACCCGTTTCTCATAGAGGTTTCTTCTTTCCATATTATACAGCATGTCTTCTCGTCAAAACCGCTCCCGATCTAGAAGCTCTGGCCGTAAGATTGCTGCTATAGTGGCACGTGAAGTTGCTGCGGTCATCCCAACACTGCTTACCCATTTGAATCAAGGCAACAACGTTGTTCAAAATCAAGCTGCACCAAACCCTCCTCGAGCTTGTACTTACAAGCACTTCAGTTCTTGCAATCCCACTAAGTTTAGCGGGACCGAAGGAGCCACTGGTCTTTTACAGTGGTTTGAGAGTATCGAGAACACTTTTCTCAATAGTGAGTGTCCCGAGAATCTCAAGGTTCGCTATGCTACAAGTGTTCTTCAAAAGAGAGCACTCACTTGGTGGAACGGGGAGAAACGAACCCGTGGAACTGATGCTGCCTTGGCATTAACGTGGGATGAAGTCAAAGAACTCATGACTCGGGAATTCTGTCCAAGAAATGAGATCAAGAAGTTAGAAGCTGAGTTCTGGGACTTAGCTCAAGAAAGTGGAGAAAATCTAGCTTACACCAACCGATTTCATGAATTGAGCCTACTTGTTCCCCACTTAGTTACCCCATTATCCCGGGCCATTGAAAAGTACATCGGTGGTCTACCCATGAAAATTCAAGACACGGTGTGGGGTAGGAATCCTGCAACTCTGGAAGATACCATCCGGATAGCTGCTCAGTTAACTGACAATCATGTCAAGGCTGGAACCCTGACTAGGAAGGGTGCTAAGAAGGTGCCCGAGAAACCCTCAGCTGAACCCCCTAAGGAGGAAAAACCTGAGCCTTCTCAAAACAAGAAGAGGAAGGTTAAATCCCAAAACTTTGCTGTGGTTACCCCTACTGTTCCAGTTAATCAAGTCGCACCAAGCTACCAACCAGTCTCCAACAATCAAGTCCCGGCAAAGAAACCTTACACCGGAACTTTCCCACAGTGCAATATTTGCAAGTACCACCACCCTGCTAATGCACAATGCCGTCGCTGCACCAACTGTGGTCGTTTCGGTCATACTTTCAACGTGTGTAAGAGCGCAGCTAAGACTCCGGCTACCGCACCTGTTCTTCAACATCCTCCTGCAATTACTCAGGGTCGTGCATGCTATCAATGTGGTGATCCGAACCACTTCCGCAATCGATGCCCTCAACTTGTCAGCACGGTGCCTACGGCTCAAGGACGTGCTTTTAACATCAATGCTCATCAAGCGCAAACCAATAGCGATGTGGTGAACGGTATGTTTTTAATCAATAATCATTATGCTTCAGTCTTATTTGATACCGGCGCCGACAAAAGTTTTGTGTCCTTAGAATTTGAGCCCTTACTTGTTAGTGCACGGACTAAGTTGAGAAAACCATTTACGGTAGAGATAGCCGACGGGAAACCTATCACAATCGATTCAATTATTCCAAACTGTATCCTTAGTCTTAGCGAGCATGATTTTCCTATCGATCTCACACCGATGCAACTTGGAAATTTCGACGTCATTATAGGCATGGATTGGCTATCTAAGAACCATGCTGAAGTTGTTTGTTACTAGAAAATCATCCGGATCCCTCTTGCGCCCGAAAAGGTGTTAAATATTTATGGAGAAAAACTCTCCAAAGGCCTTCGACTTATGTCATGTACCAAAGCTCAAAAGTACCTTCGCAAGCATTATGTGGCTTTCTTAGCACATATCGTGAAAACGAATGAGAAGTCAAAGAAAGTCGAGGATATTCCGATCATTCGTGATTTTCCGGAAGTGTTCCCCGATGACTTAACTGGACTCCCTCCTGTTCGTCAAGTCGAGTTTCGTATCGATCTTGTGCCTGGTGCAACACCTATAGCAAAATCTCCATATCGTCTTGCACCATCTGAGATGCAAGAACTTGCTAGTCAACTTCAAGAACTTTTCGATAAAGGTTTCATTCGACCAAGTTCCTCACCTTGGGGAGCCCCGGTATTGTTTGTGAAGAAGAAAGATGGCTCATTTCGTATGTGTATCGATTATCGGGAGCTCAACAAGCTTATTGTTAAGAACCGGTATCCTCTACCAAGAATCGATGATTTGTTTGATCAACTTCAAGGCGCTTCATACTTTTCCAAGATTGACCTTCGTTCTGGTTATCATCAACTACGAGTGCATGATGACGACATTCCCAAAACAGCCTTCCGTACAAGATATGGTCATTACGAATTTCTAGTTATGCCATTTGGTTTGACCAACGCACCAGCTGTGTTCATGGATTTAATGAACCGCGTGTGTAAACCATACTTGGACAAGTTCGTGATCGTCTTCATCGACGACATTCTGATTTATTCAAAATCAAGATCCGAGCATGAACATCATCTTCGTTTGATTCTTGAACTATTGAAAAAGGAGAAACTATATGCCAAATTTTCTAAGTGTGAATTTTGGTTGAAGGAGGTACAATTCCTTGGTCACATCGTAAATGATAAAGGAATTCATGTGGATCCTGCAAAGATTGAGGCGGTAAAGAGTTGGGTGGAACCTAAAACTCCCACTGAGATTCGTTCATTCCTTGGCTTGGCCGGCTACTATCGGCGTTTCATCCCAAATTTCTCAAAGATCGCTGTGCCTCTTACTGCCTTGACCCACAAGGATAAGTCTTTCCAGTAGGGACCAGATCAAGAAAAAGCATTCCAAACACTTAAACAAAAGTTATGCAATGCTCCAATCTTGACCCTCCCTGATGGAAATGATGATTTTGTTGTTTACTGTGATGCTTCCAAGCAAGGTCTTGGCTGTGTCCTCATGCAACGAGGAAAAGTCATAGCCTATGCCTCAAGACAGCTCAAAATCCATGAGAAAAATTACACGACTCATGATCTCGAATTGGGTGCTGTGGTTTTTTGCACTCAAAATCTGGAGACACTATCTTTACGGCACCAAGTGTGTTGTATTCACTGATCATAAGAGTCTTCAGCACATTTTCAATCAAAAAGAACTAAACATGAGACAACGGCGATGGGTTGAGTTACTCAACGACTACGATTGTGAAATTCGCTATCACCCTGGAAAAGCGAATGTCGTAGCCGATGCATTGAGTCGTAAGGATTATGTCATACTCCAAAGTGTGACGATTCAATCCGAACTTAAAACCCGAATTCTTGAAGCCCAACACGAGTCAGTCACTGAGGGTAACATGTACGATGAAATGTCATGCGGCGCTGAACTTCAATTGGAAACAAAACCTGATGGTTTGTTGTATTTTCTGGATCGTCTTTGGATTCCTAAACGCAATGATCTTCGAATCCTCATCATGAGCGAGGCTCATAAAACTCGTTATTCCATCCATCCCGGTGCGGATAAGATGTTTATGAATCTCCGTAATCAGTATTGGTGGCCCGGCATGAAAAAGGATATAGCTTTGTATGTGTCCAAATGCCTCACCTGTTCAAAAGTTAAAGCCGAACATCAACGTCCGTCTGGATTACTTGTTCAACCTGATATTCCAGTGTGGAAGTGGGAAGACATATCCATGGACTTCATTACCAAATTTCCTCGAACCTCTAGCGGTTATGATAGTATTTGGGTCATCGTTGATCGATTGACTAAATCGGCACACTTCATACCGATTCGTGAAGATTTTCGAGTTGAGAAATTAGCTCGTATCTATATCAATGAAATAGTCAGCCGTCATGGTGTGCCATTAAATATTATCTCCGATCGTGATGGTCGATTCATCTCCCATTTCTGGCAAAGTCTTCAATCGTCTTTGGGAACCCGACTCAATCTCAGCACAGCTTATCACCCTCAAACCGATGGGCAGACTGAAAGAACAATACAGACTCTCGAGGATATGCTTCGAGCGTGTGTCATTGACTTTAGTGGCTCTTGGGATTCTCATCTACCGTTAATCGAATTTTCATACAACAACAGCTACCATACAAGTATCCAAATGGCACCATTTGAAGCTTTGTACGGTCGCAAGTGTCGATCTCCCATATGTTGGTCTGAGATAGGATATGCACAAATCACCGGTCCTGAACTAATTCAGGAATCAACCGATAAGATTCACAAGATTCGTGATAACTTGCTGGCTGCTAGAAATCGTCAGAAGCATTATGCTGATAAGGGACGGAAACCCATGGAATATAACGTCGGTGATCTCGTACTCCTAAAGGTATCACCTTGGAAAGGGGTGATCCGTTTTGGGAAGAAAGGGAAGCTAGCCCCTCGTTATGTGGGTCCATTCAAAGTGCTTGAGCGTATTGGGAAAGTAGCTTACAAGCTTGAACTGCCTCAAGAACTCAGCAACATTCACCCAACATTTCATGTTTCCAACCTCAAGAAATGCCTTGCTGATGAGAACCTCCGCATTCCACTTGATGAAGTTCAAATTGATGAATCCATGCACTTTATCGAAAGGCCTGTGGAGATCATGGACCGTGAAATCAAACAACTCAAGCGTAGCCGAATCCCCATCGTCAAAGTTCGTTGGGAGTCTAAACGTGGCCCAGAGTTCACTTGGGAGCGTGAAGACCAAATGAAATCCAAGTATCCTCACCTTTTTGTCTCAGCCTCTTCGTGATCGAATTTCGGGACGAAATTCCTTAAAGTAGGGGAGACTGTAACATTTGACCCATTTTCAAATTGTAACCCGAACCTATTTTGTTTAGATTATTTATTTCAATGAATCCATTGTATCACGGTGTAGTTTAAATAATATTATAAATGATTTTATTCAAAATTTTCATTCATTTAGATCATTTGAGCAAATAAGGTCATAAACATTTATATATTTTTTTTGTTGAAAGTTTGATTTGTCATTTCTAATAAATAACTAAATTTAAAAGTCTTATTTAAATTTATAAGGTTTTATAAACAATTTGTGAAATAAATGGATATAACACCTAAAATAAGTTTAGGATGGAAATTGGTATTTATAAAACTTAAAATTACAAGTTTTACATAAAATAACAACCATTCTAAAATACAGGGGCTAAATATGTAAATTATTTTAAACAACCCAAACCCCCCCCTGTGTCCCGTAACCATCTCCGGCCAACCTCATGGCCGCCTCCGGCGACCCCCTCTCCCTCAAACCACTCGATAATCTTGCAATTAAACCGCTCTTTAACCCTTGCACATCAGTTTCGAACTTGTCACCGGTTTCGATTTGAAATTAGTGCAGTCATATCAAGTTTTATCTCAAAACCGAGGATCCATCAAACCCAAATCCGTTTCAACTCGAAATCCAGTAAATTGATTCACCTAATCAACTCAAAACATACTAAACATCATCTCGGTTATAACTATCCAATCAATTTGAACTAATAACGTATAAACTAAATCAAATTCAATCAATTATAACCGATGACCAACTCAAAACGCGTTCACCATGAAACAGATGAAATTAAACCTATATAATAGAGGGCAACGTTTCTAAATGACCTTTCCAAAGTTTCTGTACCCCTAATTTCAATTATACATCACATGTTCATCGACTTCGACCTCCATCACCATTCGCGACCTGCAACCGGTCGAACTCCGTATTAGAGGCAACCCCAACCGAAATTGTTTGAGGGCTTTTGATCATCTGGACCAGTTGAAGCTTCCTGAACAAGCAATTCGATTTCCATCAACAAAATCAACTCGAACTGATTTTGCACCTGTCGCGAACTGTTCTTCGAATCAAATACATCAACCCAATCGTAATCAAGTAAGTTATACACCTTTACCTACTCGATTTTGCGTGGGTAATCAAAGCCCCATGGTTATTATGATTATCATGATCGAATCGTGCTTCAATTTGAATCAAATCAAAATTAGGGTTCATGTTAATTTGGGGATTTTATTAAAACTGGTTTTTAAAGTATTAAACGAGTTCCATTTCAAATCATGGGCTTACAGCCTACCGGTTTGGACCTCACCTCCTTGTGGAATTGACCCGGGTTCGACCCTGGTCCAACACAATTATTCTTTTTGCTATTTATTTTCAAATCATTTTATTCCAGAAATTTTTAATATATTATTAAACTAATATAAAAATTATTTTGTTAGTTAAATCTATTCCATGAAATTATTAATTAATTTTTTTGAAAATTCTAAAGGGTATAAATTACATATTGTTATCTTTTAATAAAATAAATGTTATAAGAACATATTTAATTTCTTTGAACATTCTAAATTCTTATAAGCTATTTTGAATCAAATATAAATGAATTGTTTTGATCAAGTTATGAATAATTAATCATTAAAAAATTATTTATTTATGTATCATACTTGATCCCAAGTGTTACTTAAATCATTTTATAATTCTATTTAACTAATTACTTATTATCATTATTCAAATATTTTATTCTAGTTTTATTTAACCAATATATCAAATGAGATATAATATTTTTCTATAATCCCACAAACCCCAATTGAAACCTTAATTCATATCTATTCTTCAATCATTATATTATTTTAATCTAAAACACCATTCCTTAGGTTAAATCCGTGGGGAAACCGTCAGTGTCTAATCTTGCATATTATTCAAACCATATTACTATACCAGGTGAGTATTCATTGCCCATTTTACATGTTTTATTATTTGGGGAAATCATGTGATACCATACGCAACCATGCTTATACATTTTTATTCTATTTCATACTAAAATTCAATTCAATACATGTTATGTTATTTACTTGCAATTATATGTTCGTATTTAGATAAACTTGATAACATGATCATTAATTCACACAACCACGGTAACAATGATAGATCTATTGGTTTGACAACCCACCCCATTTGTTTAGTCGCGTGGAGATTGAAACCGGAAACATACATTCTATAAGGCTTCGTCTGTGGACCGAGTCAATTCAGTCAATAGGTTTGATCGTGTTGTTTGTCATTTATGATACATTGTTGCCTGTTAGTTATAACATTACCATGTGAATTGAATTGTTTTCAAGTTATTCAATTAAATTATGTGTGTGTTTAAACCTGTGATTACTCACCGGCTAATTCCTTAGCTGACTCGTTACTTTTTCACATGATTTCAGGAAATGCTATTTAGTGGAATTCTCTCTGCTCATATAGGATTGGACCTAGTCGAAAATAAAGATGACAATATTATATTTTATGGTTTTATTTTAATTGTGTTGTAATGTGTGACTTGAATGACATTATTAAATAAATAAATGGTTATTAAATGTTATTTCAACGTATTTATTACCTTGTGCTATGAACAATCGATTCACATTCGTCCGCCTCGATGATTCCGCCATCGGTCGGGGTGTGACAAGTGGGCGGCGCCATCCCAAAACCCTAAAAGGATAATAGAGAGTGTGAAGAGCCGACGGTACCCAGACATCCGGCTAAGGGGACCACCGCCTCCACCGCCACCAGCACCGCCTTGTTCTTTGCATTAAACCTCAGATCCGTAGATCGTAAGCCCCATCGGACGACTTTCGACGACACACAACGTCGAGGGCACGACAGGGAGGCTGACCCTAGCACCGCCTACACCAACACACACACCGACAACCACCGGCGTTTAAAGAGCACGGACGATCGGTGAAAACGAAACGGCATCAACAGCCGATAGCCCATCGCCTCGCCAACCACCACCACCAAATGAAGAAAGGAAGCAGATATTACATAAAAAGGCATAGCACGAAACCCGAGGCACAATAAAATACTGAAAATACCCCTGAGTTACTGTTCATCGAAGTGTATTTTTAATATACAGGACAATTAAAGATGTAAATTTATTGATATTTTAAGTTGCCTAACGAAGAGAGTTTAATGTTGACTTTTGGGTGAAGAGAGTCCTATCTAGTAATTTTTAATTATATAAAATTATAAATATATCCGATACAAAGAAGAAAACTCTCAGAGCCTAACAAGTAACAAATAGTGGTACCCGACTAGTATGAGTCTAGTAAATTTTAACCATATAATATACCTAATACAAAGAAAAAAACCAAACCTGCACCTAGTATGTATTTATTGGTGTCACTGGAATATAATAAATTTTTTCATTCATACGTAATTAGATGTGTAAGTTTTTCAAATGATAACAATGTTTTTTTAGAACGAGTTATAAAAAGATATTAACTCAAACGTTAAAAAAAGTTCACCAGTTAATTAATTAAAGGGAGAGGATATGCTACAAAGGCTATATTTCCTAAAAAGGGTGAGAAGTAATTCTGGTCATTGGATCAACTTATTAAAATAGATCAATGGTTCAAAAAAACGCGATGGCAAAAATGTAAATAAGTGAAAAACTGCTAACAGGCGGAGGGGCAAAAAAGTAATTTGACACAATGGTTGTTTGACACAATGATTGTTTGACACAATGGTTGTTTGACACAATGGTTGTTTGACACAATGGTTGTTTGACACAATGGTTATTTGACACAATGGTTGTTTGACATAATGATTGTTTGACACAATAGTTGTTTGACACAATTGTTGTTTGAAACAATGGTAATTTAACACAATCGTAGTTTGACACAATGGTAGTTTGACACAATGGTAATTTGAAACAATAGTAATTTGGTATGTTGGCATGTTATTATATTTTGCTATTTGTTGGCATGTTAATATTTGTTGCTATATGTTGCTTTACATTACACAATAGTATTTTGGTAACATGTTTATCGTCAAAATCAAACGTAAACAAAACTCTTCAAACATGACACAATGAGTATTATGACACAATGAATATAATGACACAATGAATATAATGACACAATGAGTATATGACACAATAAATCTTATGACACAATGAATCCTATTCTTGAATAGGCATAGAATCAACTGTTGAGCTGTTTAAAACTTGTTTATCCTTAATGCTTTGAAGATATAAACTACAACTGCATATAACGTGACCAGGTTGTTTGCAAAACCCACAATTTCTCAACTTTTTTCCTGCTTGTTCGATGGCTAACTCACGAGCTGACTTCATTCTTTTCGGCCTATCTTTTGTCTTTTGCTTAACAGGTACACTGAATTTTGCTTCATTTCGTTCGCTTCCTCTAGGTAACTCTGCAAAAACACAATTCGTCTTTATTCGTAACCAATTGATTAACAATAATTGTTTTATTCTGACACAATGACAATACAAAAGACACAATGAATCCCCAATCATGACACAATGAACCTTTACAAAAGACACATTATAAGCAGCTTTCATGACACAATGAACCTTCATAAAAGACACATTATAAGCAGCTTTCATGACACAATGAATCCCCAAAACATGACACAATGCACCTTCACAAAGAGATGACACAAAGATAGATTTTGACACAATCATGCTTGCTTGACACAATGAACCTCTAAACCTGACACAATCATGCTTGCTTGACTAAACCTGACATAATCATGCTTGCTTAACACAATGAACCTCTAAACCTCTAAACCTGACACAATGAACCTCTAAACCTGACATAATCAGTTTGATAATGTCCAGAGTAATCTAACAGTATAGACACAATGACGATACAAAAGACACAATGATGATACCTATGACACAATGATAATACCTATGACACAATGATGATGTCAATCAATAACAAAATTCACAGAAATCATACAGTATAGACACAACGATGATCAAAACGACAAAATTACGGTGCGAAAATTAACATACTATTTCAATTACAGTATATAATCGTCTTCATACGTACCAAACTGATCATCTCTCATCAACATCGCTGAACTAATTGATGTAAAACAATCTTCAACGATTGAAATTGAAAATTCGATTGTTTGAATCTTCAACGATTGATCAATTGAAAATTTCAACGATTCGATTGTTTGAATCTTCAACGATAAATTGAAAATTCTGTTGTAAACCTCAATCGTACAGAAACAATCGATATATGGCACACCTTCATCTTAATAAATTACACTTCCTAAAATACCCCTCCTTCTATTTTTAAAAATATGTCACATGTCACTCCCTGATTACTTCTCACACTTTTTACATAATATTGACTTTGTATTGGAACCGGCCTATTAATTAAATAACTAAATAAGTGCACTCCAACTAAATACCTAATACATGTAAAGCCCAAGTTATAATTAAATTAAATCAAGCACACTCCTAACACCCACTAAATACCCAATAACTATAAAATCTAAAATATTCTTGTACCTAATTCCTTGGAATCTTAGACTTAAATCAAAGGCAAGGGCGATTCAGGTTTTTTTTTATATTATGTGTTTTTTGGATAAAAGAGACATAGGTAAAGGTAAAGATTTCATCAACTTAAAACTATGTGGTTTTTACATTCTAATAATAATGTTTTTTATTATTGAATCATACTTTTATTATATGATCTACTTGACCTGAGAATCGACTCAAATTTTATTATATCCACATCTACAAAATTGAAGCATTAAAAAAAAAATAATAACTCTATAGGAATTAATTCCTTGGTTTCATCACTGAAAAAAAAAATAATAAAAGCCTTTGGAGCTTAACACGTAACAAACACAAATTTATCAAGACCCATCTCATTCTCTTGGACCCATTTGCCCATTAAAATCTCTATTTCTAATTTCTAATATGTAAAACTGGGATGCTGGCCTTCAAAGGACTAGCCCAATCATGAGAATAATGGGCCTCTTAATATGGGTTCATTTTAGTTTCTAGGGCCTAGTCAATTTTAAACTTTTGCAATTGTGACTGGTTGTTTTCATCGTTAAATTGTATTTGTGACTGGTTGTTTTCATTGTTAAATTGTATTGAAGAAAATTAAAAAAATAATAAGTTTGCAGAAAATAACTTTGAATTTAAGGAATTTTACAGAAATAACTTAACATACATTAGTATATTCAAATAATTAAAATCTAAAATAAATGCGTAAAAAAATAATTAGTTTGCTTTCATCGTGTTTAATTTTCTGTTTATTAAGTTGTTAACTGTATTGTTAGTTTTTATATATACACATGTCATGTATTGGAATCTCTCTACTGTCTTATAAAGAGAAAATCCTAGTTGTAGCAACGGGACGCAAGTCGCACTTACCGAACCACGTTAAATTATTGTGTTGATTTATTGTTTTTTCGCATGTGTGTGATAGAGTTTCACTGAGTATACCTAACAAGTGACATCAGAGACTCAGGCTCTTGATTCTCTGTTCGATCTTCGAACAAGGGAAACTTTTTATGTTAAATTTTTTCACTTGGTTGCGATCGTGGATCACAGTTTTCTATCACACCAATTTTGTAATAAGGGTTTTGAGAACCCTTGGAGTCACCGTTCTTACCATCAAAATCTTGTTGCCACCGTGCCACTGATTAGGTTCCATCCTTGAGTCGCAACACAACTTAAATATCACCATTGTTTCGTTGCTATTTAATTGTTGTCATTGTAATGGTTTGGATTGTTGTGCGATTTTTAAAGCTGTTGTTCTTGTAGCCTGACTGAAAACTTGAGAGTGATTGGGAGCATCACCGAGAATCGCTATGCACAATTGTTTTCAGTCTAGATTAGGATTCACTCGTTTCTTGTTTTCAAATTAAGGTTTGATTGGGTTGTTTGATTTGGTTTGGGTGTTTATGTCACAGGGTGTTATTAAGGTTTTTGTTCATATTTGCTTTGATATGTGGTTTGGGTGTTTGTTGACATGAGTACTAGGCTTAGCTTATTTGTTTGTTTTTTTAATTAAATTATCAACTAAAGAATTATTTCTTGTGAATAAGAAGAGTGTGTAGAGTTTCTTTGATAATGTTCAATAGAACAACCATCAAATTAAAGATTATACCATTGATATGTCTGTTCACTGTATCTCGATTTTGTCTGTCCCTTGTTTGCTAATGGCTAAAGATGGAAAGGTTGCAATTTAGAAGTATAATAGAATCGATTTTAGTTGATTGAAGATGGAAATAAAAGCACTATTATATCACAAGGATTTGGACTTGGTTTTGGTAAAGGAAAAATATATTCGCTTTGTGTACATTAACTCTCATTTTATAATATACTTAATTATTGTAAGTAAATAATTATTAAATTTAATTGTATTAAAACATTTCAAGATCGTCTCAACCTTTCTAGCAGCTAAAAGTCTTTCATGGATCAGATATAGATCCACTCTTTATTCCATGGCCAGCTAAAAAAAGAGTCAGGCTGGGTTGAAATAGGAGATTCTGATACGAAAACAGATATAGAAAACGAACCGAGAAATACGAAACTGCTCAACTCAAGTGAGTTTAACTCGGGCAAGAAGGAAAGAAATACACTTTCGGGCACACAACCTTTGAAGTGAAGGTTTCAAATCTTGAATGCCGGTCTTTGGCTAGAGATGGCGAAGCAATCGCTCGTCCCTCTCGTATGAAAGATTGTCTCTCCTCTCCTGGCTACGTATTTGATTATGAAATTTAAATATGGACATGTCACAAATTGCCAAGGTTTTCTATTTTGCTTTTATTAATTTTTATATATGTTTTCATATTTTTTTCGGACTACATTTGTTTTTACTACTTTTGTTTTTAAGTTCATGTTATTTTAAAATTTGAACATATTGTTTCCTTATACCTTTATTTTAACAATTTAACGTTTGCGTCGCAACATGAGTGTTAGCATTCACTAGTATAGGTAATTTTACTTTTCAAACGCTCCTTGCTTATTCTTAAAAATGAATTTGAGTACTTAGATTTTTATAAAACAAAAATGGAAGTTGTAGACAATTTTCTCATCAAAAACACCCTTGAAATGTTAAAAAAAATCTTAAGTTGTTTGAAGCTCCATAAATTATTGATTCTTTTGTGTCTTCGAAAAACACTGAAAATTGAGACCTCTTTTTATAAAACAATATAAAACTTAAATCGGTTTTATTGTGGTATGGACCACAATAAAAAAAGTTGGGTTTTTAGTTCATTATTATTATTTAAAAAAGAAAAGATGAACGCAAATTACGCATTTTGTTATGTGTAATAATTATTTCATGATGGCGAAAATCGTGTTCTCCAACGTTGTTGATATCGTGCCCTTGACGTTGGTCCTCAACATCTCGAAATTCCATTCTCACACGTGTTGGATGTCAGAATAGGTTAAGTATCGTACTTTCTAAGTTTTTCTAATCATTAATATAATCGGATTTATGTTACAAAATTATTTGATAACTCGTTTTCATGAGCCGGATTGAGTTTGTTTGACTTGGTTTGTAAATGAGCTGAGCCAAACTCAATTTAGTATGTAAATGATATTAACTGAGCTAATTCGTTTTATAAACGAGTTAATTGATTTCAAACGTGGTTTGAGCCATGAGCTATTTTAACATTTCTAGACTTGGCGAATACTTGACAAGCTTGTACTGGACCATTAAAATGTTTGATTGAATAAGAATTTGTAGGAACCGTTCATATAAAAATTAAACGCAAACAATTTTATTAATATGATCAATACAAATGAACATAAATAAACGATTACAAATTTCTTTTACACTTGTAAATTAACAGAAATAGATGAACAGAAATGTAAAGGCTGAGCATCGTGTTAAACACGGGGCCCCTAAAACAAATTCCGAGCCTACCAGGAGAACTCGTTTTGTTTCTCAGGGTATAACAGCCGAAATAGTTTGTAGTGCCGGGATTGATCTAAAACTTGTAGAAGAGAAACCAGAGAGATTGAGGATGGTTAAAGAATCTGTTTTCTGCAGGTTTCGAGTTGTGTTGATTTGTCTTCATACTGAAGCACCCTCAGTATTCATAGTGGAATTCGAACTGTAACACCCACTCAACCATTAATCCGAAATCATAACTGCTCATTTAGTTCGTCATTAACAATCGTCGGTTTCGGTCAACCTGTAACGGAAACTGTTATGAGTCGCACACCCAGGTCAGGCTCACCTGACCAGTCCCTCGAACCAACCTTCAAAAAATAATAAGGCGGCTCTCAAGCAGCTCGCGACGATGCGAGTGTGCCATCAAAGCGTCACATTGCTCCCACATGCCCACGCCGCGTGCACGTGCATGTGCGAGTGCCGCACCCTTAGCGAATCCACTTAGTATGAAACCTTATGAAACAATATATACAAGAGGTTATAGAATATAAACCATTTTATATTCTTTATTTTCTCTAATGTGGGATAACTTCCCACACTATTAATTCCTAATATCATTAAACACATTAATTTTCATTTAAGACATTAATTTATTAACTAAATATTAATAACCATATTAATATTATCAATAAATTTCTAACACAATTAAAATATGTATTTTAAATGAATAAACATAATCTACCTCTAGCCGATTCAAATATAACATTTTAATAAATTGCCCCTTAATACGTGAAAGTGGGTAGCAATCAGTGTTGACTATCATGCTAGAAAATAGGATATGAGATGTTGGCTCGATTGCTAAACAAGCCAAGGGGAGGTGGCTCCATTTGTAAACAAGCACATTAAGTTAAAATTTCTAAGTTTTTTTCGAGTGAGTTTCGAGCTATATAAATGTTGTTACAGGTGTATTATGACCTGCATGATCAGTTTAATTATTTTGTTTTTAATTAAGAAATGCTGAAACATCCTAAATATATAAATACCATTTACCATTCTTGCATGAATATATTAAAAGCGAAGAAAGTTACTAATGAAAAATAGCAAAAGTTTATTTTAGCAAAACATATACGTTCACTGTTACGAAGTGATTGAGATCTATTGTTGTGCCCCCAAAAGGTTGAAAAAGAAACACGTCTATATGGAATTGAGATCATATAGTAATACCTGAAAAAGCAACGCGTATTAAGAGTGGAGTGGATTTATATCGTCGTGCAACACTATTCGTCTCCATGTTTGGGTCCTTTGTCATGTAACCTTCGTTTCTTATTCATTTCATGATTTTAACGGTTATGAGCGTGTGAAAAATATATAAAACAGTTAAATATAAATTCATTGTTTTTATATATAAAAACAAAATAGAGTGATAAATAAATACATATAGTTCTGTTGATGCAGGAAAAAATAAGCATGTTGTAACGGGGTATTCATAATATAAAATTTTTAAAGATATTATGTTGTCGTGGAAACCTAAAAACATGTTATCTTTGACCGGGTGTTGCGTGGGCATAGTGTTGGATAAAATTTATATTGAAACAGAGATACAAATAATCATGTCATAATAATAATTAGAAATTTAAAGTTAAAACTGTATTATATTTAACCCGAGTCAATTTTGAATACAATTTATAATAATTATAAATAAAAATATGCACTTGATATAGGTTTATGCGGAGTGAATTCAAAAATTAAAAATAAAAAAAGCTACGTTATCTTCGACCCATCTTAGTTTCAAGCTAAATTTATGTTGAATAACAATTAAAATAAGGATGATGCAGCAGTATGTTCAAAAGTTTAAAAAATAGAGAAAAGTTTAAATAGAAAGTATTCTAAAATTAAAAAGTGTAATAAGTAATCTTAATCATTCATCTTTTTAATCAGTGGTTAATATCGAAAAAAATTTTAGAGTGGTATTTTAGTACTAGCCACTTGTGTTGATTTTTTGTAAGTTTTTCACTTTTTTTAAATGTTTATAACTTTTATATATGACAATATTTTTTATAGAAATTACACCATAATAACGAGTGTCTTTTTATCTTTAAAATGAGTACAATATTGTTATATAATAAGAATAAACAATTAACGTTTTTAAGCTCATATCTCGTCATTGTCTCTTTAGTGCAATTCATTATTTATTTTTGTTGGTTATTATGTAATTTGAATACTATTGTGTTATTCTAAAATGACGAATTTAAAAAATAGAGTAAATTACCATTTGCATCCCTGATGTTTTGTCACATTAACCGTTTGCGTCTCTGTTGTTTCAAAATTATCATCTGTCCCCTAACGTTTTTACAGGATCGATGCAGGTCAGTCAACACAAATGTTCTCTCTTAAACTCACTAAGTTACACTCAAATGATGAAGAAGAATCCTCTAAAAGTTGATAATAATATACTAAGTAAGCAAGACACAAGAAATGGTTTTCAAGATACTTGTATATATTAATTCTCAATTCAAAGTTTTCAAGACTCTTACAAGCATGCCCTTATGAACTTACAATGAAAACTATATATACTACTATCTACAGCAGGTTATACAAAAGATTACCAGCTGGAAACTTACTTACTAAACAAATACTACATTGTTAGTAATAAGTCATCTAGAATAAAATACTATACTAGATATTGCCATGACTTACCTTTTTGTTTACCAACTAAAGTTGGTAACTATACCAACTGATAAGAAATGAATAGTGAACTAAAGCATGGTCAACTACATGGGCGTGGAAAAACGCCATGCAGTATCTCCGAGGTTGCAGCGGCTTGTTAGATGGACCATGCTAATATCCACTGGTTCATAGTGGATTCTTCCGAAGGTTAACTGGCTTCGAAAGAACAAGTTCCATCTGAAGCCACTTATACTTCGGAAGAGTCTACTTCTTTCGAAACTTGTGCTGGCATTCAAGACTTTATGCTTCGGAAGTTACTGTCTTGAAATCTTCTAAGTGTTGATCTTCGGAAGAGAGATTACTATGTCTTCGGAAGTTCTTTTATCTATGATCTTCAGAAGTGCAGCTTTTGTCTTGGGAAGCCTTTCACAGTTGCACCAAAATTGTTCTAAGTGTGGTTTTGGTTGCACCAGCCTCATATATCCCAACAAACTCCCTCTAGACTTACGCTACCAAAACCTCACTGTCTCTACTCCTTAAAACTTTCAGCACCAAGGAGAGCAGATATTTGTCTGTCTCCTTGTTCATTCTAGAAGTGGTGCAGAGAAGTTGGTACAGATCCTTTATTGATAACAGGTCCAGTCTGTTACTTAGGATCATATGTACCCTTTATTGTGGCCCTCGGAAGATAGATAGTTGATGAGAGTTGTAGTCATATTCCCATCTAACAATAGGTTCCAAGTCAGGGCCTTCAATCATTTGAAGGAAAGTCTTTCATTTGATTGTCCCTTCCTTTTCAAGATCTCTCTAAGCTTCAAGTCTTCTTCAATCCATGCTATTGTAGTTAACTCAGCAAAGTGAAGGCTGCTTAAATGATTTCGAATATGAGCAGCTATCTGAGAGTTGGAGGGGTTGGAGAATGGCTTCTCTGCTAACTCAGCAATATCAAACCTGCTTAATAAAGCAGAGATGTAGTGTTGAGTCTGTTGACTTGGTCATTCTCTCTTTCCACAGCAAAGTTAGGAGAAGAGGTTTCGAACCTCCATTGGACAATTCATTTCCTAGGAATGAGGGGTTGATTTGGCAGTTTGTTCCCTTTCTCAGTATCCAACAGAGATCAGTCTTCTTCTCAGCTTCTTTTCTTCTTCATTTAACGAATTAGAGTTGACTGCTAAGAGCCGAAGTACCTGTTCCATAGTTCCCCTAGGCTAATCAAGAAATGTATCTCTTGTGAAGGAACTGGAGGATCCATTAACAAATGTTAACTTGATAGACTCCTCTACACAAGTGATTTCACTCAGAGTAGTACAATTGATGAGCTTTTTCTTGATTTCCTTGAATTTCTCCAAGGTCAGAGGTTTACTTGGCTTAGAGGATGGCTTGGATGATGAGTGAGTGGTTAATTGTTGAGTTATGGGAAGTGTTTTGGGTTTTAGGATGGGTAGTGGAGGTGGTTGGGAACCCTTCAGTCGCATGGCCTGCAGCCCTATTTGGGCGTATGGGCACCCTTCAGTCGCATGGCCTCAAGGAGACTGAACATCATGCGAATGGACCAAACCGGATGAACACCAATGCAGATGAACACCCCAATCGTGCGAATGGACCTCATGCGGATGAACACCAATGCGGATGAGCACTTATGCGAATGGGCTCTCAGTCGCATGACTCCCCATGCGAATGGCCCCCAAATCGTGCGAATGAACCTCAATCATGCGAATGAACCTCAATCGCACCCTATTCTGCCGTATGGCCTTCATTCGGTCGCCTAGCCCTAGCTGATGCAGAATGCAGTTCATCCCGAACCCAATCTGCCATTTTCGACCTCCAAGCTCATCCAAACCCATTCTAAGCCCAAATCAACCATCCTAAACCTTAGGAAATGCATACTATAACACCATTCAAGCACACACAAGCCCAGAAACAAACTCCAAACGTATCACACGCAAACGCATACAAATGGGTCAAACACATACACATACAAAACGGGTTTTCAGATGTGTTCCAGCCCTAAAATTAACCAAAAACGTGTAAAAAGAGGGGTCCTAGAACTCACACAAACATTCCGTCGAGTAGAGCTTCGATTTGACCCGCTACACGACGATTTTGCACACTTGAATCCACCCGAACCAACCTTTCTCCCCTTTTCTCTCTTCTCCTCTCTTCTTGGCTGAGTTTTACAAGAATGGGGAGGGTGTGGGCTGCTCTCCCCCTTTTATATCTCCACTCATCCAAATTTCTTCCTGTTTTGGCAAGTTTGGTCCCTCGACTTTGGACTTTATTTCTTTTCTTCTTTCGTCGGCTTCGAAGAAAATATCCGGCGTTACAAGTCCACCCCCTTATATAGGTTTCATCCCCGAAACCTGTTATTCCTTGAACAAACGTGGATAATGATGTCCCATTTCTTCTTTGGTCTCCCACGTTGACTCGGATCCCTTCCTGTGCTTCCACTGTACATGCACAAGAGGAACCACTTTATTTCTCAGCCTCTTATCTTTTCGATCGATGATTGCCACTGGTTGCTCCATATAATTGAGCCGTTCGTCTACTTTGATATCCTCCAGTGGAACAATCATATCTTCATGTTGGACCAAAAGAACCAATGAGCCAGATCAGAAAAACCTTTAAGTCCCACAGACATCATAACAACTGCTGAAGACTTCATCAGCAGATGATGACAACAACTGAAGACTTCATCAGCTGAAGTACAAAGTCTGAAGACATCAGCTGAAGTACAAAGACTGAAGACAACAGCTGAAGTACAAAGTCTGAAGACATCAGCTGAAGTACAAAGACTGAAGACAACAGCTGAAGTATAAAGTCTGAAGACATCAGCTGAAGTACAAAGACTGAAGACAACAGTTGAAGTACAAAGTCTGAAGACATCAGCTGAAGTACAAAGTCTAAAGACATCAGCTGAAGTACAAAGACTGAAGACAACAGCTGAAGTACAAAGTCTGAAGACAAGTACTGAAGCCTTCAAAGTTTGTCAACAGCTGAAAAAGTATTCTTCAGTTGTTGTGATGGTTTTCCTTTCAGTAGTTTCTTTTCAGTTGTTTCCTTTCAGTAGTTTCTTTTCAGTAGTTGTAGTGTTAGTTAACACTTGTCTGTTGTAAGAAGATGTCAGCTGTTAGACATCTTCAGTAGTTGTGTTACTTTCAGTAGTTTGTTGTAATAACGGTTAGATGTCACTGTCAAGTGACATCAGCTGACGTCATCTTTCCCTATAAAAGGAAAGATGACCTAATTGTAAACTTGCCGAAGCATGTGTTGAATGAAAATATACCTTTTGGCAGAAATTCTCTCTCTCTCTCTCTCTATAACCGTACTGTTTTATTGATATATCTTGTGTGTTCTTGCTATAATTTATTCTAATTCGTGTACTAATTCCGCTGCAAATCCAATCTAATTGATCAAACTAGATGCTGAGATCCTTTCAAATGGTATCAGAGCAGGTTAATCATTGATAGACTTAACAATTGATCATTGAAACTGCTCTTTTGCTATCTACGTTTGATCGAATTAGCAAATTTACAAGAATCGGTTATAAAGTTTGAGTTGCTGCTGCTTCTGGCCAATTAATTTGAGGTTCTACGTGGTTTTGAGCTAGATTTGTTGAGTTTACCTTGAATTTGCTTGAATTCTGAAATGGTGACACCAACAAATGATCCTCACAATACTGGCTCCTCAACAAAGCCTCTGATGCTTGTTAGGAGTGAGTATAACCTATGGCAACGACGTATACTCCATCATCTGTCTATCACAGCGCTGGTTGTTGGAAATCAGTGGTGCATGGACCATACAAGCCTATGGTGAGTGTTCCTGAATCAAATGAGAGGATTCCGAAGAAACCTGATCAATATTCGGACAAAGATCTAAAGCTGTTCGAAATTGATGCTAAAGCCCATGGAATTCTGGCCATGTCACTGCCTAATAAAATCTATTCAGGGCTTATGCATCATGAAACTACTCATGATCTCTGGGTTGCTCTGAAGGAACAATTTGGAGGAACTGATGAGGTCTTAGCAAACACTAGGGAAATCCTCGCCCAACAATATGAGACATTCTCTCATAGGAAGGGTGAGACTCTGACTCAACAGTTTGAGCGATTCTCATGTTTGATTTCTAAGCTGAAAATGGTTAAACAAGAGTATTCAAACAGCCAGATGAACAACCGATTCCTCAGATCCCTGCCTGAGAGATGGGACACTTACACTATTGTCCTACGCTCCAGTGCAAATCTGGACACTCTATCTCTCACCCAACTTCATGGGAAACTGCTTACATTTGAGACAGACATAGAATAGAAAAGGAAGTTGTCCTCATCTGGTAAGCTCACTGATGACTTTGTATCAGGCAATACTGCACTGATAGGTCAGGAGTCAGAATATGCTGCATCAGAGAGTGCATATGATGAGCATATTGATTTCTCTACTAATACTGAACATGCTTTTATTGGTGTTGATGGTAGTTCAGGTGGTAGCAGTGAAAACTTGTGCTTTTTGATAGAGGATCTGAAGAGCATTCCAGATGATGATCTGGAAGAGATGGATATTTTGAGCCAAATGGAAATGATCAATATCAAATCTCAAAAGTTCTACAAAAGAACTGGTAGGAAATTCCCTGGTCTCTCTGGCAAAACCAAAGTTGGTTTTGACAAGAGCAAGTTGAGGTGTCACAACTGCCATAGGCTTGGACACTTTGCTAGAGAGTGTAGATCATCTGGATCTAACTTATTTGCACCCTTTGTGACCTTCCTAAGCAATAGCTCACAGAACAAAGGGCAACATTCCACCAGTTCTGGTCAACCATCACAAGCTCAGTCATCACCTGCATATATTGTCCCTGAAGGTCATATGCCATATCCTTACCCCTGTTTCTACATGCCTCAGACAGGCCAAGTTCAAGCTCCTATTACTCAAAACCACATGCCCTTCCTGAGCCTCAATAATCTTAATCTCATCAACAATCTCAACCTCAACAACACAGGTTTTTCACCCCAGGAGTTGTTGACTGGAGCAGTTTACCAGATGATATGTCTGGTCATGAACAACTGTTTCCTGTTGCAGGTCAACATGGTGGTGATAATCCTTTTGGAAACCTTGCTCTCATGGCCCTAGAGTCTGCTGATAGCTCATCCTCAAATGCCTCCATATCACAGGTATCACAGGTATCTTCAGAGGCCAAGGCCAAGGCCAAGTTATGTTCTGAATCATGCATAGCCACATTTGCATCTATTAGAGAGGCAAATGTAGCTTTAATCAACCAAAATCTTGAGCTAGAAAAGGCACTTTCCAAAAGTAACTTTCCAAAAGTAAAGCTGAGTTTGAGTCTGTTTTGAATGATAAAAATGATGAGATTTACAAACTTAAATGCCAAATCACTGATGATAAGGATAGGGAAGAGGTACTTCTAGAGAAGTATAGAGACCTCAAAGAAACACTTGCAGCTACCCAGGTAGAGTGTGATCACTGGGTACAATCCTACAAGGGTTTTGAAATGCTTCTTAGCAAGCAAACAAACAAACAAACAAACATACCCAGTGTATCCCGCTGGAGAGCAGGGTCTGGGAGGGGTATATGGTGGCAAGTCTTTCCTCTATCTAAAAAGATAGAGAGACCGCTTCTTAGCAAGCAATCAGCTTCAAATATGAAGTTTGGAATTGGTTATAATCACACTGCTCCTTCTACAGATTTTACTCCCAAGTTTGAAGTAGAATCAGAAGGATAAAGCAATAACCAATCCTTCTCATCATGTGATTTACTCTCTGATAAAGCACCATCAGAAGATGAAGTCAGCATTCATGACTCTGAGAACCAATCAGCTAATATTGATGGTTCAAATGCTGACAGTCACATGATCAAGAATGAGTTGATCACTTCAGGTGTTGCCTCTCAAAATACTCAAAGTACTGAAGGGCAAGCCTCAACACCTGAAGAACAAACCCAAACTATTGCAAGTACTGAAAGCAAGAAAACTGCAAGTAGAAAGGGTTTGAAAACTACTGAAGGAGATATCAGGAATGCAAGTACTGAAAGGAAGAAAACTGCAAGTACTGATAGAAAACTGCTGAAGAACAAATCTTCAGTAGTTTCATCTTCTTCACAGATGATCAACTAAAGATAAAGAAGAAGCCATGTGAAATATGTGGCTTATTCAATCATCTTACTGATGATTGCTGGTATAAAAAGGGTTCCAAACTTAATCAAAATAAAACATTAAAAAGAAGATTAATAAAATGAAAGATGAGTTTGAAACCAAGTTTGTACCAGCAACATCCAAACCTGAAACCCCAAAGTCCTTAAAGAAATCCAAAAAGAAGGAAGGGGTTAATCAGGCAACAGCTGAGGTTGCTCAAAGGAAGATGGTGCAACACAGGAATCCATCAAAATCAAGCACTAATGTGTCTGATGAGCTGAAGGCTTTATCAAACAATCAGACATAACTTGTTATGATGGTTCAACATCTATTAGGGAGAGTTAACCAATTAGATGTTCCTGTACTGAAACCACTAAAAAGGAAATCCAAGCCAAAGGAATCCTTTTCTGCACCATCTCAACCACCAAAAGCTGTTAATCGTGACAAACAAGTTAGTGTAACATTTGTTGATGAGAACAGACCCAAAACCAAAAAGGTTTGGGTCTCTAAAACTAACTAATTCGTTGTGATGAATGCAGGGTTCTTCAGCATACCAAAGAAGCATCTGGTATGTGGACAGTGGAGGATCCATGCATATGACATGGAGCAGCTCTCTTCTTAATGACTACTCTCAAGGAAAGAAGGGGTTTGTTTCTTTTGGCAATGATGCTAAGGGTTACATCATTGGCAAAGGCTTTGTTTCCAATGGTGAAATAAGGTTTGATGATGTTAACCATGTGGAGAATCTCAAATACAACCTCTTGAGTGTCACTCAAATGTGTGATAAAGGCCATGTTGCACTTTTCACCAGTCAGAATTACAGGATTCTGCCTTCCAAAGTTCTGAGTTTGATTGACAAGGTGTTGGATGAATATACTCTCCTGAAGGCCAACAGGACAGGAAGAGTATATGCCTTAGATCTATCAAAGAAAATAGATCTAAAAGGCCATCCTTGCCTATTCTCCAAGGCTTCTCCTCAGAAATCTACTCTATGGCATAGAAGGCTTGGTCATGTGAATCTCAAAAACATGAACCAGCTGATTCACCATGGTTTAGTAAGAGGATTGCCTATGAAGGAGTTCAAATGTGAAGACAACTGCACTGCTTGCTTAAAGGGGAAGCAACAGAAAGTCTCATTTCCTCCAATAGAAGAGACAAAGTCCAATGCCTGCTTGCAATTATTGCATATAGATCTTTTTGGTCCTGTCAGAGTGATGAGCATGGCAAAGAAGAAATACTGTCTGGTAATTGTGGATGATTACTCCAGATTTGTATGGACTTTCTTCTTGCATTCCAAAGATGAAGCTGCAAAAGCTATTATAAACTTTGTGTTGTATGTGGAGAAGCAGTATTCCCTTCCAGTCAAGTGTGTGAGGAGTGATAATGGCACAGAATTTAGAAATCACACACTTGATGACTTCTACCTGTCAAAGGGAATCAAAAGGCAGTTCAACATTTCAAGAACTCCTGAATAAAATGGAGTGGCGGAGAGAAAGAACAGGACCCTTATTGAAGCTGCAAGGTCAATGTTGGCTGATTCAGGTTTGCCACTGACCTTTTGGGCTGAAGCTGTCAACACCGCTTGCTATGTGCACAATAGAGTATTAGTGAATCAAAGGTTGATGAAGACTCCTTATGAAGTACTACATCATTTGGCCCCTTTGATTTCATTCTTTAAAGCATTGGGTGTCCCTGTTACATTCTCAACATAAGCAATCCACTCCAGAAGTTTGAATCAAAGGTGGATGTAGGGTATTTTGTTGGTTATTCATCTACTTGCAAGGCATATAGAGTTTTCAACTGCAGAACAAAGATAGTTGAAGAGACTTTGCATGTGAAGTTTAATGAATCTCCAAAGGACAAGATTCCACAAAACCCTGTGGAGTTATTTGATTTGGACATACTGCAATATGTTCCTTATCAGGCTCCAGCTGTTGCTCCTGTCAACAGTTCTCCACCTTGTGGTACTGATGATGATGTAGACAGTACTCACCTTTTCAGGTTTAGTGATCAACTGTCTGAGTCAACTAAACCTGATGCTCCTGTAGCTTCAGCAGCTCCATCCACAACAAATGCTGATGAGATTTCTGAATCATCTACTTCATTTGAGTTTCCATCACCAATATGGTTTCAAGAATCTGCATCACCATCTGTTGCTGCTGAAGGTCCTACAAACACTTGCACAGATCTCATTGTTTATCAAGAGCTGAAGAATCACTCAATGTCTCAAATCATTGGTGATATCAATGCTGGAGTTTCAACCAAAAGTCAATTGTCCAATTTCTGCTTCTATGCTCTCTTCATCAGTCAGCAAGAGCCAAAATACTACCATGTTGCCTTAAGGGACAATGATGGGTTGAAGCCATGCAGCTTGAGCTTCTTCAGTTCAAAAAGCAGCAAGTGTGGGAGCTTGTTCCTTTACCCCAAGGTAAGTGTGCAATAGGCACTAAATGGGTGTTTAGGAATAAAACTGATGAAAAGGGCCAAATTGTTAAGAACAAGACCAGGCTGGTTGTACAGGGGTTTGCACAAGAAGAGGGTATCGATTATGATGAAACCTTTGCCCCTGTAGCCAGACTGGAGGCAATTAGATTGTTCTTAGCTTATGCTTCCTTTCACAATCTTAAAGTTTTTCAAATGGATGTCGAAAGTGCCTTTTTATATGGTAAAATAAAAGAGGAAGTTTATGTGTGTCAACCACCAGGTTTTGAGGACAATAAACATCCTGATTGGGTGTATAAGCTTGATAAGGCTTTATATGGGTTGAAACAAGCTCCTAGAGCCTAGTATGAAACATTATCAACTTTTCTTCTACAAAATAATTTCACTAGAGGCTCCATTGATAAAACATTATTCATAAAGAAAGTGGGACAGCATAAGCTACTTGTTCAAATTTATGTTGATGATATTATTTTTGCATCCTCTGATCCACAGTTGTGTGATGAATTCACAAAGCTAATGCAGTAAAAGTTTGAAATGAGTGCCATGGGAGAATTACAGTTCTTTCTGGGTTTGCAAATCAAACAAAAGGCTGATGGAACTTTCATTCATCAGTCCAAATATACAAAAGATCTTTTGAATAAGTTTGATTTACAAAACTGTAAGCCCTGTTCTACTCCCATGAGCAGCACCACACAACTGGATGTTGATCAGAAAGGTAAAGCGGTTGCTGAAACCCTTTACAGATGTATGATTGGGTCCTTGATATACCTTACAACTTCTAGACCAGACATTATGTTTGCAACTTCTGTCTGTGCTAGATTTCAGGCTGCACCTAAAGAATCCCATTTGATTGCAGTCAAAGGATCTTTAGATCTTGCAAGGCACTCAATCTCTAGGTCTTTGGTATTCCACTGGGCGTTCTTGCAAATTAGTTGCTTTCTCTGATAGTGACTATGCAGGGTGCAAAGTGACCAGAAAATCAACTTCTGGAGGATGCCAATTCCTAGGCAATTGTTTAGTTTCTTGGCAGAGTAAGAAACAAACATTAATTGCTACATCAACTGCTGAAGCAGAGTACATTGCTGCTGCAAGTTGTACATCCCAGGTACTCTGGCTTCAGAATCAATTATTGGATTATGGCATTACAGAGACTAAAACTCCATTACTAATGGATAGTGCTTCAGCTCTTTGTATTGTTAAGAATCCAGTCCAGCATTCTAGGACCAAACATATTGAGATCAGACACCATTTTATTAGGGATTGATATGAAAAAGGTCTGATTGATCCAAAGTTTGTGCCTAGTGCTGACGAGCTTGCAGATATATTCACTAAGCCTTTAGATAGTGCCACTTTTCAAAATTTGGTGCTAAGGCTTGGTATGCTGCAGCTGGAATAAATTGACTAATACTGATGCTCTCAGATCCCAAGTACCGATGAGCTTAGTATACAAAAGTAAAAAATAAGTACTGATTAGTTATTTAGTCTTTAACATTTTTCATAACTACTGAAGACTAATATACTTCAAAGTACTGAAATACATTATTTTTTGAAAACAACTGATGTAGTTATAACTACTGATGCCTAGTTTTCACAAATAAGTACTGAAGAACAAATTTTGTCCACAAGTACTGATGTGTAATCTTACACATAAGTACTAAAGACAATATTTGTTCACAAGTTCTGAAGAATAATTTATTTCATCAGATCTTATGAACATCTGTTCACAAGAGCTGAAGAATAAATATTCACAAGAGCTGATGGCCAATGAAATATCTGAAACTCAGACAAAGTCTGATGAGTAAATGTTGAGGTCAGAATGAAACAACTGAATTGACGACAACAGCTGATGAGTAAATTTACTCTTCAGCTGATTCCAACTTCTACTGTTTCATATCCAAACAACTGGATAAAACCATGTCTTCAGTAGTTTATAACTACTGATGACTAACACCAAGTCCTCAGTTGTTTACAACAACTGAAGCCAAAACCATGTCTTCAGTAGTTTACAACTACTGATGACTAACACCAAGTCTTCAGTTGTTTACAACGTCTGAAGATGAAAACCATATCTTCAGTAGTTCTCAACTACTGATGATTAACAACAAGTCTTCAGTCATTTACAACCTCTGAAAGCGAAAACCATGCCTTCAGTAGTTTCAACTACTGATGACTAACACCAAGCTTTCAGTCGTTTACAACCTCTGAAGGTTAAAACCATGTCATCAGTCGTTTCAAACAACTGAAGACTAATACCAGAACCTTCAGTCGTTTTCTTTCAGCTGTTTCATAACCATATCCTATATATACCTAACCCCAACTTCAGAGTTTTTCATTCTCACATAACCTAACGTTCAAAAACTCTGAACCTTTTCTCTCACATTAATGGCGTCCATGCAGATCAAACCTCGTCACAATTGTGTTGCCTACCTTACTAAATCCACCTTCTGGACCAAATTTGATCATGCCATCGATCTGATGGTGGATTCCCCATACAAAACGGCCTTTCTACTCAATCCTACAATCTATGCCGAATCCCTAAACCAGTTTTGGACGAACGTCACCCCTACAACTGGTGAGAATGACACCGAGGTCTCTCTCCAGTTGTTCGTCAACACCCAAAAGGTAGTTATCACTCCTGCAATCATTCGCCAAACCCTAAATTTGAATGATGCCAACTTCACCACTGAGTATCCAAAGGGCACAACTGATCTACCCTTTGCCCACCATGGATACCAAGGTGACCTACGTGCTTCTACCATCCTCAAAAAGCACTTCCATGATGCTGAACGATTGATCTTTTACATGGTCAACGTCTGTCTTGCCCCTAAAACTTCTTCATGGGATCAAATGTCATCCAGGTGGCAACAGGTATTGTATTCTATCCTTGAGCAACAAAGTTTAAATTTTTCTGAAATAATATTTTTGGAACTTAAAGATATGGCCTTAAAACCTCTTGCTAAGCGATGGATATTATATCCACGGTTCATCATGGCCATTATTGAGAACCAGCTAAAAGCTGAGGGACTTGTTGGCCTTGGAGTCCCTGCTATGGCTGTATTGCCTGAAGTATACTCCAGGCACAACTTAGACCAAACACTCAAACAGGCTGCCAAGCTACTAAAACCCAAGCAGCGGGAACCAACAGCCTCCACCTCCAAATCCAAAGTCCCCACCAAACCCAAACACAAAAAGCCCAAAAAGGCTACTCAGGGAGATGAGTCCCCTGAAGATGCCCCTTTAACACAAAGGCAGGAAGTAGCTACTGGTATTAATCCCCCAGTAGTTACAAGGACTCCACCAGCCACAACCGCTCAGGCATCCTCTCAACAGGATCCTGATGCAACCACTTCCGGGGCACCCACACATCTGGAACCTTTCTCACTTGAGAAGGTTGCCATTGAAGAGTACCAATCTCCCCAGGTGCAAACTGCTTCAACCCCATCTCCCACTGCAACCGCCCCTTAAAGCCTAATATTTATTATAGCAGAAGCGCTGACTCATCTTAACACTCCACCCTCTCCCCAGGCACCTATCACAACTGGGAAAACCCCAACCAATAAGAGGGAGGATCCAAGTGTTGATGAGAACCCACAGTACAGGGATTACAATGTTCTATCTCCCAGTGTGGAAGAGGAAATAAGAACATCTGGTGAGGCTGCCACTTCCCCTGCTTCAGCACATGAACAGGATGAAGCTGGTAAAATCTCTAAGTCTTCACCAGAGGCAACTACCGATGAAGGATCTCCTCCTGAGGCAGGAAGTCCCCAGTTCCAAGACAAAGGGCACATGTGATTACTGAGCCACACTCAGCACATGTTCATCCTGATATAATCAGGAGGTCAGGTGATTTAGCTAATACTGATGATGACCTGGGCTTCTTCTATGATGTATTAGCCCATAATACCATTCTTGAGGATGAGGTGAGTAGACTCAAAGAGCTACTTGTCAAAATGACTCAAGAATCAAGTCCATCTGCCACCATTCACCTACAGATGGCACCTTCACTTGAAGGTCTCCCACACACAGAGCCACTCCCAAAATCTCAGCCACCAGCCTCTGCTTCTGGCACCATTGCTCAGGGACAGAACCCCTCTGAGCAAATGGTTGTTATCTTTCAAAATTCCCTGCCTCTCATCACACCCATCATCACTGACATAGTGAATAAAACCCTTGATGAGAGGCTTGCCTTAAATATTAAAACCCTGGTGGATGATGCTATGTAAAAGAAGCTTTCTGACAGTCAAACCCCTGCAACCAATGCAACCAAAAAGGGAGAGACTAAGTCAGTGAAAGCAATTAAAAGGAAGAGGATTGAGGAGGAGAATGAGAAAGAGAAAGAGGTAGCAAAGGAGGTTGAAACTGAGAAGGAGATGGTAGAGGAGATGGAGAAGGAGAGTGAGAAGGGTAAAGAAATGGAGAAGGTGACTGAAAGTGAAAAAGACTTTCATGTCACATATAAAAAGAAGAAGAGTGGAGAAAAAGAGAAGGAAAAAAAGATAGCAGTCCTTGTCAAGGAAGCTGATGATCAACACAGCAGGTCAATGGATAAAATCATTGATCAGCTGTTTAGGCAAGGCTTTGACACTGCTGAGCTAGATTCTGAGATAAGGAAGTTAGAAGTACAGGAGATTGAAAGCCGATGGTCTGGTCATAGTGAACAAGAGAAGGAGAGATTAGAAGCTATGGTCAGATTCATTTTGAAGTATCTAGGGAGATCAGTCCTGGAAGTCAAATCATGGTACAGGGACAACATCTTGGAAATAACCACCAAGATCTGTTCGTCTGAGGTATTCACCAAGAGACTGATCATAGAAGCCCTAAGTGAAGCTGGTGCTGGGAGCAGGACTGAACTAGCCAAACAAACCAAAGCCACACTTACATCCAAATTGCTAGAACAGCCTGTCCAATCTCCCACACCAACCCAATCAACACCACAACCCACAAAACCAACTCCCTTACCCACAAAACCAATAGCCGATGATGCACCCCAGAAGAGGAAGAGAAGGGTGTTGAGACTAGAAGAAGAAGATGATAAGGATGAAGATAGGCTGCCTATCTCAGCTGTAATTCCTATGCCGAAGGCCAAAAGTCTCTCTCCAACAATTACTCCTGAGATCCAAAGGCAAACAGTTAAAGTGAAGCTAGAAGAAGAAGAGCTTCACAAACTATATGATGAGGAATTGTTGAGAAGGGTTGACAAAGCTTATGCTGCCTCTTCATCAATTATAAACATGAGGAAACAAGCTCAGAGATTATACACTCTCAAACATACATTTTAGTATCAAAAAGAGAGAGTGAGGATTTGGCCTGATCCCAGGGTGTCTCATAAGATCCATAAGAAAAACATTCCACAGAGATACAATGGGGAAGTGAAAAAGATTGTAGATGCAGTGATCACACTTGCCATTGTAGTATCACCCTGGGAAATCCTTGAAGACTTCAAGAAAGCCTATCAAGCTAATCTGCCCCCATAAAAGATGCTGCAAAATAGAATGGTGAAAAAGGGGTTAGTATATAAGAGCCTTGAGGAAGTCAGGAAGGATGAGCTCCACTTGTTACTTGAGGGTAATCACCCGGATGAGTTTGCTTATAGAGAAATAACAACAGTGGAGCTCAAGAATGGAAAACAGGTCAAATACCTATCTGAGTTCTATGGGCCTGAATCATTCTTTGAGGGAGAAGCAGAAGAGCTCACCATGGAGGAACAGATAGTCTTCCTAGAGGCCTACACAAGAGAGTCTTATAGACTCATAGTTGGGAAGTAGGTTTCATGGATGGGGCAACAGCTCTGTGTCCAGTTCCCCAAGACAGAGCTTCCATCCATCCTTTGATAATCATACCTTTTGAAACCTCTTCCCCGGCCTGTGATGATATGGGTCATTTCTGAGCTGATCCAGAAGAAAAAGACCAATCTTTCTGCCAAATAAGTGGGACATCAAATAAGCTTAAAGGTTTTGGCTGCATTGGTTCAGGGGGAGTTTGTAGGACCAAAAGAACCAATGAGCCAGATCAGAAAAACCTTTAAGTCCCACAAACATCACAACAACTGCTGAAGACTTCATCAGCTGATGATGACAACAACTGAAGACTTCATCAGCTGAAGTACAAAGTCTGAAGACATCAGCTGAAGTACAAAGACTGAAGACAACAGCTGAAGTACAAAGTTTGAAGACATCAGCTGAAGTACAAAGACTGAAGACAACAGCTGAAGTACAGTCTGAAGACATCAGCTAAAGTACAAAGACTGAAGACAATAGCTGAAGTACAAAGTCTGAAGACATCAGCTAAAGTACAAAGTCTGAAGACATCAGCTGAAGTACAAAGACTGAAGACAACAGCTGAAGTACAAAGTTTGAAGACAAGTACTGAAGCCTTCAGAGTTTGTCAACAGCTGAAAAAGTATTCTTCAGTTGTTGTGATGGTTTTCCTTTCAGTAGTTTTTTTCCAGCTTTTTCCTTTCAGTAGTTTTCTTTTCAGTAGTTGTAATGTTAGTTAACACTTGTCTTTTGTAAGAAGATATCAGCTGTTAGACATCAGTTTTGTTACTTTCAGTAGTTTGTTGTAATAACGGTTAGATGTCATTGTCAAGTGACATCAGCTGATGTCATCTTTCCCTATAAAAGGAAAGGTGACCTAATTGTAAACTTGCCGAAGCATGTGTTGAATGAAAATATACCTTTTGGCAGAAATTCTCTCTCTCTCTCTATAACCGTACTGTTTCATTGATATATCTTATGTGTTCTTGCTATAATTTGTTCTAATTCGTGTACTAATTCCACTGCAAATCCAATCTAATTGATCAAACTAGATGCTGAGATCCTTTCACTTCATCTGCCACGCACGTCCTTAGATGAGATACGTGGAATGTCGGGTAAATTCCACTTAACTCATCTGGTAACTCTATCTGTAGGCCACCTCTCCTACTCGAGCAATGATTTATAAAAGGCCTATGTATCTCGGGCTCAACTTGCCTTGCTTTCGGAAACAAATGATACCCTTCCAAGGTGAGACCTTCAACATAACCCGGTCACCCACCTGGAACTCAATCGGTCTGCGTCGTTTATCAGCATACGACTTCTGTCTATCTTTGGCTACCATCATGAAGGCTTTGATCCTTTCAAGCTTCTCAGTTGTAACCTCTAACACCTCGACGCTCCCTAACTCTTTATGACCTATATCACCCTAACAAACGGGTGTTCTGCATCTCCTACCGTATAGCATCTCATAAGGTGGCATACTAATGCTGGCATGATAGTTGTTGTTGTATGAGAATTCAGCTAACAGTAAGTGGTCATCCCAACTTCCCCTAAAATCAATCACACATGCCCGAAGCATGTTCTCCAATGTCTGAGTAGTCCTTTCTGACTGGCCATCAGTCTAGGGATGATAAGCCGTGCTAATATGTAACCTCGTCCCCATGGCGTCGTGGAATTTCTTCCAGAATTTGGATGTAAACCGGGTATCACGATCAGACACAATAGACACCGGCACACCATGACGAGTTACAATTTCCTTGATGAACAGATCAGCCAACCTCTCAGATGAATTTGTCTCGCGGATCGGTAGGAAGTGAGCACTCTTCGTCAAGCGGTCAACAATCACCCATATAGCATCACACCCTTTCGAAGTACGCGACAACTTCGTAATGAAATCATGGTGATGTGCTCCCACTTCCATTCCGGTATATCCAAAGGTTGGATCTTCCCATACGGCTTTTGATGCTCGGCCTTCACTTGCAAGCAAGTAAGGCACTAACTCACATACTCCACTACGTCACGCTTCATACCCGGCCACCAATAATCTTTCTTCATGTCTTGGTACATCTTTGTAGCACCGGGATAAATAGAGTATCGGGTCTTATGAGCTTCATCCATAATCTTCACCCGTAGATCCCCAAGACGTGGAATCCACATTCGTCCAAACCGGGTTTTAACACCAAATGTGTTTTCACCCAACTCCACGACCAGACCTCTCATTCTTTTAGAGTTAAGATGATCTTCTTTTAATACCTCATCTTGAAACTCCTTGACTTGCTTCATCACATTAGAGGTCATGATCATCTGATATGCTTTCACCCGAATCGGCTCGGGTCTCTCTTTTCAGCTAAGGGCGTCCGCCACCACATTGGCTTTGCCCGGATGGTAGTGGATCTCACAATTGTAGTCCTTTATAAGCTCTAGCCATCGTCTCTGCCTCATGATCAGATCTTTTTTCTCAAAGAAGTACTTCAAGCTCTTGTGGTCAGTGAAAATGGTGTACTTCGTCCCGTAAAGATAGTGCCTCCAAATCTTTAGTGCAAAGACCACGGCTGCTAGCTCCAAGTCATGAGTAGGGTAATTAACCTCATGAACTTTCAACTGTTGGGATGCATAGGCTATAACCTTCCCTCTCTGCATTAACACGCACCCTAATCCTGAGTATGAGGCATCAGAATAAACCACCAGATCTTCACTTCCATCGGGTAATGACAGAACAGGAGCTTGAGTCAATCTTGTCTTTAATTCTTCGAATGCCTTCTCTTGAGCTTGACTCCATACAAATTTCACATCATTCCGGGTCAACTTGGTTAGTGGAGAAGCGATCTTGGAAAAGTCTTGGATAAATCTTCTGTAGTAGCCCACCAAACCCAAGAAACTACGAATCTCGGATGGCGTCTTTGGAGACTTCCATTGCATCACCGCTTCCACCTTTACCGGATCAACCATAATCCCCCTCCGGATTCACCACGTGACCCAAGAATTGAACCTCGCGTAACCAAAACGCGCATTTGGAGAACTTGGCATACAACTTCTCCCTTCTCAACGTCTCCAAAACCTCCAAATATGACCGGCGTGCTCGATCTCGCTCTTCGAATAAATCAGGATATCATCAATAAACACAATCACTGATTTATCTAACATCGGTCGACACACACGGTTCATCAGATCCATAAAAGCAGCTGGCGCATTGGTCAAACCAAAAACATGACAAGAAACTCGTAGTGACCGTAACGCGTGCGAAAAGCTGTTTTAGGGATGTCCTACTCTTTCACCTTTAGCTGATGGTAGCCAGATTGAAGATCTATCTTTGAAAACCAAATGGCACCTTGAAGCTGATCAAACAAATCATCAATCCTCGGTAACGGGTACTGATTCTTCACCGTCAACTTGTTCAGCTTACGGTAGTCTATACACATCCTCATGCTATCGTCTTTCTTCTTTACGAATAAGACCAGGGCACCCCAAGGAGAGATACTCGGTCTAATAAACCCCTTATCAAGCAGCTCTTGCAATTGCTCCATCAACTCTTTCATCTCAGTCGGAGCTAACCGATACGGTGCCTTGGCAATAGGTTGGGCACCTGGTATCAGATCAATCTGAAACTCGATCTCCCGGTCAGGTGGCACTCCTGGTAAGTCTTCTAGGAACATGTCTGGAAAGTCACACATAACCGGAACATCGGATAGTTGGTGTTGGCGTATCCACATCCTTCACATAAGCCAAGTAGGCGCTACATCCACGCCTCATACACTTTCCCGCCACCGCTATTGAGATCACTTTTGGAATCGTCATGACTCGATCCCCATAAACAGTTACCAAACTCCCATTAGGCGCTGTCAAACGAATCATCTCCTTGCGACACACAATGTTCGCTTCAAAGTCCGCCAACCAATCCATCCCAAGAACCAAATCGAAACCACCTAAGGTCATCACAAACGGTCTAACAGGAAACTTATGGCCTTCTTGTTCCACATCACAGTCCTCTATCATCTCAGAAATTCTGGTAGACTTACCTATGGCAGTTTCTACATTAAACGGCGCATCAACATGTCTACTACTAACAGGCAGCTTAGCACAGAAAGCAGCAGAAATAAAACTCTTACTAGCACCAGAATCGAACAACACAGAAGCTAAAGTTTGGATCACTAGAAACGTACCGAACACAACATCAGGGTCCATCCTAGCTTCCTCTTGTGTCATTTTAAATGCCCTGGCGCTCTCCCTCGATCCTTGACTCCCCATCTTCTTCACCCCGGAGCCCTAGGCCCTCGGCTTCTTACAGTCTTTACTCATATGACCACTTTCCCCATAGTTGAAGCACCTCGTACCCCTGCAATCTTTAGCCATATGACCAGGCTTCCACACTTGAAACAAAAATTCAACCCCCATCTACACTCGCCACTGTGCTCCTTCCCACATTTGCCACACTTTTTCAATCCCGTACCCGGAGTGGCTACACGACGATCATCCACCCGTGCCTTCTTGTTACCTATCGAGGCATCACCCCGACCAAACCCCTTCCCACTCCAGTTTCAATCACGACCACCCTTCCTACTACCTTCAACCACCACCACTACAGCCCTCTCATCATATAACCTCCCTACCAAGTCTACCGCCGACCTAAACGTGCTCGGTCGGGCAACGATCATGTGCCTGCGAATATCCGCTGGCAAACCCTGAATGTACCTCTTAATCTTTCGTGACGGAGTCGTCACCTGATCCGGCACCAGACGTGCCATCTCGTTGAACTTTTTGGTGTACTGCTTTCCCGCCTATAGTTGTAGGAACTCCCTCTCAACCTTGTCCATCTCCTGGTGAGGATAGAACTCCTCAATAACCAATTTCTTCAGCTCCGACCATCTCATTCGCCCAATAACCCTGCTACCCTCGGCTTGGACTATGTTGTCCCACCAGCATAAAGCCGAGTCCACAAAAGAATAGGCAGCAAACTTCACCTTTTGGTCCTCCCAGCAGTCGCTGATATTCAATATAGCTTCCGTCTCTCTCACCCATCGGTGAGCAGTAGCAGAAGTGTCGTTTCCATCAAAAGTAGGGGGCTTGCATCGTTGAAATGCCCCATAGTTACAGCCTCGTACTGCCTCTGGTACAGGCTCATCTTCTTCCTCTTTTTCATCATCGGAGAGAACCGTCTCAGTTTTTGGTTGCTCCCGTCCTCCCGGGGTCTCGGGTCCTTCAAGAACCACCTTTTCAACTCTAGGCCTGCCTCTTTTGGGCCACGATGCAGCACCAAATCCACCCCGCGAGGCTTTAGATGATCTACCACCGGCCATCCTCTAACACACACTGAAAGATTCAAACACCAACACAGTCATTCAACGGAATAGCTCAGTTTATGTCAAGTTTAGTAAGTCTCTAATTACAGTGGCCAGTTATGATTAGCCACTTACTTTACTCTTCATACCCCGAGCATTACCAGTCCTGAATACATCAGTATCTAAATCTACCAGCAACACATAAACCACATAACATGCGCACGTAATACCGGTTAACATTAAGAAAATACCTGATGGTACGCAGTTACTCAGACTGGCATCCCTTCCCTTTCCGTCCCATTCTCAGTATAAGTTAAGGTTTATTTTGAAAATTTACCCGTTTCACTTAAACTTTAGCTCTAATACCAACTTGTAAGGCCCTGTTCCCGGGACGCTTACAGCTGGTCGATCATCACACATAGAACATACGTTCTCATTTATCTTAAGTAAACATTGCAGCGGAAACATTCAAAAATGACATTTCATTTCATTATAAAGGCTTTTGCAAAATAATACATCATTAATCAGTTATAAAATACATTGTTGCATTACATCATAGAAGCATGATATGAATGGATGCCATCCAAAAGAGCTGAGTAGCCGTCCCGTGCCATCCTCAGCAACCATTACCTGCCAACTGGAATCACATAAAAGTCAGCGTTGCTGAGTGAGTTCTAGTTTTATAATAAAACATACTTTTCTTTCGTTAAAACCGTTCTTTACTTTCATGCGATCATACATCATACATACACATAGATAATATCATTATTATCTTCATCATTCATTACTTTCATTCGTTCGTTCATTTCGTTCAATGAGATGTACATTACCCCAAACATTATGCACGAAGCGTGTAACTGAGCCTGAGGTCTTTCATAGACCTCGAACATTTGGCACGGAGCTGGCTCCAGTACATAGAGTAAGTACATTCACCACTTATCTTTTCTTTTTCATTTTGGATCAATGCCATATGCTATACCCCGAACATTGTGCATGAAGCGGGTAACTGAGCCTGAGGTCTTTCATAGACCTCGAACATTATGCACGAAGCTGACTCCAGCACCTAGGGCGAGCAACAAGGATCCCATACTTATGGTCAGTCACAAAGATTGGACCCCAGTGTGCATCCTTCGGGGTAGCTAACCCGCACACCATTGAGCTAACACCTTCATTGGGTGTGCACCTCCATACATTTGCTTGCAAGCCTTTCTTACATTCATTCATTCATTAATGCATGCATTCATTTATCATGTTCCTCTTTCATTATCTTCCACTTTATGTTACATAATACTTTTACTTCATTCTTTAACATAACACGTAAAGCCACGGGAAAGATAAACATACATTACAATAAGGAACATCAACATACACAGTAGCATCATCATACAGGGCATCATCATACATACGTAACATACATCATGCATAAACATGCAACATCATCATGCCCAACATACCCTCTAAGACCCCAAAAATCATCTTACTTGAACTTACGGGAACTTCCACGTCAAAACTTACATCTGCACTTTCCCCCGAAAGTCAGAAATTAAACTACGCTTTTCCTCGAGTACAC
Source organism: Flaveria linearis (assembly GCA_024085815.1). Taxonomy (NCBI): domain Eukaryota; kingdom Viridiplantae; phylum Streptophyta; class Magnoliopsida; order Asterales; family Asteraceae; genus Flaveria; species Flaveria linearis. The sequence continues at coordinate 16,594,618 of CM044007.1, read as the reverse complement.
TAGTCCTATTTGGTCGTATGGGCACCCTTCAGTTGCATGGCCTCCAGGTGACTGAACATTATGCGAATGGACCAATGCGGATGAACACCCGAATCGTGCGAATGGACCTCATGCGGATGAAAACCAATGCGGATGAGCACTTATGCGAATGGGCTCTCAGTCGCATGACTCCCCATGCGACTGGCCCCCCAATCGTGCGAATGAACCTCAATCGTGCGAATGAACCTCAATCGCACCCCATTCGGCCGTATGGCCTTCATTAGGTCGCCTAGCCCTATCTGATGTAGAATGCAGTTCATCCCTAACCCAATCTGCCATTTTCAACCTCCAAACTCATCCAAACCCATTCTAAGCCCAAATCAACCATCCTAAACCTTAGGAATGCATACTATAACACCATTCAAGCACACACAAGCCCGGAAACAAACTCCAAACGCATCACACGCAAACGCATACAAATGGGTCAAACACACACACATACAAAATAGGTTTCAGATATGTTCCAGCCCCAAAATCGACTAAAAACATGTAAAAGAAGGGTCCTAGAACTCACACAAACAATCCTGTCGAGTAGAGCTTCGATTTGACCCGCTACACGACGATTTTGCACACTTGAATCCACCCGAACCAACCTTTCTCCCCTTTTCTCTCTTCTCCTCTCTTCTTGGTTGAATTTTGCAAGAATAGGGAGGGTGTGGGCTGCCCTCCCCCTTTTATACCTCCACTCAATTTCTTCCCATTTTGGCAAGTTTGGTCCCTCGACTTTGGACTTTATTTCTTTTCTTCTTTCGTCTGCTTTGAAGGAAATATACGGGCGTTACATCAATATCTAAAGGCTTAAAGCCTATGATTTGGCTCTCCCTTATTGGTTACTCAGGAGAGTATTATGACTCAACCTGAGGGCTTTCAGTTTGGGTTTGGGGCTCATGGGATTGAGATTAAGGAGACTCAATACCCATATTGAGGTCAATGGTGAAGGATGGTTTGACCTCAGACTAAGTGGGAGCCCATTCTTCCACTCTAGTCTTTTTTAATGGAACAGGAGGTGCTTGTTCAATCAGAGAAGATTGAATAAGGGTTTGTTTGGGACGTCTGTGGTATATGTGTTTGATGGGACGAGGAGGTAGAGTTGGTAGTGAAGTGGTTGGTGCTGGTGTGGGATCATCACCTGTGAAGTTTATAGGGATGCCACCAGGAGCAATTGACTCGATCATACCTGGAAGGAGTGCATTATATCTTCTGGTGAAGTTGGTGGACACCCTCTTCAGAACTTTGAAGATGGCCGACCTCATAGGAGGGATAAAAAGAGTAGCTACACAGACAAGCTTCTCTTGATCCATCTTGCAGTTGATGATATGTTGAATGAACTTGGGATACATATAGAATGTGTCCATTCGAAGATTCCCCTAAGGTTATTCAGCACAAACCTGGAATAGTTAAACTGAAGGCCTTTTACCAACCCGTGAACTAGGCATCCTGGATCATAGGGAATTTGATCCCATCCCTCTAATTTGTTAGATAGATAGTAAAGAACGTTGTGGAGCAGGAACTTCCAGTTGTAGGAGAAGTTGAACTTATAGACCGTTGACCTGCTCACATCGCCACCATACCCTATTTAGGTATAGGTGTCCTCAAAATCAGATTTGGCGAATTCCGGAGGAGAACCCTCATCATGAAGCTCTAAGTGCTCCCTGATGGTCTGTAAGATATGACCAACTATTGGCCATAGATTCTTGACCTAATAACCCTAACTCCGCTGAGGGTGTCAATCTGACCATTAGCCCAAAACTCGACCATTTGGTTTGAGTATACAGTGGGGTTAATAATCTGGGCTGTGTAATAGGTGGACTGAATCATAAACTAGATGATTTCAGAGAAGTAGGCATCCTTTGAAGAGTCAAGGAGCGTGACTTGGTTGAGTTGAGGGTTTGGAGCCATTGTTGAAAGAGATCGGGAAGAATTGGGAATGTTTAAGAGAGTGAGATTGAATATGAAGAACAATTAGGGCTTGCAAGTGGGTAAAAGGATTAATGAGAGAGGTCGGAAGTATTTAAATATGGTAAAAGGGCGGATGGATAAGGTGAAATGACAGTTTGGGGTATAATTTGAAAGGGGCGGTAAGGATAAGTCATTTAAATATTCCGACATTATTAAGAAAATATTTAGCTTTTTACAGAGTGGGGCCCAAATATTTACGTTACACATAAAACTTTCTTCCAAGAGTATGAGTCTTCCGAGTGTAATATCTTCTGAAGCCAAACTTACATCCGAAGGTAAGATAGTCTCACTTCCGAGATTAAGAAAGTCTTCTAAATGAAAAGTTTTATCACTTCAGAAATAGATTTGATAACACTTTGAATGTTTCTCGAAGCTTAAAACCTTTTCTGAGGATAATACAAGTTTAGAAAAGTTTTCTTTGGAAGATAAGTAAAGATATCTTCTGAGGGAAAAGTTTCTCTTCAGAAGAACTCATACTTAGCAAATTTTGGAAGAAATACCTTTGTAACGGGGATTAGATTGTTTGACATAGACAAAACATATATTAAAAGGTTTTTCATAGGAGATAAGTTAGTCAATGTTTATCATCCCAATAGCTGTAATTAGATATTTAAATATTTGTTCATCAAATGCTTTTATGAACAAATCAGCATATTATTCATTTTAGTCAACTTTGACTAGTTTGCTCAGATGCTTCTCATGAATATCTCTAATAAAGTGGTACCTGATGTCAACGGCTTTGTCTTAGAGTGCTTAACTGGATTTTCTGTAATGGAAATGACACTCTTGTTGTCAATGTGAATTGGAGTCTCCATGAAATTGAAGACATAATGCAATATCTGATTTTGAATCCACAGCAGTTGAGCACAACAACTAGTAGCAGTGATATATTCAGCTTCAGCAGTTGATGTAGAAACATAAGATTATTTCTTACATTGCCAGAAGATTAGCCTTCCACCAAGAAACTAACATCCTCCTGATGTTGATTTTTTTGTTGATGTTGCAGCCACCATAGTCACTATCCGTGTAGCCATAAAGATTAAAGTCTTGATTCATAGGATACCAGAGACCCAACTTAGGAGCTCCTTTTAGGTATCTTAGGATTTTCTTGGCAGCAACTAGGTGAGACACTCTTGGAGCAGCCGATATCTTGCACAAATACAGGTTGCGAACATAATATCAGGTTTAATTGCTGTGAGATACATCAAAGATCTGATAATTTCCCTATACTAATGTTGACCAGTATCCTCCCCCTCAGAGTCAAGACAAAGATTGTGATTTCTGGGTATAGGTGTCTTTGCTGGCTTACAATCCTTCATTTCAAATCTTTAATATCATTGACATATTTAGATTGATTAATGAAGAACCCATCTTTCATCTGCTTCACTTGAATTCTAAGGAAAAATTCCATTTTTTCCATAGAACTCATCTCAGACTTCTTCTTCATAATGCTTTAAAATTCTTTACACATTTGGTCATTTGAAGAGCCAAATATGATGTCATCAACATAGACTTGTACTAGCAAAATGTCTTTTCCAGTCTTCCTTATGACTAATGTCTTGTCAATGGTACCTCTAGTGTAACCATTATTCAGGAGAAACCAAGATAAGGTCTCATACCACAGCCTAGGTGATGGTGTAACCCATAAAGAGCTTTGTCCAATTTGCACACGTAGTTGGGATGTTGTGGGTCTTCAAATCCTGAAGGTTGGCACACATAGAATTCTCTGTCTATACCCCCATACAGAAATGCACACTTAAAATCAAGCTGGTAAATTGTAAAGTTCTTGGATACTGCATAAGCAAGAAAGATCCTAACTGCCTCAAGTCTTGCAACACTTGCAAAGACATCGGTGTAATCAATTCCTTCTTCTTAACTGTATCCTTGAACTACTAGTCTTATCTTGTTCTTGAAAATCTATCCTATATTATCCTTTTTGTATTTGGATACCTATTTTATGCCAATGGGTACTTGACCAGATGGTAGTGGACATATGTTCCAAACCTTTTGTCTTTTGAATTGAAGCAATTACTCTTGCATTGATTCAACCTAACTACTATCCTTCAAAGCTTCTTCTACCTTCCTTGGTTCCATTTCAAAGCTTCTTCTACCTTCCTTCGTTCCATCTATGAGTGGAAGCATGAGTACAAGCAGACATTTTCATTATGAGTTTGTCTTCTTGTTCTTATAACTTCAGAAACATCTCTAATGATGCTTTCAGCTGGGTGAGTATTGTGAATCCTGATCCTAGGGATTACATCCAATTGCATGGAGAGATCTATATTTGAAAAGTTTTGCTCAAGATTATGAACATTTGGGCCAGTTGGGGTTTCACATTCATTTAATGAGAACTGATTGAATGAAGGAGAAACAACATCAACAGTTGTTTGATGTAGAGTAGCCTTAACAGCTGCCTGTTCTTCCTGATTGCTACTTCCATCAGCTTGGTGTTGTGCAGTGTTTGAGTTGTCACTCGATGAGTTTTGAGGCTCACTTTGTTGACAGCTGGTTGAAGCTCCACTTGTTATTTTGATGGTAGTTTGAGCTTCAAAAATTCTTGGAGAACTTTGGAATAGATTTGGGTAACTCAAACTGTTGATCATCATCTGAGTCATTTTGAGTTCCTGTTCTAGCTGAAACATTCTCACAAGAAGATTTAGAATAGTATGGAAACAATTCTAAATTAAAGATATGATCAGTGCAATTCCCCTTAACATAAGGAGTGTGTTCATTAACAATAATATTGGATGATTCCTCAAATTATTGATTCTTGATGTTGTATACTCTATAAGATTTTAAGCTTGAAGAATATCTAACAAAGATAGCATCATCCAACTTTTCAGTAAATTTTGGTAAATTGTCCTTTGTGTTAAGTATGGTACACCTGCTGCCAAAGGACCTAAGAAAACCAATGGATGGTGGTCTCTTGTTCCATAGCTTAGAAGGGGTTTTTCCATAGGGCTTAAATATAAGAACTCTGTTCTGCACATAGCATGTAGTGCTGACTGCCTCTGCAGAGGCAGTTTTGATTCAGCTAACATAGTCCTAGCAGCCTCAATAAGTGTCCTATTTCTCCTCTCAACAACACTATTTTGTTGACGAGTTCTAGGAGCACTATATTATCTGATAACCCCTTTTGAGTTATACGATAAGTCAAGAACTTTATTCTTAAACTCAGTCCCTTAATCACTTCTAATTATCTTAACCTTATGATCAATTTGATTTTCTATTTTAAGAATGAAATACTTTAAAGTTTCAGCAGTTTCATCTTTAGTCCTTCAAAAGAATACCCATGTATCTAGTAAAATCATCAACAATCACAAGGCAATATGATTTTCTTCCAATGCTTATTAACTTATAGGATCAAATAGATCCATGTGCAATAAGTGTAATGGAGTGGTGATAGAGTTAACTTCTTTGGATTTATGAGGGACCCAATGTTTCTTTTCTTTTAGACATGCAACATAATTATCCTGATAGAAAAATTCCTTTTTAGGCACACCATGTACCAAGTTATTTTTAACCAAATTATTCATGGTTTTAAAATTAACATAACACATTCTTTTATGCCATACAGTTGACTTATCACCATTTTCTTTGGAAAGAAAGCATGATACTTCACCCAATGGGGAAGCATTTTTCATATCAAGCTTGTACATATCTCTTTTCCTGGGAGATCTAAGAAGCACCAATTCCTGAGGAATTGTCATCCCAGGTTTGAGGATAATGCATTGATGTTCTTTGAAAAGCATGTGGTGCTTTTGATCACCGAATTAAGAAACATTTAACAGATTGTGTTCAAGCTGTTTGACAAAATTTACTTTGTCATTTTTTAACTTACCGTTGGATACACTACATCTGCCAGAATTCTATCTTCCGATTTCACCTCCAACTGAACAGATCCTCCATTAATATGTTGAAATTGTTGAAGAAGAGATCTATTCCATGTCATATTCCTGGAGCATCCACTGTCCACAATCTATACATTTCCATTTTTGTTATGTGGATGTCCCTGCACATAAGGTTAGAAAGTTACTTACTATTAGAAACCCAAGCCTTGTTGGTCTTGGGTTCTTCCAATGTGGATAACTTAATTGAACCAAAGTGTAAGCATGGGGGTTCAATTGTGGTTTGGGAAAAAGTGGTTTGGGCTACAACATCTTCTCTAATCTTCCATTTCATCCTTTGGTTGACCAGCGAAGATGAGCTTAATAAAGCTTGAGCAGCATAGCTTTCTTCTGAGACTTCTTTCTTCTCTAAAGAGGATTTCATAACCTTTTCTTCCAAATCAGTCTTCTTTTCGAAAGGTTTCAAAGTAATTCTCTTGTTATTTGGAATTTTCTTTGGCTTGTCTTTCGAAGCTATTTTCCTTTTAGAAGAATGAGTTTCTTTCGAAAGAAATTTGGCTTTGGAAGCAAGTTTTCTTTTTCTTAACATTTGAACCATGTGATAAGGTCCAAATGTGAAACCCTCCTTGACTTCTTCCTTCTTAACATCATTTGCATAATGTGTGCTTGCAGGATTGTAGTAACAATCTTTAACCATGTGGTTGTGCAGACCACACATTATTCATTCAATGTTACTCTTCATGGGGTGTGATAACTGTTGTTTCTTGCATTTCTCAACAGTCTTCCCCTTTAGTTTCTAATCTGTTACACCCTCGCTTATAGCAGAAACACGAGGATGTGACGGACGGGATCGTCATAACACTTGGTATAATTACAGAGACATATTATATGCAAGATCCTTGTGTCATGACGTCGCCCGACACAATGGTGACTTGTGTCGTGGTTAGCCAGTTCCACGACTATAATAGTCTTATTGATTCCAAATCCAAATTACACAGAGTTCACAAATGAAACAAATAAAATACATGACTAATGCACTGCTTATTGAAATCCTGAGGGTCTTGGCTAAGGCATCAACTCTAGCTATCCTCTTTGATTATGATCTCCTGAAAAGATATGCTCAAAAATGTCAACACATAATGTTAGTGAGTTCCGCAGGTTTAAATTGAAAACATGTAATTGATGCTATATAGATTTTGATATGGAATCATACTGCAAGCACAAACCACATAACATGTGTTTAAGACAACCAAACCCTAATGACGTTATGCATATAAATTCGACGGAATATATTCACCCTTGGCCGGATTGCTGGCAGCTGTGTTGGTAACTCGCAAGTTAACCAATCGTCGAAGGGTGGGGGTGTCAACCCAGTAGTACTACCAATACCTAACCGTTGGTTCCCAAACCCGGGAATTAATGGTTGTATGAGTGTTCCATAGAATAACACCATGTATGCATGCAAAACAGTATCACATTGATTCCAAGTATAGAATATAGAATGTACAGCATTGAAAACGGGTGAGCATACTTTTCCCCCATTGATTGAAAACATTGAAAATTTGTATAAGCATAAAAAGGGGTCACGAAACTCACCTTGAATTGATGTAATGCATAAAGACTTCACAGAATAAGGCAATGCACGATCAAACACGTTCAATACCTATTATTTATTGTAACTAAGACTTCAAAATATACTCAATGCGAATAGATATATTTGGTTGAATTCGGGTTTGACGCACACGATTTGATTTATATATTTAAGTTTTATGATTAAATGTGAACTAGGATTTAAATTGAATTGTGGGGTTTTGGACAAGTAATGAAATTGTTTGTATTTTTGATTTATTTGAAAGGAGTATATGTATGTATTCTTTGTATTTGTATAATTTAATAATAATTTACTAATTTAAGTATAAAATATAACCTATAATTACATTTATAAATGATTTGTGAAAATATATATTGTATAATTTCTATGGTTTTCTACGATTATTGCATAATTAAATACGTTATAATGTATATTTTTATAAAAATCATTATTTGTAATATTTGTAACTAATATTTTATAAAGATTATTAATGTTTTTCAAATAAAATAAATTTACAGAAAATAATTTTTGTAAGGTTTAAATAAGGAAAATTTATTAAATTTATTTTATGATTTTTAGAAATTTTTCCATAATTTTTAGAAGTTTAAAAAGGTGTAAAAAAATAATTGCAGAGGCTCGGGTTCGAACCCGGGACCTCTAACCCAAAATCCCGCGCAACAACCAGTGAACCAAGGCATCCAGCCGCGATTAATCTTAGTTCCATTTGTTTTTAAGCTGAGCTAACCCATTACCCCCAAATTCATATGAACCCTAATCTGAATTTCCCGAAATTGAACTTGAATTCGACTATGTATACGGTTACATTCATGGGCTTTGTTTCCCCATGTTAAACCGAGTGTGTGTATGTGTTTAATTACCTGTTTTCGAACGATTTCGATAGAGATGTGCGCACGAACAGGTCGCGAATGAGGTATCACTGGTTCGATGCCCAAATGATGATGTTAACCAAATTGGTTGCACAGGAAGTTTCAAAGGGTGATAATGATAAAAAACCCTCTGCTAATTTGGGCTTAGAAGACTCGGAGAGTGGGGTTCGATTAGTTGCAGGTTCGACAATGAAGATGATGATCGATATTGTTGTTTGTGTGTTTGTGATTTAGAATTACAGGCTGCATTCGATTTATATGCTGTTAAAGTTCGATTCAACGGTATTAATTTGATTAAAGTGCTGTGTGAGTGGGTTATTTAGCCGTTGAACGTTCGGGTAATAAAGTGGAAAAGGTTTTAGCCGTTTAATCGACCTTTAAACGCATTTTAGGGTTGCTTTGGGTTCGAATCTCGTCTACGAACGAATTGGAACCGGTTTTGTGGTTTGAAATTGGGTATTTTTGAAGTCTTAGCCTTGCCGGAGAGTTACCGGAGTTCGGCCGGAGCCTGCGCCGGAGAATCGAAAAGGGGCGGGGGTTGGGTTTGAAATTTGGGAATTTACATTTTTGATCCCTGCGGTTTAATATTTATCATTTTATGTTTTAAAATTCCTTTTATAGTTTCAAAAATTACACAAACCCCCCTGAATTTTGTTATTATTATTATTATTATCATGATTATTATTATTATTATTATTGTTGTTATTATTATTATTATTTTATTTTATCATTATGTTTATTATTGTTATTATTGTTATGATTATTATATATATATATATATATATATATATATATATTGTAATTATTGGAACGTATTGAACTTAATTGTTTGTAAAAGTACGGGATGTTACATAATCCTTCGGTAGGATAGGAGTGCTGGCACTACACTCTTTTCCTGGATCAAATTTTCCAACCCCTATAAATCCATCTGAGATAAATACACCCTTTTGCTTTATGTCTATCTTTAGCTTGGACTCAATTACTTTCTTGGTGATTTTTCTAGCTGCCTTGGCTTTGTTTCTTCTGGCTTTGGTGGTCAGAGGTTGTTCATTACAGATGAGGATGTATTTTTCTATTAGATCCTTCCCTTTAATGGTCGTTATATTTGTATCATTCTTCTTTTCATAAGATACAGGGTCAGCAGATGGAACCTCTTGCTCTTCAGTACCACATCTTGGTTATCTGATAGACTCATAAGAATATGGTGGAGAAATTTCATTGGTTCCCAACCCACCTTTGTTTTGATAACATATCTTTGAGTGGCAGGATGATGCAAGAATGGTTTTGAAGTTATGCTCTTTAATAGCATACTTTTTTGTATTAGCCTCAGCTATGACTAGCTGGGCTTGAGCCTTAGATAACTTGGAAATTAAATCTTTGATTTGAGTCCTATAATTGGATTGTTCATGCTTTAAGAAGGACACAGTTTTCTCTAACTCTTTAATATTCATTTTGTAGTCGGATTCTACCCTTATCAAATCAGATTTTAAGATGTTCATATACCTTGTTGTCATCAGTTCTAGCCATGAGTGCTTGAGTAGAAGTCAAATCTTATACTATGAAGCTCCAGTCAACTTCTTGAGCAACAACAATAGTTTGTTGTTCAGTTGAAGCAGTTTTATGTGTGGTAGTATTTGTGGAAGCTTAAGTGGCTCCTAGGTTGGATTTTGGAGCTTTGCATTCCCCGACAAAATGACCAAGTTGATTACAATTGTAGCACTTGGCCTTGGTCTTGTCAAACCCGAATTTGCTGTTGGTTGCGTTTTGAGGGAACTGCCTTCCTGTTCTTTTAAAGAACTTGTTTACTCTATAAGACAGCAGAGCCATTTGTTAGACGATGTCCATGTACTTAACGTCATCTGGGCTGAAGCATTCTAAATCGTCAAAGCAGAACTGAAAGTCACTAGAATGTTCATTTCCTAAAACAAGGGCACAATTATCCGGGAAGGGACTTGATTGAGCCTGTTGAGACCTTGGTATCTCAGGAAAAGTGATATATGGCCCAGAAGAACATTGTTGCTGCTGGGAGCAAGTCAGGTACTGTCACGATTGGGGGTTTCTTGATCCTTCACCAACAACTAGAGCATTGCTAGTGGAGGGACCAGAGATTCTATTCATCTGGTGGCCTTTCTAAGTTTCCATATCTACACGGTATCCATCAAGAATGCCGAATAGTTTAGTTATTGTGAAAGTGTTCAAATTCTCTATTTTCTTGATAGAGACACAATAGAAAGTCCACTCTTGAGAAAGTGAACTCATGAACTTCCTTGATAGATCTTTTTTTATCAAGAGATACTGCAACTTATTGAAGTGATGAGATAAGATCCGTATACCTGAAATATTACTGGCTAAGAGTCTCTCCAGTAATATAGGGGAAGTTTTCAAACTGCTTCTTTATGGAATCTTTCTTTGAGTCATTAGAATCAGAGTACATCTGAGTCAAAGCATCAAAGAGTTCTTTGGTTGTTATGCAATGATCAAAGCCTACCATAATGGAGTTTGGAATGACTGTAAGTAGTACAGTCATGTCTTTGCTATCGGTGTTCGTCTTCTTGCGGTCTTCATCTGAGTAATCTTCAACAGCTTTCTCTATCATGGCATCTTTACCAGCCGGTGACGACACCATTGGATTGTAAGGACCATCAGTGATAGATCTGCACATTTGGCTATCTTGATACTTAATGAAGCCTTCAATGCACATACGCTAGGATCTGAAGTTTTCAGGGGTGATGATAGGAGCTTTAGTCATTGTTGTCATTTCAAATTCTTGTGATTTCTGGTTCATGTCCATTTTTGAGTGAGGTGAGTGTATGAGTGAAAAGTCAAGATAACTTGGTATGGTAAGATCTCACAATCAAGATCCTGGATGCTCTGATACTAATGCGTACGGATAGTATCTGTATTTTAATACAATTTTCGCACAGATTCAGTTTTAATTGGTTATTACTAATACTAAACTACACACACAAAAGGCAAGTGTACCTGTCGTGAGGTAATATAGTGTTAGTAAGAACCGAGTATCAATCCGTGGACACACTAAGCCTACTAAACAACCCTCATAATTGACTATCAATTTTGACTTAGAAAATGATAAATTAAACAAAATAACAATAAATAAAGATAGATAAAAATAGATTGAGACTTTTACTGATTCTTTCAGTGAAATAAGGCTGTTATCCTAATTTAGATTAAACTTATGTAACTATGATGAATTGGTGGTATGATTAAAGATATTGATTAAAGTAATTATGTTCATGTTTATAAATTTGAACTGGCGTGATTTCTCGTCTATCCGCTCCATAGTGACTAGGACCATGTCAGGTTGAGATTTACTGCTTAGGTCAAAGCCCTAGTAATGTATGTAATCTTTTGTGACCTTTTCGACATACGATTTCTGAAAACGTAACTTAATGTAAGAAGAGATTTGATCAAGTTTCTTTCCAACATACCATTAGTTTTAGAAAACCATAATAATTACTGTAGATTTATCAGACTAATAAAAGGGAACCCGTAAATGATCAGAAAGTTAAGGTGATATGATTTCTAATAACCATCTCTAGTTAATTAGCCATAGCTTTGTTATGAAGATCAGTTTCACAAATAAAAGTTGATCATACATTTTTCAACGGTGTATGACAATCCTAATTACAAATCATAATTTTATTGAAGATCATTTTCACGAATAAAAGTTGATCATACGTTTTTCAACCGTGTATGACAATCCTAATTACAAATCATAAGTTTATAACTTCCCATTCAAATGTAGGTGCTACCCATCAAAAGTTTTCCCAAGACCACCATAACATTAACACAATATATATCACACTATTACACTATCATAAATTACATAAAGTTTCACTAAATTAGGATAACAAATTAAGTTTAGCTTATAATGAGCTTGAACATAACAACAAAAATAGAAGATAGTAATGAAATCATCGATAAATTAGAACAATCAAACCGGTGATTCACTATGGATAATGTTAAAGGATCCCGAGCTTCTTCTAAGTGTTGAATGGACCTCCAAAACCTTCTAAGGACCTCCAAAGGATGGGTTCCTGAGAGGGAACACCAACACTTCACCTCCCAAAAACCTCCTCTCAAATTTGCAAATGAAGTCATATTTATAGCCTTTCTGGAGTGTTTAAGCACGGCCCCGTGCCTAAAAGGCACGACCCCGTGATAGTACAAAGTATGTAAAAGTTGGTCGGATCATACGCTCAGATGTTGTCGAGCATGACCCCGTGTTTAATGAGGCACGACCTCGTGTTGGTGGTGGGGCACACCCTCATGCCTCGGGTTGGGGAACTATACTTTTTGTCCTGTCGAATTGACAAACACGGGGGTGTGTTGAATTTAGCACGGGGGTGTGTTTCAGGATGGGCATGGGGTGTGCCTCATGAGGCACGACCCAATGCTTGAATTCCAAAGCTTGGTTTTCTTTAAATTCTTCCTTTTTAAGCTCCTTTTGTACATCTTGGTCTTTTCCAAACCTAAAAACACAATATGAACGATTTAAGTACCAAATCATCATTTGCAGTAAGAGTTTCTGAGATAATTGATGTGCAAATGATATGTTTTATATGTATAATTTGGAGCACATCAAATATCCCCACACTTAAACTTTGCTTGTCCTCAAGCAAAATCACTCAAAATAACACCACCAAAAACCAAATAAATCAAGATACAAATATGTCTTTCGAGAACTATACAAGCAAACATAATCTACCCAAATATAATCAATGAAGCACATGTGTAATGATATCCTTTCATGTAATAGATTGGTTTATAAATATTTTTAACACGAAAAAATTCACACTTCTCACAAGGTGCACTCACACTCGGCTATATATATGGAATCATACATATGATGAAGTATGACTAATATGCTCAATTACCTAGTATGAATACTTGTGAAATCATATGCTTGGTAAGTGATCAAATCTCCACCTATGTTAGGTATTTACTTGCATAAATCATTAGGTCTTTGATGGGCTGTAACTTGGCTTAGGTTTAGGGTATGAATTATTTGGGGAAAAAGTGATAAAATGCTAAAGACGATCATCTTGGCTTATTTGATTGATATAAACTAACAGAAAAGTAATAAAAAATGTTTCCCCATACAATACTCAAGCTACAAGGGATATGCAAACTCGAGGACTTGTTTATGGTAAGATTGTCAAGACCGTATTGCATTTTCAAAAACTGCACCTCCTCCTTAACTCGAAGATATACATAGCTATCCTTTTTTAAGAGTCGTTCGGCTTGGAGCCTAAAAGCACCCAACGGATTTAGATGTCAAATTCTTGGATTCGGTTTGGTTTTTGCTGCATTTTCCTTCATGAAACTAATTCTTCACAAGTTTGGCATTTTTCATATCATCTTTTTCCTTTCTTGATCACATATTTTCAAAATACCATAAAATGACGGAACTAGTTTTCTTCTTCTTCCTTCTTTTTTTTCTTTCTTTTTTTTTCTTTTCCTTTTCTTTTATTTTATTATTTTTTTTAAATAAGCCAAAACATGTCTTTAACAGAAAAAGGGTTTTGTTCAAGGCCTTTTGGTTTAGTGACTTCATGGATCGGGTGATTAAAATATGAAAATGTTTAAGCTCAATGGGGCTAACAAGGGATAATGTTTAGGTAAGGATATTTGAAAATGGTAGAGGCTTGATTCTTGGGTTTCCTAATTGCCTAAATCCTTTTTACGTAAGAAATACTTATCAGGTTTTGAAATGTATACCCAAAACAAGTTCTAATTTACATGCAAAATAAGGCGTCCTCAATATATCCATAATAAAAGCAAAAATGCATAAATGCAAAGCTTGTTTAAGACTAAAAAATAAGCTCACATATCGGATGGAATTGGGTATAAGTATTTCATTTAACATTTTTGAATATTTTCACCAACTTGTTTTGCTTTTCAAGATATCACAAAAAAAACATTTTTAAGGTTATTTGGGTTTGCTTTGTTCGCTTATTTATTTCCCGAAAAAGTATATTTATATTTTGTTTTATTAAAAACTATTTCATGTTTCCGGTGTTGTTGCCACAAACATTTAAATTAGAGTGACTTTTTGCAAAAGATTTAATTATAACTTGGACCTATTTATAAGCAAAGTATCAAGCATGTATACCCTTCCCCATACTTAAACTTTACATTGTCCTCAATGTGATTTACAATAAATATTAAGTAGAGAAAGGCAAACGAAAACTCTCATAAAATGATGAGTCAAATGCGTGTGATCGTTTTTCACAGCCGCCTTGAATGAGCTCAAAAGAATACATCGGGATTAATCTAAAACATCACCAAATTATTTAAAGCATAAAATTAAAATTCTAAGCACACATAATAAAATAAAAATAAACAGACTGAAAGTAAGATAGAGCCATGTTTTGATTATGGGTCCTTGGCTAGACCCTTCCCTACACTTAGTTTTTAATGAGATGGAGGTTTATCACTTCCGAGAAAATCTTAGTTGGTACATCGATTTAGCCAACCAATGACCATTAACTTCGAACCTTAGTCCCTTATTGTTTTTAACCTTGATTGCATTATGTGGATTGACTTATTCTTCTTTTTTTAATAATTAATTTTTTTGAGTAAAACAAAATAGTCAAAAATTTGGATTGTCTTTCAAACTACCATGTGTCCCCGGCAACGGCGCTAAAAACTTGATATGTGTGGATAGTATATATATTTTGATACAGTTTTTCACACAGATTCGGTTTTAATTGGTTATTACGAATACTAAACTACACACACAAAAGGCAAGTGTACCTGTCGTGAGGTAATATAGTGTTGCTAAGAACCGAGTATCAATTTGTGGACACACTAAGCCTACTCAACAACCCTCATAATTAACTATCAATTTTGACTTAGAAAATGATAAGTTAAACAAAATAAAAATAAATATAGATAGATATAGATAGATTGAGACTTTTAGTGATTCATTCAGTGAAGTAAGGCTGTTATCCTAATTTAGATCACACTTATGTAACTGTGATGAATTAGTGGTGTGATTAAAGATATTGATTAAAGTAATTGTGTTAATGTTTATAAATGAGAGCTGACACGATTTCTCGTTTATCCGCTCCGTAGTGACTAGGACCATGTCAGGTTGAGATTTACTGCTTAGGTCAAAGCCCTAGTAGTGTAGGTAAATCTTTTGTGACCTTTTCGATATACGATTTCTAAAAACATAACTTAATGTAAGGAGAGAGTTGATCAAGTTCCTTTCCAACATATCATTAATTCTAGAAAATCATAAAAATTACTGTAGATTTCTCAAACTAATAAAAGGGAATCCGTAAATGATCAGAAAGTTAAGGTGATATGATTTATAGTAACCATCTCTACTTAATTAGCCATATATTTGTTATGAAGATCGGTTTCATGAATAAAAGTTGATCTTACGTTTTTCAACCGTGTATGATAATCACAATTACAAATCATAAGTTTATAACTTACTATTTAAATGTAGGTGCTACCCATCGAAAGTTTTTCCAAGACCACCATAACATTAACACAATATATATCACACCATTACTTCATCACAAATTACATAAAGTTTCCCTAAATTAGGATAACAAATGAAGTTTAGCTCATAATGAGCTTGAACATAACAACAAAGATAGAAGATAGTAATGAAATCATCGATAAATTAGAACAATCAAACTGGTGATTCACTATGGATGATGTTAAAGGATCCCGAGCTTCTTCTAAGTGTAGAATGGACCTCCAAAACCTTCTAAGGACCTCCAAAGGCTGGGTTCCCGAGAGGGAACACCAGCACTTCACCTCCCAAAAATCACCTCTCAAAGTTGTAAATGAAGTCCTATTTATAGGCTTTCTGGAGTGTTTAAGCACGCCCCGTGATAGTACAATGTATGTAAAAGTTAGTCGGCTCGTACGCTCAGATGTTGTCGGGCACGACCCCGTGTTAGTGGTGGGGCACGACCCTGTGCCTCCTGGGGCACGCCCCCGTGCCATGGGTCGGGGAACCGTACTTTTTGTCCTGTTGGACTGACAAACACGGGCGTGTGTGTTGAATTTAGAACGGGAGTGTGTTTAAGGCTGGGCATGGGGGTGTGCCTCATGAGGCACGGCCCCATGCTTGAATTCCGAAGCTTGGTTTTCTTCAATTTCTTCCTTTGTAAGCTCCTTTTATACATCTTGGTCTTTTCCAAGCATGAAAACATAATATGAACGATTTAAGTACCAATTTATCATTTTCATTAAGAGTTTCTGAGATAATTGATGTGCAAATGATGTGTTTTATATGTATAATTTGGAGCAAATCAGGTACCAATTGCAGGATCGATAAAGGTCACTCAACCAAAGTGTTCTCTCTTAAACTCACCGAGTTACACTCAAATGATGAAGCAAATTCCTCTAAGAGTTTATAATAATATAGTAAGTATGCAAGACACAATAAATGGTTTTCAAGATACTTGTATATATTAATTCTTAACTCAAATTTTTCAAGACTCTTACAAGTATGCCCTTATGAGCTTATAATGAGAACTATATATACTACTATCTACAGCCGGTTATACAAAAGATTAACAGCTGGAAACTTACTTACTAAACAAATACTACATTTTTAGTAGTAAGGTATCTAGAATAACATATTATCCTAGATAAGATAGTCATGTCATGTTCATGACTTACCTTTTTGTTTACCAACTAAAGTTAGTAACTATACTAACTGATAAGGAATGAATAGTGAACTAAAGCATGGTCAACTACATGGGTGTGGAAAAACGACATGTAGTATCTCAGAGGTTACACCAGCTTGTGAGACGGACCATGCTAATATCCACTGGTTCATAGTAGATTTTTTTGAAGGTTAATTGTCTTCGGAGGAACAAGTTCTTCCGAAGCCACTTACACTTCAGAAGAGCCTAGTTCTTCCGAGACTTGCGCTGGTCTTCAAGACTTTATGCTTCGGAAGTCATTGTCTTGAAATCTTCTAAGTGTTGATCTTCAGAAGAGAGATTACTATGTCTTCGAAAGTCATAATTCATCTTCGGAAGTTCTTTTATCTTTGATCTTCGGAAGTGCAACTTTTGTCTTCGTAAGTCTTTCACAGTTACACCAAAATTGTTATAAGTGTGGTTTGGTTGCACCAGTCTCATATATTTCGACAATTTATTTTATCTTAATTTGAGTCTTTGTCATTTCATTTTTATCTCCATTTGTGTCCAGATGACTAACACTGTTAGTTTTTCTGTTAAAATTATTGTTGAAAAGACTAATTTACCCTTAAAATTAATTAAAAACAAGAAAAAACATTATGGGACCCATCCATCCATCTTCATTCTACACCCATAACCGCCTCAACTCTTCCGAGTCCCAATTCAGCACCTAAATTGCTGATTTCAACATCCCACGGTGCACATACCCCCATCAAACATCTACATCCCTAACCGATTGTTCAACAATAGCTTGTAATCACTCTCCTTCTTCAGGTTCAAGCCTCTGATAGCCAATACGATTTCGCATCGACCGTGATCGAGGTAGATGAGGTATGGGGGCGTGGCCGAGGGTTTGCCGGTAGGTGACGTGTTTGATGATGTAATCGGGGGTTCAGCCAGTATCCGCCAAAGGGTGGGAACTTTGGACGGAGGAGGTCCTCTTCGTAGACGGTGAGGATGATGCGGTAGAGGTGGGGCATGGACTAGAACTCGGCGGCGATGGCGAGGGGCCACATGGCACTATCGTCGGTGCCAATGTTGGTGCACCGCTTCCAGATTCGTTGGAGGCACCCGATTGCGAGGAAGCACTCGGCCCCACACAGTATAGACATGAAATGAGAGGTGATTGTTGAAGCACAATGAGTGTCAGCAGGGGATTGAGTAGAAGATAAAAGTGTTAAAATCGCAGAGCAGCGACGACTGTTTTGGATTGGAATCGGCGGTGGTGATGAAGGGGCTGGCGGCGTCGCTGCGCATACTGCCGGTGATGCTTCCATCGCCACCGCCGCCGCCGCTGATGCTGCTGCTGTCGATATTCATGTTGGGTGTGTTGTAGGTGGTGGTGGGTAGTCAAATAAGAAGAAGATGATATTTGTGGTCCCATAAAGTTTTTTTTATTTTTTTATGTTAAGGGTAATTTAGTCATTTTCATAAAGAGTTAACTGAAAAATTTAACGGAGTTAGTCAATTTGGATTCAAACGGGGACAAAATGAAATATTAGGGCACGAATTGAGACTTCGAAACGACAGGGATACAAGTGGTAAAATGGAAAAACATCATTTACTCTAAAAATATAATGATGAAATAACATTATTATATATCTCTAATATGTAGAATATAATAATAAATTAACAACTAATTAATCTAATATAATAAAAACAATAATAAAATAAGACAATGTCTTATTGTGTCTTTTAATTGTTATTGTGTTATCTTGAATTATATGAGTTTTGAGAAATACATTGTTGAAATAACGTCATAGTATACTTTTAATGGTAAAACACAATAAAAATAACAAGTTTATAAAATCTATTTAATAACAATAAGAAAAATAACAGATTGTGTTATCTTTAATAGTATGAGTTTTAAAAACTAGATTGGTGAAAGTATATCAATGGGTCTTTTAATTGTAAAACACAATGATAAATAACAAGTTTATATCTATATAAAAACAATAACAAAAATAATACATAATGATCTAAAACTTAAAACACAATGATTAATACACATAACAAATGATGTAAAAAATTTATAACAAAATGAACTGATATTTGACACAATAAACGTATAATACACAATTAGCTGACATATTTGACACAAAGACCAAAAGGTCATTTTTTTTAAAATAATACAAGGACACGTGCCAAGCCCACAATCATTCTTAGGATTTTTTAGATTAAACATCTTCGTTAGTAGATAAAATTATAAAAAACGTCCTTTGAGCTTATAGAAAATTACAGGTATCATCCTTTATGTTCAAAGTACTCTAATCTTATGTATACTTTTTATAACAGATTTCGTCGTTTAGACTAAAGGATGTTAAGTTTCTATTTTAAATATATGACATTTTAGTCTTTCTACCCTTAAGGACTATTTTTAAAATTCTAAACCTAATTACATGATGTTTTTATAATTAGCTTCTACTTTTAAATTTATTATATATATAGCTTTTTAATATAGATAATTTTATTTTAATATTAAAACGCGTAACACATATAAAAACTAATTTTTTTATCAACTTCTAATGTTACAAATTATAGTTAGTTAAAAATTATTTATTAACTAATTTAAATTTGTACTATTGAAGTTGTGTTAATAATTGTCTGATGAAATATAAAATTTAGAAATAGAACAATTTTTTATAATTGATAAAATTACTCATAAAAACACAATAAAATCCTATAAAACATATTAAAGTAAATTAATATTAAAACACACTAATATTATTCAAGCATCCTTTGTTTAATTGAACAACTACGTTTAACTGATAAACATTTTTTCGGAGGTTATTTTTCATTTTCTTACCAACCCCTCAACAAAAACGAGGATTCATGAAATTTATTTAAAACTATAATATACTTTTATTTAAAAAATTATAGGAAGAATGGTTTGTGAAATTTGCTCAAAACTTAATAAAAAAACTAGTCATGTGCGAACCTCTTTGTTGATCACTGTTATAAGTTTAAGGTAGTTGTATACAGATAAATTCACAACCTGTGTACTAACGGGATGAATAAAAGATATATAAAATTAGTTATTTGAATTGTTTTAATTTAAAAAATCATTATCATATTGAATCGTATGATATGTAAACTTTAAAAATTGAGTTGTGATTATTGAAATACTCAAAATTTTGACTATTAGATATTCTTATCATATTAATAAAATTTTATTTTTTTAAAATATTAATGAATTTATAAAGTGTGACTTAATTGATTTATATATATATATTTATTAAAATGAAAATTGAAAATTAATATTCATGTAATTTATATTTATATGTAAAACCATGAATGAAAATAATTAAATAATATATATAATGTTATATAAAAATCATATTTATATGTATGATTGTAAAAATACATAAATTAAATAAAGATAAAAGGGTTGCAAAAACATCCTTTAATTAGGTTTAGAATTTCAAAAACAGTCCTTTAAGGATAGAAAGACTAAAATGTCTTTGACTTAATGGAGAAACTTAACGCCTGGTAGTATAAAGGACAGAATCTATTATAAAAAGTATACATAAAGGATGATTAAAATACTTTTTAAAGATAAAGAATGATACCTGTAATTTTTTATTAACCTAAAGGAAGTTTTATATTATTTTGTCTTTTTAGTTTAACCCTACCCTAAAAAATATTTACTTTTAGAGTTATAAATATCAAAATAAAATATGTTAAAAAAATAATATCCATTAACAATAAGAGAAATTTTCAACAGAAAGTATTCTTAAATTAAAAAGTCTAAAAAGTAATCTCAATGAGCCATCTTCTTAATGGTTGAGATTAAATATAGTTGTATTTTTGTAATAACCATTTTTGTAATAGCCATTTTTGTAATAGCCATTTTTATTGATTTTTTGCGAGTTCCCTCATTTTTTTTAAATGTTCATAGCTTTTAGATGCGATATTATTTTTATATAAAAATTACATCATTAAAATGAGTGTCGTTTATCTTTAAATGAGTATAATATTATTATATAAAGAGATAAAAAAATTGACACTTTTAAGCTCATATCTTGTTACTATGTCTTTAGTGCAATTCATTGTGTTTTTTTGTTAGTTTTTGTGTTAATTTTGAATACTATTGTGTAATTTCTAAAATTATCAATTTTAAAAAATATAACGATGGAATAAAATTGTTGTATATCTAATATAAAAAATACAATAATAAATTAACAACTAATTACTCTAATACATTAAAAATAATGACAAAATAAAATAATATCTCATTGTGTCTTTTCATCATCATTGTGTTATTTTAAATAATATGAGTTTTGAAAAATACATTGTTGAAATAACATCATTGTGTATTTCTAATGGTAAAACACAATGAACAATAACAACTTTATATAATCTATTAAAAATAATAAAATAACACATTGTGTTATCTTTAACACTATACGTTTTCAAAACTAGAATGGTGAAGGTATATTATTGTCTCTTCTAATTGTAAAACACAATTATAAATGACAAGTTTGTAATCTATAAAAACAATGACAAAAATAATATAAAATGATGTAAAACATAAAACACAATGATTAATACACATAACAAATGATGTAAAATATATGACACAATGATCTGATATTTGACACAATGAATATGTAAGACACAATGAGCTGATATATTTGACAAATGCCATTCTATTTAAAAAAAATAAAAGAACACACGTCAAACCAAAGATTGTTTTTAAGTTTTTTATATTAAACATCATTTTTAATATACTATACCTTAAAAATAAATTAAACAGGGCCAATGGAGAGTGAGAAAATTAAATGAATAGAAAAATAGCCTGATATGCTTCTTTTTGGGCTTCATTTCTATAAAATAACAGAACACAATTATATTTTAAAAAATTAAGTTTCGTGATTTGTTCTTTTTTTGGTACCTTGATAGTGAAAAGTCGATTTTATAAGTTACAGATTTACAGGATATGGTTTTATACATAATCAGAATTTACAATGAATCATATACAATTATACATGTTGCTATAAATATAATACATCATATTTTGTTTTTTTTCCCACTATGTTTATGTTGTCTTTTTATTCTCTCTTCGAATATCATTGTTGCATTAGTTATTAATTTCTTTTTCATCCTTAATATAATGAAGATGAAAATCAAGACTTAAACCTTGTCAAATTGGGTCGTCTTAATTTATCATGCGAACACTTCTTTACCCATGCCGATAGTTTCTTTTAATAAAAAATAATAAATATAAGTAGATTAAATTATAGTGACGAGTAACTTCACTTTGAGATAATTATTAAAAAAATCAATTTTAAAGGACAATAGACAACAATCCACGGAAGAATATTAGTTAAAAACATGTTCTCAAGAATTATTATAAATACTTAGTTGACTTGGATAAAACTACCATGACTCATAAAATAGCTATTCTAAAGGTATCCTATCTATATTTTATACAATACCCAATCTCAATATTTACTCGATATACTTCATTTTGAATACATGTCTATAATGAGTCGAATACAGATATATATCACTTGACTACGAGTGTATATAAAGATGAATACATACATATACAAGTTGAATACAAACACATAGTTGTATAAACGAAATGAATACGGATGTATGTCTTACAAATCAAAATCAATTAAGTCAATGGAGAGAGTATAACAAGTAATAAGGATAAAGTTAGGGAATATAAAACAACGTTTGACATGTATTATTTTATACAAATAGAAGCAATCATAGATTAATTACACTCAACAACTCTCACAAATTTAGGCAACAAATTGTTGGGATATATATTTCTTCGTTGGTTGGTTTATATTAATTACAATGAAAGGTATGTTATATTAGAAATGTTCACGAACTTAAGTTTTGAGTAAAGTTGACCCTCGAGTTAGCTCATGGCTTTACGAATTAACTTGACTTTTAGTTTTAGTTATTTTTTTTATAAACATCTTTATAACAAGTTAATAATAATTTTAAATTATACAAGCCTTAACTTCTACAATATCAAACCATCAATATACAAGGAATTGTAGTCGGGCATTTATATGAGCTAGCTAGCTCGAGCCAATTTAAATGTCAAAACCCTAAATATTTGTACAAGAATTTTTTGCGGCGATTGTGAAAACGCCCAAAATAAATGTCAAAACCCTAAATATTTGTTAAAATTAAAAGATCGTTTTAAAAAATAAAGATCGCCTTAAAAAATCTAATAACAAGGTCGCCTTATAAAATGTTTCTTTTTTGGCGGTTCCATATCTACCACTAGATTGTGACATCCGGTGATTTTCCGTTACCAAACTCCGTTAGTTCCGTTAAATTTTACATACACGCGTCGTAAGCACACACTAGTTGTCGTTTGACGTTGGTGACCTAATAATAATTAATAATGTTAATTTAATAATAATCTACTTGATTAGATGATTATTGTGTTATGCTTATGTGTTTACGCGATTTAAAGACTATTCGGGAATTTTATCGCGTAACGCGGAAACGCGTGTGTTATTTCGTATGTCTTGTGTTTTTACAAAATAAAACATCTAAGGGTTACCATTAGTTATATGTTTATATTGTTAAGTTAAAAACACATTATGTTAAGTTAAAAACACATTATAAAGAGTTAAAAACTTAACTTTTAAAAAAAATACAAAGTGCAAGTTTTAGAGGGGGTGTACTTGTAAATTGGTTAAAATAAAACACCCAAACCCCACCCTTTCCCCCATTAGACCGACCTGCAGCTCTCTTCCCCCCTTCCCTGCGTTTTTCAGCCAAGAAACCTCAAATCTTCAGGGTTTTGATCGATTCCAAGCACTAGAACACGATTTGGACATTCCTTGACAAGTATATACGTGAATTGAAGGTTAGTTTTGATGTTTTTGTGGGTTTCTTGACTTGGCCAAACCCTGCTGCGAAATTAATGTTCAATAGGCTGAAATCTTGATGTTTTGATGTTGTTCACATGTTAGTTAGGTTGTGTGTATGTTGTTTAGTGTTGATTGATCATGAACCTTGATTTACATGAACCCTAATTCGAAAATTTTGGGGCTTTTATGGAATTGATTGTTGTTTGATGTTGTTTGGATGTTAATTAGTTAGTATGAATGCTAGGAAACATGAATCATGCAAGAAATTGGTGAATTGAGAACTTTGTTCATAGGTTACTAAAAATAGTAACTTTTATGCATGAACTTGATAATTCAAGGATGAATTGGTGTTATTAGGGTGTTAATGATGTTGTATGAACATTGGGATTATGATATGAATGCTAGATTGGTGCTATGAATTCTAGAAATCTTAAGTTGGATGTTGTTCATATCTTGCCAAAAGTAGAAACTTTTTAGTTTTGGATGAATGAATCATGCTAGTTTGATGTTGTTGATTATAGTTGGATGTTGTTATGAGCTTAAAATAATATATTATTGATGAATTGTATGTACCTTGGGTGTTTAGTAGGTTTTGGGATAAACTTTCCCAAAATGGAAACTTTATTTTGGATGAACATTGGATATTGGAAATTTGACATGTTCATGACATTACGATCATGCTAGAATGCTTGTTGTGGATGCCTAATATGTTAGAATCTGAGATTTGGGTTGTATGGAATGTTTAGTAGGTTATTGGGTGATTTATGCACTTTGATGATCATGTATGGTTTGGTATGTTGATTAGTAACTAGGACATCATGTTTGGGACTGGAAATTGATTATATTGATGTATGTGGTATGTATTGGAGATATTGAATGTGTTGTGATTAGTATGGATGATTATTTGGTAGATTATCTGTTTTGACCCATATGTGCTAAATCATAATTATAGGTTATATAAGTAGGTTATGCATGATCTAACCTGTTATATGATACACTAGTTGTGTTATGAACACACTGAGTATGCTAGATACTAAGAACTTACATGACTTGTATGATATATGCTCATGTCTGTTTAAATGGTTTACAACACATAATATCACCAACGGGTCAAACGGGTCAACTGGGTCAAACATGTCTATTCTTCTAAAACCTTGAGTCCTTGGTTATGGTGCACTTAGGGTTTCTCATATTCACTGTTTACACAAACTCATGTACTTACGTGATCTAGGTAACCTCTGAGGGTTGACTGTTCACTTTTCTTTCAAGTAAACTCTAGTACACAATACGCGTATCAGGTGAGTTCATGCCCCACTGTTTTACTAAATCTCTTTTGGGGGAGATAGCATACTGGTAATGTTACAAACGCTTTTTATATTTAAGATGTGTATGATATTAATATGGTGCTGTTTACCATGATAAAGTCCTCACACTTTTGAATTGTCAATATTGGATAGCGGGGAAACTTGGGTAGTACTACTGGGTCTGACGAGCCCCACCTGTGTGACTCGAGGTCAACCGGGTGCAATTTGTCCTGTGATTATTCGTCACGATTTGGTGAAGTCGTGACGGGAGGCAAACATAACACAGTCAGCTTCAATGTCAAAATCACTATGTATTAATATCAATTTGTTAATGGACTAGCTATCTATTGCAATGCACATGCTTATTTATACACTATTGATAAACTGTTATGTTTATACGCAAACTCTTGAACTCACCAACCATTGTGTTGACTTTTTAGTATGCTATTCTCAGGTCATTAATCTGGACTGCTGATAGGAGCACTACACGAGTCAGCATGCATATTAGAGATTTAAACTTCAAACATAATTACTCGTCTTTTGTTTATGGTTTAAAATATTTGGTTGGCACTTGTTTTGCCATACGGTACTTTTACATGTTTTGGGTTTGTTTTATCTACTATACGCTTCCGCATGATTTTTAAAGTTTGAACTCTGGTTTGATTTATGTTAAACGTAGCATATAGAGTCGTTCCGAGTAACTATTGACTGTGATCCTGGTTTGTTCACACGCCTCGCGGTAGAACTCCGCACGTGGATTTTGAGGGTGTGACAGATTGGTATCAGAGCCATTGGTTATAGAGAACTAGGTTGCATACACACTAGACTATAACCGCACACAGTTAGTTAGTTACTTGTTCCTGATTTTTCTACTGTATACTCATTGGCATACACAAATCACACTCTCTACAGCATGGCATCTTCATCGAGAGCACCTGGTAAACGACAAGCATTACCCACCCGATCAGAGTCCCCACCTCCTGGACCAGTACCCGACGATGGACTTGACTGACCTCGTTTGGACTACTCACAAGGAGAGTTTGACTGGGATCAACCGTTTGTGCCACCTGAACACGACCCTCCGCGAGACTAGAGTTTCTACCCTGAGTTCGTAGATCACCTCATGTATAGGGAACGTGTACCAACACCGAGACCTAGAACTAGGACCAACACCGAGCAACCATTACCTTCACTTTCACGGACGGTACAGTCCAATGAGCATGTGATTGCTGCATTGGTGGCAGCACTGGACATGGAACAACACCGGGTCCGGTGACTCACGAACGATGTCTGTACACTACGGCATGACATAGTTGAATGATCCTATTCTAATTCCTTTAAACGATTTGGACTACGTAGCGTTTCTTTATTTTGGAACCTATGTGGGAAGAGTTGTTTCTCCACCCGAACAACAAACTCAAATTTTGACATTGATAAATAATTTGTGACTCATTTGCAAATTTATTTACCTTTGGTTATTATTTTTGTTATAAATGTTGTGGTGATGATGAATTCATTATTTTCTTATTGTTTACTATACTTCAATGAGATAAATAGGTTTGATATTACTCATTATTGTATTTGTGAATGTAAAGTGAATAATGGATGCCCGAGGACGTAGACGTGGTCGAGGACGCGGGCGTGGACGTGGCACCGGTGACCAAGGTGCCGGTGACCAAGGCGCCGGTACTATTAATATGACTCCTGCGGAATTGGCTACTCTAATAAATGCACAAGTCCAGGCAGCGGTAGCTGCTGATCAAGTAGGACAGCCAGCAGGACCACCAGCGTGTACCTACAAGTCCTTTATGGACTGCAAGCCTCACACCTACAGTGGAACCGAGGGAGCTGTAGGGTTGGTAAGGTGGTTTGAGAAGACGGAGTCCGTGTTCTCAAAGTGTAACTGTCCACCTGCTGACCAGGTGAAATACGCTACCGGGACGTTGGATGGTGCTGCATTGTCTTGGTGGAGTGCTCAAGTGCAGATGCTAGGGCAAGCCATGGCAAATGAACTTCCGTGGAATGAGTTTAAGGATATGATGACCGAGGAATACTGTCCTCGAAGCGAAGTCCAAAAGCTGGAAATGGAATTTTGGCAGCTGAAAATGCAAGGTTCAGAGATCGAGGCTTATACCACAAGAACTCATGAACCGACTACCCTATGTCCAGGAATGGTAAACGAGATGCACAAGCGAGTGGAACACTACATCTGGGGATTGGTGCCAGAGATTAGGAGTATGGTGACTTCCTCCAACCCGGCTACTATCCAGTAAGCTATCCGCCTAGCCCACAAACTAACTGATGAAGCTGTGGAGCAAGGACGGTTACCAAAACGGGGCGCTGTGGCGAGCGTGCCCGACAACAAGAGGAAGTGGGATGCCTCCAACACCACCAACAACAACAATAGAGCATCATCGTCCGGTGGTCAACATCAATCTCAACAACAACCACCGCAACGACAACAAAGGAGGTTCGACAACAATCGTAATTTCAACCAGTCAGCCTCGAACAATCAAGGACCGAGCGGTTACGGTGGTAAAAAACCGAGGTGTACGCGATGCAACTATCATCATGTTGGGAGATGTGACAATTACAAGTGTCAGCGGTGTGGCAAAATGGGACACTTAGCCAAGAATTGCAGTGGTGATTTGGTTAGGAAGCCACAGCAACCTCATGAGACTCCAAAGGGTTGCTTTGAGTGTGGGAAAGAAGGGCACTACAGGCGAAACTGCCCGCAGCTGAGGAAAAACGGTAATGGCAATAGCCAAAACAACAACAATCAAGGCAACAACAATAACAATGATGGAAAAAGCAATGGAAATGGTGGTAATAATACTGGAGCCAAAGGGAGAGCCTTCGTCATTGGTTCATGTGAGGCTCTAAATGACCCTACAACTGTTACTGGTAGGTTTTCTGTCAATGGATGTTTTGCTACAGTACTGTTTGATACTGGAGCCGATAGGAGTTTCATATCCTTAAAGTTCTATAGTCTTCTAAGTGATATCCCTTCTGCTTTAGAATCCAAATACACCGTGGAGTTGGCTGACGGTAAACAAATCCATATAACACACATCCTTAGAGATTGTAAGATAGAGCTCGCTGGTCATACTTTCGCTATAGATCTTATGCCTGTTACACTAGGAAGTTTCGACGTTGTGGTAGGCATGGATTGGCTCTCTAATAAGCAAGTGAAAGTCATATGTCACGAGAAAATCATACAAATCCCTGTTAGTGACGAAATCCTTAAAGTCCGAGGTGATAGGAGTGGTGCAGTGATGGGCATTATCTCTTACATGAAAGCACAAAAGTTATTGCGAAAAGGCCGTTTGGCTATTCTGGCACTGGTCACCGATAAGCAACCAGAGGAAAGAAAAATAGAAAACATTCCCGTGGTACGAGACTTTCCAGAGGTGTTTCCAGAGGATCTTCCTGGACTACCACCTCATCGTCAAGTGGAATTCCAAATTGAACTGACTCCCGGTGCAACCCCGATTGCTAGAGCACCTTATCGATTAGCACCGAACGAACTACAGGAGTTGTCATCACAACTTCAGGAGCTTTTAGATAAGGGCTTTATTCGACCTAGCACATCACCTTGAGGAGTCCCTGTTCTTTTTGTTAAGAAGAAGGATGGCACGTTTCGAATGTGCGTCGATTATAGAGAGTTAAACAAAGTCACAATCAAGAACCGATACCCTCTACCTCGAATCGACGACTTGTCTGATCAGCTTCAGGGATCAAGCTATTATTCGAAGATCGACTTGAGGTCTGGTTATCATCAACTCAGAGTCCGTGAGGAAGACATCTCCAAACCCGCATTCCGTACTCGTTATGGTCATTACGAGTTCTTGGTCATGCCTTTTGCGTTGACTAATGCACCTGCGGTGTTCATGGACCTCATGAATCGCGTGTGCAAACCCTATCTTGACCAGTTTGTTATTGTGTTTATCGATGACATACTGATATACTCTAAGACCAAGGAGGACCATGAAGAGCATCTACGATTAATCTTGGAATTACTGAAGAATGAGCAACTGTACGCTAAATTCTTTAAGTGTGACTTTTGGATACGCGAAGTGCAGTTCCTAGGTCATATCGTTAATGAGAAGGGTATACATGTTGATCCTGCCAAGATTGTGGCAATAAAGAATTGGGCTATACCCAAAACACCGAGCGAGATAAGGCAATTTCTGGGGATAGCAGGATATTACCGACGATTCATAGAGGGATTTTCTAAGATTGCATAACCTCTCACAGCTTTGACCCACAAAGGAACGACATACAAATGGGGTGAAAGTCAAGAGGCAGCTTTTCAGCTATTAAAACAGAAACTCTGTAGTGCACCGATATTGGCACTACCAGAGGGAACAGATGATTTCGTGGTGTATTGTGACGCATCCATTCAAGGATTGGGTTGTGTCTTGATGCAGCGAGATAAGGTGATAGCTTACGCCTCGAGACAACTAAAGGTTCATGAGAAGAATTATACTACCCATGATCTGGAGTTGGGTGCAGTAGTTTTTGCCTTGAAGATTTGGAGACATTATTTGTACGGTACCAAATGTACTATCTGTACCGATCACAAGAGTCTTCAGCACATCTTTGAGCAAAAAGAGTTGAATATGAGGCAGCGGCATTGGGTGGAACTTTTGAATGATTATGATTGCGCTATCAAGTACCATCCTGGAAAGGCGAACGTTGTTGCCGATGCCTTAAGCCGAAAAGAAACAATTAAACCTAGGCGGGTGCGAGCCTTGCAGCTTACAATCAGTACCAATCTGCCTGAACAAGTTAAGGAAGCACAGATAGAAGCATTGAAAGAGGAAAACATTGTTTCTGAGTCATTACGGGGAATGGATAAACAATTAGTAGTGAAAGAGGATGGAATTCGGTACTTCATGGATAGACTTTGGGTGCCTGTTTATGGAAATCTGAGGGATTTGGTTATGAGCGAGGCACACAAGTATAAATACTCTATACATCCTGGATCTGACAAGATGTATCATGATCTAAAGGCGCACTATTGGTGGCCTAACATGAAGGCAGATGTAGCTACGTATGTGAGTAAATATTTGACCTGCTCAAAAGTCAAAGTGGAATACCAAAAACCATCTGGACTGTTACAACAACTCAAGATACCGATGTGGAAATGGGAACAAATCTCTATGGACTTTATCACGAAATTACCCCGGACTAGTACTGGTTGTGACACAATCTGGGTTATTGTGGACCGGTTGACCAAGTCCACTCACTTCTTTGCAATCAAGGAAACGGATAAGATGGAGAAACTAATCCGATTGTATCTTAAGGAAATCGTTTCGAGACACGGCGTACCAATCTCAATTATCTCTGATCGCGATGCTCGTTTCACGTCACACTTCTTGCAATCACTGCAGAAATCTCTGGGTACACGATTGGATATGAGTACTGCTTATCATCCACAGACTGACGGCCAGAGTGAGCGTACCATACAGACTTTGGAGGATATGCTACGTGCTTGTGTGATTGACTTCGGGAATAACTGGGAAGTTCCCCTGCCTTTGGTGGAATTCTCCTATAATGACAGTTATCACACTAGCATACAGGCAGCACCTTTCAAGGTTTTGTATGGAAGAAAGTGTCGATTACCAGTTTGCTGGGCTGAAATTGGTGATAGTCAACTAACGGGTCCCGAGCTAATACATGAAACCACTGAGAAGATTGTGCAGATACGGAATCGTATGGCAGCAGCGCGAGATAGACAGAAAAGTTATGCTGACAAGAGACGGAAACCACTAGAGTTTCAAATTGGTGACAAAGTCTTATTGAAAATCTCACCGTGGAAAGGCGTAGTTCGGTTTGGCAAGCGAGGAAAGCTGAATCCGAGGTATGTTGGACCATTTGAGATATTGGAAAAAATAGGTCCGGTGGCCTATCGACTAGCCTTACCTGATTCGCTGAGTGGAGTTCACAATGTATTTCACATTTCAAATCTGAAGAAGTGTTTATCTAAAGAAACACTAATTGTTCCACTAGAAGATGTGCAAGTGGATGAACAATTACGCTTCATCGAAGAACCAGACGAGGTGATGGATCGTGTGGTGAAAACACTTAAGCAGAGCAAAATACCTATAGTCAAAATTCGTTGGAACTCGCGACGTCGACCGGAATTCACGTGGGAACGTGAAGATCAAATGAAGCTTAAGTACCCTCAATTGTTCGAGACGATGCCTGCAGACAACGGTATTGATTTCAATTTCGGGACGAAATTTCTTTCAACATGGGGATGATGTGACAACTCATCCAAAACTCACTCGATTTCGATTTCTGCGTGCCAATGCAGTAGACCAGTGATGGAACACTCTCATCGTGTGATGGAACACTCTCACCATGTAACGCAATTTTCGGGACAAAAATTCTTTCAACATGGGGATAATGTGACATTCGGTGATTTTCCGTTACCAAACTCCGTTAGTTCCGTTAAGTTTTACATACACGCGTCGTAAGCACACACTAGTTGTTGTTTGATGTTGATGACCTAATAATAATTAATAATGTTAATTTAATAATAATCTACTTGATTAGATGATTATTGTGTTATGCTTATGTGTTTACGCGATTTAAAGACTATTCGGGAATTTTATCGCTTAACGCGGAAACGCGTGTGTTATTTCGTATGTCTTGTGTTTTTACAAAATAAAACATCTAAGGGTTACCATTAGTTATATGTTTATATTGTTAAGTTAAAAACACATTACAAAGAGTTAAAAACTTAACTTTTAAAAAAAATACAAAATGCAAGTTTTAGAGGGGGGTGTACTTGTAAATTGGTTAAAATAAAACACCCAAACCCCACCCTTTCCCCCATTAGACCGACCTGCAGCTCTCTTCCCCCCTTCCCTGCGTTTTTCAGCCAAGAACCCTCAAATCTTCATGGTTTTGATCGATTCCAAGCACTAGAACGCGATTTGGACCTTCCTTGACAAGTATATACGTGAATTGAAGGTTAGTTTTGATGTTTTTGTGGGTTTCTTGACTTGGCCGAACCCTGCTGCGAAATTAATGTTCAATAGGCTGAAATCTTGATGTTTTGATGTTGTTCACATGTTAGTTAGGTTGTGTGTATGTTGTTTAGTGTTGATTGATCATGAACCTTGATTTACATGAACCCTAATTCGAAAATTTTGGGGCTTTTATGGAATTGATTGTTGTTTGATGTTGTTTGGATGTTAATTAGTTAGTATGAATGCTAGGAAACATGAATCATGCAAGAAATTGGTGAATTGAGAACTTTGTTCATAGGTTACTAAAAATAGTAACTTTTGTGCCTGAACTTGATAATTCAAGGATGAATTGGTGTTATTAGGGTGTTAATGATGTTGTATGAACATTGGGGTTATGATATGAATGCTAGATTGGTGCTATGAATGCTAGAAATCTTAGGTTGGATGTTGTTCATATCTTGCCAAAAGTAGAAACTTTTTAGTTTTGGATGAATGAATCATGCTAGTTTGATGTTGTTGATTATAGTTGGATGTTGTTATGAGCTTGAAATAGTATATTATTGATGAATTGTATGTACCTTGGGTGTTTAGTAGGTTTGGGATAAACTTTCCCAAAATGGAAACTTTATTTTGGATGAACATTGGTTATTGGAAATTTGACATGTTCATGACATTACGATCATGCTAGAATGCTTGTTGTGGATGCCTAATATGTTAGAATCTGAGATTTGGGTTGTATGGAATGTTTAGTAGGTTATTGGGTGATTTATGCACTTTGATGATCATGTATGGTTTGGTATGTTGATTAGTAACTAGGACATCATGTTTGGGACTGGAAATGGATCATATTGATGTATGTGGTATGTATTGGACATATTGAATGTGTTGTGATTAGTATGGATGATTATTTGGTAGATTATCTGTTTTGACCCATATGTGCTAAATCATAATTATAGGTTATATAAGTAGGTTATGCATGATCTAATGATGTGTGCTAGACTATACTAAATTAAACTAACAAATAAAACTCTAACTAGACACTAAAAAGCTTTAAATTTATAAAACTAAGACTCGATCCTAAGCAACACAACCGGCAGTGTACCGGTCGACTGCAGAATAGCTATTAAGTCCGAGTTATCGAACCCAAAGACTTCTGTATGGAAAACGAAAACTAAACTTACCTAAGACTCGACTAAAATACTAAGCGAAAGTAAAATAGGGGGTTTGTTTTTAAATTGTTTTAGAAAGAACTGAAAACAGGACAGACACAGGGAAAAGACTAGAATTGAGTTCAGATGATTAAAAACACTACCTAGGCAGAATCCTATACACGTTTTGGCTGTTCTTCTAACGGTTTTGGAAAGACTTGTGTAACCGGGATCTAGAGATGCTAACTTAAAAGGAACCTAGAGAAACCTCGACACTTTCAAGGAAAGCAACTAAATAGACCTAATAAGCCGATAAAACACCGGTTTGTGGATTACCCTCACAGGTTCTCCAAGAGAGCTAATAACACACCCGATAGACACTCTACCTCACGGCGCGAGTATCACAATACCTAAAGGTAAGGGGATAGATCTGGAATGCCTAATCAGACTCAGGAAACTATGATATGAGCGGGAAACTAGACTGAACTCCTCACAGAGACTCTAACCTAGCAATCAATCACACAAGATAACCTGATAACCTATTAACCTCATAGTATTAAGATTAGTTGCATATTTGATTAGTCCAATTCAAGATCAATTACTTCAATGATTCAATACGTCTACCAAATCATCTAAAAACCGCAAACACAAGGCAAACGATCTAGCATGCATCCATTATATGACAGACAATCACCAAGACACATGTGAAGCAATAAATCAATCACAAGAATAGATCTTAATACACATCCACAACTGATCATGCAAACCAAATCATTATCATTAACTTTTAAACACAAGTACAATCCAAAAACCGAAAGAATACTAAACTAAGCAATGTATATTCATCAAACCTAGGTAGCTACAGAAGTTTAGCCAAGAAACATCATCCAAACAGAGACGAAATAGAAATCAAAAGTACGAAACATGGATAGGGAAAGATTAAACGAAAGAAAACTAAAAACCGAATGATTAACACCCGAGGTTCTTTGATTCTCCTGCTTGGATCTTGTTCTTGGCCTTCCAAATGCTCCAAAATCGTCTCAAAAGTCTGTTTCAATCGCCTCTGCCGTCTGCCTCTCCCTCTGGTTTTTTTTATAAAACCTTAAATAATGATCTAGGGCAAAATTTCTCGGTTTAGCAATCTTAGCGCGTCACTAAAATAACCCCAAAATCTTCGCT
This sequence comes from Flaveria linearis, assembly GCA_024085815.1. Classification (NCBI taxonomy): domain Eukaryota; kingdom Viridiplantae; phylum Streptophyta; class Magnoliopsida; order Asterales; family Asteraceae; genus Flaveria; species Flaveria linearis. The sequence continues at coordinate 16,560,133 of CM044007.1, read as the reverse complement.
ACGCGCTAAAAACAAAATAGTCGATTTCTGACGCGGGAATATTGGCGCGTCTCTCAGATCCTGTCATCATCTTGGCGACGCGACAAGATAAGGATTTTCAGAATTCTTCCATTTGACCAAGCTTCTTCCATTCCTTAGCTCGCATGCTTGTTTATTCTTCAAAAATCAACCATTTATGCTCCTTGAACCACAAATACCTGCAAATACACAAATACGTAAATAGAAACCGAAAACTAATAAAAACGGGAAATAAAGACTAAAAATATATATAGAAATCGCATGGAAAACAGATGTGTTTTGCAACACATCAAGTATCCCCACACTTACCTCTTTTTCGTCCCTGAAAAAGACTTATGCAAATGGAATCATAGTCAAGTTTAAATCTAGTTTCCAACAATTAAGTCCAATTACTTATTAAAATTTACTAACGTGTTAACCGCGATCACAAGGTATGTTTGTCCATTTAAACCCAACCGCCAATCATTCACGTCCCCAATCGTATTGCAATTAAGTTCAAGTATTCGATTAATTCATTATGGGTCTCACACTTCAGTACCTATTCCCGTTTCAAGCTTTCGAGGCTCAGAATAAATCAAATTTCTAAAATTTTTTTCTACCACCGTAACCCACTACCCAATTGTAATCCCTCTAACTCTAGATGGAATTTCTTTGTGCCCTTTTGGCATCTTTTCTGAGCTTTTCTCAATATATATATATATATATATATATATATATATATATTTTTCTGAGCATTACCTTATTATACCTAATTCTCAGAGGTGTTGCAAGCAAGAGTCACTATCCCCCGCAACCAACGCATGAGCCTTAAGCTTATTATACCCAATTCCTAGAGGTGTTGCAAGCAAGAGTCACTATCCCCCACAACGAACGCATAGGCCTCAGGTTTTTAAAATTTTAAATTCATTACTTTTTTTTTAGCTCAATATATGGGTGGATTTCCTAAAGGCGCCGCCTGTTAAAGCGTGCCTGCTAGAAAAACTACAGCTGGGTCTTAACCTACAGTGGTACCCCTTATACTGTCTACGGTTTTGGCTTCCAATGGGGAGAACCCACAAGACTTAATAATGTTTAATTAAGTGTACTAGAATACTCCTAGGATAACCTTACAAGATCAGCTGGGCCTACCCGCACATCCCAAATCAGACACGTTTTCAATCAGTTATTCATTTTATATGTGTACTATTTGAAAAACCGAACACCTGATTTTATCTATCATTTTCCATTTTTTAATATATGCAAACATCAAAATCAGGGACATTTTCTAATTTTCTGATTTTTTTTTATTTTATTTTATTTTTTTATTTTTTTTAAAAGAACACACTAAAATAAAAACTAACACACGCAAAAATTAAAGACTGACTGACTCAACAAATTAAAGACTGACTGACTCAATTAAATTAAACCTAAGACACATATCTTCCTATCCCCACACTTAAATTTAACATTGTCCTCAATGTGGAAATTAAAAAGAAAGACATAAATAAGAAGAGTTTTGGAAAAGACTTAGCTGGTAATAAGCAGATTCCATTTGTGCACAGTCTGAATCCAAAACCTCTGATCATATAGCATTTCATTCGCGATCAGGAATCACTGGTTGCCTCCTTAAAAAGTGTTGGATATATTCACCCGAATGGAGATTGAGTACGGGTGAATTATTCCAAATCTGCAAAACAAACACTCTACCAGGCAAACACAACATCAAACAGACTCAATAAAAATAAACAATCTGGCTCAACAAACAGGGGAACACAAGTTTGAGACTTTCAAGTTTGCTTAAACAAGTGGAAAAATGGATGACATGATGGTAGAAGGTAGAAAATGGTGGAAAAATGGGTGAAATGGTGAAAATTAGGTAAAATAAAAAAAAAATTTTGAAAATCCTGGGATCCCTCGCGTATCGCGAGGGATTAAGGCAAAGTACGGCGCGACACGCGAGGAACCTCGCGCTACGCGAGAACATCAAGACCAACCTGGCGCGTAACGCGAGGTTGCACTTTGTTCAGAAGGTTTAGAAAATTTTCATGCCTTAGCCAAATTTCGATCCCAATAATCTTTTTACCTATTTTAACATGGCTCAAGTGGGAAAACTTACCTGGTAGCCTCCCGGTCATGTGTCAAATTGCAACCGAATAATCGTTTCCCTGCAAACACTTAACAAGACACGAAAACAAAGCACACGAAACACAAAAACCGACACAAACTACCTAAAACTCAAGCAAACCAACTCTACAAACTCTACAAATGGGTCACTACCCAAATACTATCTTCCAAGATCAACTTACGGGGGATCATGAAGACCCAGCTCACCCCCGATGCTCACTACATCATAACCGAACTCATCACCAAAGAAAAACCTACCATATTCAGACTCAATCAAGCTATCACAATCCCCACACTTGGGTTTTGCAAACGGTGGCGGTTTTCTTTCAAACTCTAACATCCCCACACTTGGGGATTTGCTATCCTTAATCATCACAAAATTTTCAAACTCACAAGCAAACAACTCATCATCTTTTTCACAAATTCTCAAAAACTCATCAACTATCTTATCCAATTCTTCCTCTTCCTCGACAGAATATGCTCTCTCAACACAAACAACTTTAGCATTATTCTCTATACCCTTAACACTCTCTATTTTCCTATCAACTACCTCACAAGAATTGATCAAGGAAACAGACTCTTTCGGAATACTAGGACTCCTAATTGATTTGGCTACCTCAAACACAACACTCTCTTCTCCTACGTGAAGTGTGATCTGACCCCTAAACACATCAATATTTGCCTTAGCAGTACACAAAAAGGGTCGACCTAAGATAATAGGAACACGTTCATCAGCCTCCATGTCTAAAACTACAAAATCAACGGGAAATACAAACTTACCAACTTTCACCAACAAATTCTCTACAATTCCCTGTGGGTGCTTAACAGATTTATCAGCAAGGGAAAGTGTCATGCGCGTTGGACTCAATTCACCTAAACCTAATTTCTCATACAAGGAATAAGGCATAAGGTTAATACTAGCTCCTAAGTCCGCCAACGCGTGGCATTGAACCTCACTACCAAACAGACACGGGATTGTGAAAATCCCGGGATCTGCCAATTTCTCCGGTAGTTGGTTCATAACCACCGCAGAACACTCACCCGACAAAGAGACACTTGAAATCTCACCCAGTTTGCTTTTATTCTTTAGGAGATCCTTCAGAAATTTCGCATACCTAGGCATCCACTTAATCACTTCTATGAACGGGAGATTGACCTTTAATTGCTTAAAGAGATCTAAAAAATGCCCGTAATCCCTTTCATACTTTTGATGTTTAAGCCTATCAGGAAACGGGAGACGGGAATGGTCAATCTCAGGAGAATGCTCAAACACACTAGTCTTCTTAACAACCTTATCCCCAGAGGGATTCTCAACTACCTCTCTCTTATCTTTCTCAAACACAACTTCCTCAACTATAGGAGTTCTAACCTCATCTAACCTCCTACCCGACCTAGTAGTAATGGCTTTAACATGTGCATTCGGGTTTTGTTGAGTATTACTGGGTAACTGACCTGGGGGCCTCTCATCTAACCTTCTAGCTATGTCCCCTACGGTCCTCTAGAGATCTAGGAAAGCTGACTGTTGGTTTTTCAGAAGAATATCATGCTCAGCTAGAATCTGTTGTGTTTTTGCATCTTTGACCACTAATTGAGTTAACAGATTCTCTATCCTACTCAACTCTCCACTACCCTGACTAACACCTTGATTCTGACCACTACCCTGCCCCTGGTTTTGACTAGAACCCTGTTGGAAACCTGGGGGAGCACCTGAAGAACGCCAGCTAGAATTGTTTTGATTTCTCCAACCGGAGTTATAAGAATTATTAACATAGCTAGCTTGTTCTTGACCTATCAGAGGACACTCATTAGTGGCATGGTCACCTCTACATAGCTCACACCTATCAACCTTTTTCTTCAACTCTCTCACCTCACGAACTAGACTATCAAGAGCAGCAGCCACACTAGTATCCATGGTGACATGGTGAACTCCTCTGGATGAGGTACTAGTAGCAGGACTGGAATTCCTGTTTCCAGACCGCTGCTCATGTTCTGCTTGGGCAAAACTCTCAAACATTTCATTACATTCATTCACGTTTTTCTTACCCATTAAGTGCCCGCCCGCAGAAGTATCGAATCTAGCCCTAGTTTCATAATTCAACCCATTATAAAATTTCTCAACTAAAGCCCATTTGGACAAGCCATGCTGGGAGCAACGACTAAGGAGGTTTTGAAACCTCTCCCAAGCACGATAGTAAGGCTCGTCCGGCTCCATCCTGAATGAGTGGATCTCATCTCTAAGCCTAGATGCCTTGGCCGGCGGAAAATACTTATGAAGAAAACGCTCACGAAGAGCCGGCCAAGTGGTGAATGTACCAGCTGCATGAGATTCGAGCCAAGTGGCGGCTCTATCAGCAAGTGAAAATGGAAACAGCTGTAAGAAAATGGCATCATCAGACGCACCCTGCAACTTGAAAGTTCTACCAATTCGCTCTAAGCGACCTATGTGTGCAGGTGCGTCCTCATCCTCGCGTCCATGGAATTGACAGTTATTAGAGATAGCTGTCATGGCGTAGGATGGGATCTGCCAGGAGTTATCATTAGCAATGGCAGGAAGTGTGATTGGATTGCTAACTCCTGTGAAGCCATTGGTGGCTTGCTGATGAACAGTCTGATTCTTAGCCATATGTGTGTGTGGTGAACTAGGTGGGCTAGAATCTGCAGAAGAAGTAGAAGAAAGTGCTGTAGGAAAAGGTGTAGAATCAAAAACAGAAAGAGAAGAAGTACCAACCTCAAATTGGGGCAACGCAAGCTGCAAATCTTGATCCGGAGGTGGTCCTTGTGATCTCAAGCGGGGCATAAACCTGCAAAACACAAAATTAAAACTGTAAGACTGACTCAAACAAATAAAATAAAAACAAATAGAATTAAAAATAAACTAATTAAAAAAACACTTAGCACAAATAGCAATTAAATCAAGTAAGTCTATTTAACGCAATCGCCAAGAAGTCCCCGGCAACGGCGCCAAAAACTTTGATGTGTGCTAGACTATACTAAATTAAACTAACAAATAAAACTCTAACTAGACACTAAAAAGCTTTAAATTTATAAAACTAAGACTCGATCCTAAGCAACACAACCGGCAGTGTACCGGTCGACTGCAGAATAGCTATTAAGTCCGAGTTATCGAACCCAAAGACTTCTGTATGGAAAACGAAAACTAAACTTACCTAAGACTCGACTAAAATACTAAGCGAAAGTAAAATAGGGGGTTTGTTTTTAAATTGTTTTAGAAAGAACTGAAAACAGGACAGACACAGGGAAAAGACTAGAATTGAGTTCAGATGATTAAAAACACTACCTAGGCAGAATCCTATACACGTTTTGGCTGTTCTTCTAACGGTTTTGGAAAGACTTGTGTAACCGGGATCTAGAGATGCTAACTTAAAAGGAACCTAGAGAAACCTCGACACTTTCAAGGAAAGCAACTAGATAGACCTAATAAGCCGATAAAACACCGGTTTGTGGATTACCCTCATAGGTTCTCCAAGAGAGCTAATAACACACCCGATAGACACTCTACCTCACGGCGCGAGTGTCACAATACCTAAAGGTAAGGGGATAGATCTGGAATGCCTAATCAGACTCAGGAAACTATGATATGAGCGGGAAACTAGACTGAACTCCTCACAGAGACTCTAACCTAGCAATCAATCACACAAGATAACCTGATAACCTATTAACCTCACAGTATTAAGATTAGTTGCATATTTGATTAGTCCAATTCAAGATCAATTACTTCAATGATTCAATACGTCTATCAAATCATCTAAAAACCGCAAACACAAGGCAAACGATCTAGCATGCATCCATTATATGACAGAGAATCACCAAGACACATGTGAAGCAATAAATCAATCACAAGAACAGATCTAAATACACATCCATAACTGATCATGCAAACCAAATCATTATCATTAACTTTTAAACACAAGTACAATCCAAAAACTAAAAGAATACTAAACTAAGCAATGTATATTCATCAAACCTAGGTAGCTACAGAAGTTTAGCCAAGAAACATCATCCAAACAGAGACGAAATAGAAGTCAAAAGTACGAAACATGGATAGGGAAAGATTAAACGAAAGAAAACTAAAAACCGAATGATTAACACCCGAGGTTCTTTGATTCTCCTGCTTGGATCTTGTTCTTGGCCTTCCAAATGCTCCAAAATCATCTCAAAAGTCTGTTTCAATCGCCTCTGCCGTCTGCCTCTCCCTCTGGTTTTTTTTATAAAACCTTAAATAATGATCTAGGGCAAAATTTCTCGGTTTAGCAATCTTAGCGCGTCGCTAAAATAACCCCAAAATCTTTGCTACGTGCTAAAAACAAAATAGTCGATTTCTGACGTGGGAATCTTGGCGCGTCTCTCAGATCCTGTCATCATCTTGGCGACGCGCCAAGATAAGGATTTTCAGAATTCTTCCATTTGACCAAGCTTCTTCCATTCCTTAGCTCGCATGCTTGTTTATTCTTCAAAAATCAACCATTTATGCTCCTTGAACCACAAATACCTACAAATACACAAATACGTAAATAGAAACCGAAAACTATTAAAAACGGGAAATAAAGACTAAAAATATATACAGAAATCGCATGGAAAACAGATGTGTTTTGCAACACATCATCTAACCTGTTATATGATACACTAGTTGTGTTATGAACACACTGAGTATGCTAGATACTAAGAACTTAGATGACTTGTATGATATACGCTCATGTCTGTTTAAATGGTTTACAACACATAATGTCACCAACGGGTCAAACGGGTCAACTGGGTCAAACATGTCTATTCTTCTAAAACCTTGAGTCCTTGGTTATGGTGCACTTAGGGTTTCTCATATTCACTGTTTACACAAACTCATGTACTTACGTGATCTAGGTAACCTCTGAGGGTTGACTGTTCACTTTTCTTTCATGTAAACTCTAGTACACAATACGCGTATCATGTGAGTTTATACCCCACTATTTTACTAAATCTCTTTTGGGGGAGATAGCATACTGGTAATGTTACAAACGCTTTTTATATTTAAGATGTGTATGATATTAATATGGTGATGTTTACCATGATAAAGTCCTCACACTTTCGAATTGTTAATATTGGATAGCGGGGAAACTTGGGTAGTACTACTGGGTCTGACGAGCCCCACCTGTGTGACTCGAGGTCAACCGGGTGCAATTTGTCCTGTGATTATTCGTCACGATATGGTGAAGTCGTGACGGGAGGCAAACATAACACAGTCAGCTTCAATGTCGAAATCACTATGTATTAATATCAATTTGTTAATGGACTAGCTATCTATTACAATGCACATGCTTATTTATACACTATTGATAAACTGTTATGTTTATACGCAAACTCTTGAACTCACCAACCATTGTGTTGACTTTTTAGTATGCTATTCTCAGGTCATTAATATGGACTGCTGATAGGAGCACTACACGAGTCAGCATGCATATTAGAGATTTAAACTTCAAACATAATTACTCGTCTTTTGTTTATGGTTTAAAATATTTGGTTGGCACTTGTTTTGCCATACGGTACTTTTACATGTTTTGGGTTTGTTTTATCACTATACGCTTCCGCACGATTTTTAAAGTTTGAACTTTGGTTTGATTTATGTTAAACGTAGCATATAGAGTCGTTCCGAGTAACTATTGGCTGTGATCCTGGTTTGTTCACACGCCTCGCGGTAAAACTCCGCACGTAGATTTTGAGGGTGTGAAATAGATTCAATTTCAAATTTTCATATATTCAAATCACAGCATCATTTACGGCACCATTTACAACATCATTTACACATCCATTTACAGTTTCATTTACAGCTATACATCCTACCTATTAATCCATAACCTGCATATATATAATTTAATAATGTACATTTCAGTTCATAACCTTTACTCCCACACATTAAATAAAAATTTTCAACTTAAATACATTGTTATAAATTTTGCATTTACAAACTATGTCATAACAAACACTAGGTATAATATATACAGAAATTATAATATCTCAAAACATGTTCACATAAACCTAGGATACATCTTATTAATAAACTGCGGGATCAAATCTAATATCAAGTTGTCAACTTTCTTTTGTGACATATTGCTTTTGTCATTCTATATCTAAAAAAAAATAAAAAGAGAATAAGATTTAATATATATAATTTAAATTTTTAGGGCAATAAGTAAACTATATTAATATATAAAACACTTACAGTATTAGGAAAATTTCTTTGATAATTCATGACAAACTCATACATATGATTGATCACCATAAAACCACATTCCCAACCATTTTTATGTTGCGTGCACTGCATTGAAATGCACGTGTTAATTTAATTAAAATACAAGAAAATTTATTAACAAAAATTAGAAAACATTCCTCTACCATATATTTTCCAATTAAATTTACACTTACAGGCTTGTTCAATTAAAAATGATAGTGTAACAATCACTTGTCTTTTCTCCCATTATAGAATCAAGGATCTATCCTTTCGGAGTTGTAGGAGAAATAATCATTAGCAACCAATGCACACTACAAAACAAATTATAGAATAATTAAGTCTATATATTTCTATGTGTATGTATGGTGCAAAGATAAATATTACCCGGCTAAATATGGTGCTACAAAAAGCTGTTTGTCTCGATAAAGCGCATATATATCTAGGATATGGTTTTGAACGCCATGAGAATTATTCGTGCATTCTTGATCTGTGGTGTTGACCGGATTAAAGAAAGCACGGTTTGAATTCTCCAACTCATAAAATACCTTAAATCAACTTTAATAAACACGATAAAGTTAATACTTAATTGTGTGTATAAATGTTGTATCATATAAAACTAATAATAACTTACATTGCAAACCAATATATAATGGTGATATCAAGCCAGCCGTTAATGAATATTTGTAAAAGCTCCTCATATGGAATCCAAAATTCAACCCTGTCACGATACATCCCGTCCGGTGAATAACTCATAATCCCGTTGCTATCACCAACATGTCTTGATAATAGGTCGGCCATATTATTTATCGCCCAAGACCTTTTCTTTATTTTTGGGAAAGCATTATTTACATCTGAGATAACAGCTGGGTTAGGATTGGAAGCATGAGTGGTTGGCATTGATTGTTGACAAATATTTTAGGATTGTTCATGTGGATGTATCTGCACTAACTAAGAATCGATTATTAAAACATTAGTACTTTATATATTTATATGTAAGTGTATGTGTGTGTGGATTGTTAAAAAAATTGTTGTTAATGTTTTACCATATCCATAAACCCCGTCTGATCAATGTGTTGTTGAATAGGCATTTGAACTTGATAGTCATCGTCCGGCTCCATCTAAAATACAAACAATTTGTTATAATGTAAACAGTTCAAACCAAAATAAATATAAAGTACCTGTGATCGATAACATGAACTCGTTGTAAAGTCATCCTTGTTAATATGTGATGAGGCACCTCTTTGACTTGGTGAACTGGGACTCAAGGCCTTTCTTGAGCCACTTGTTGATTGAATGGTGTGTCTTGATTCACAAGCTATAACATAACAACAAATATTAAACAAGTATTATTATAAAAAAGTAATATAATATATAAACAATTATACCGTTAATGCATGTCTTGGCCAATGAACAAACTGATAAAGCATATCACCAACCGAACTAATCTCATCAGTTCGTGTCAAATCAACGACATGTATTTTCTCACGCCCTTCAATAAGGGTATCTACTTAGACTTTGACACAACCTCGGCTTATTTGTTTCCCATGTAAAATCGTGTCCAAAGTGGGCCACACCTGTCCTTTAGCAACCTCTAATTTCAAACCAGGTTGGTGTGTAGATAGTAAAACACATTTTGTCAATTTCTGCAAAACCATACAACATTATTAATAAATAGATTTTTATCTTTGTGTATATAACCTTTTAATTAAACCTATAAATATATTACCTTGATTGGTAGATAATTGATAAATGATCGACTAGATTCACAGCCAACACGAATATCTGGGTTCCCATCCATCATTTGTACCGAGGGTATCACCTGGTTCAAGTTTACTCATCTGTCTCTTGTAACTCGTCTACCACCTTTGAACAACCCACCGTGAACCTTTGTTGAACCTATAAACTTAATATCCAAAATTACATCAATATGAATACAAATATACAAAGAAACTATTTTGTAACTTTCATTACCTATGATATTTGAAATTGTCTGACAACGTCCCCCGTGCTCGGGTCCTAAAACTTTAACTAGAGGATCTTCATTACCTTGAGAATTAGTACCATTAGATTTCATTTCATTCTCGATAGGAACCTATAAGAAAATAAATGTTAAAATATGCAACTATAATATATATAATTTTATATAATAAAATAAATACATATTTATTACCAAATTATAGATTTCTTCTTGTATGTCTTCTTCAAGTTCATACAAATTAGTTTCTTTGTTTTTTTTTTCTCTACCGGCTATGTGCAGTTCAGATCGTGAATTTCCTATATTTTTAAGATGTGGATAAACAACTTCAAGTTGATCCCATCTAGGTCCAACTTTAGGCTTAAACTCCTTATATCCAGTACGTCCTAAACGGACTTTATTTTTATTTGCCTTTGCACTTTTAGCTTTCTTACTTTTTACCTTCAAGAAAACCAAAAAACTATTATTAATCCTATTAAACAGATAAATAATAAGATAAATATTGTAACATCTTGTATTTTGCATTAATTGAAAGTTAGCTTCGTTAAATCTTATAAGGACCTTTGTTGTCAAATATGAAACTCATGTGTTACTTAAGTCTATTTTCTTTACTTTGCCTTTAATCCTTCAATTTGAAAGTTAACAATTTATTTAATTGTATATAATAATAGAAATTAATAATAATAGTAATAATTATAATAATAAATAACGATAATAATAGAATTAATAACTAATAAAAATAAAATAGTTAATAAGATTTAATGTGAATTAAGTTTAGGGGGTTAGTTGTCAATTTGAAAACTTTAAATAAAAATTATTACATAAAATAATAACATTTAAAAACTATATGGACCATTTGTGTAATTTTGAAAACCCAAACCCCCACCCTTTCTCTCTCCTCGTAAATCCGGCCACCTTGCCGGCCAAACTCCGGCCACCTTGCAGGCCAAACTTCGGCCACGCACCGACGGCCATAAAAACCCATTAAACCGCTCGAAAACGTTTCCAAATCGTTCCAAATGCAACCAAGTACATGTTTCAAACTTGTTGTTATCACTTAATTGTGTTTACGAGTCGGTTACTAACATTAACGGATCAAGAAACCGGCGACATTAACCTCCTAGCCGTTCGACAATTAAATCCTAATAATAACCTAATTAAACTAACCAAAACGATAATTTGTTAACCATTAATCGAATACAACCCACAATTTCACCTGAAACATGCACGAACACCAAGACCAACTCTCGAAACTCATCGCAATCTGCAGCTAGTCGAACCTCATCTTCTCTACAATATTACCTTCAATTGACAGAGGGTTTTTGATCTTTTACACCATTAGCAGCTCCATGTGCAACAAATTGGATTAATATCATCGTTTGAAAATCAATCAAGCTCTACGAGTTCGTGACTGCTCTTAATCTTGCTTGCTATCAATTTGATTTCAAATCGGGTAAATAAGTACATCTATCTGGCTCGGTTTTACTTGGGGATTAAAAGCCCCAAGGTTAATTTCATTAACGTAATCGAATTGAGGTTCAATTTTGATTTTGAATGAACCAGGGTTCTTGAGATTTGGGAAAACCTCTTATATTGGGTTTAAAAGAATTCAAAACCAAAGTAAACCAAGGCCGCAGCCCTGGTTCACTGGTTAAGACACATGCTCACACCTATGAGGTCCCGGGTTTGAACCCGGGCACCCTCATGTATTTTTTTAAAGGGTTTTAGCCCCTAAATAAATTATAGAAAATTTTTAATAAATATAAAAAATGGTTTTTATAAACTTTAAATATTTTAAAGACATCAAATTATTTTCTGTAATTTTTATAAATTTAAATAATTAATTATCTTTTTAATAAAGCATTTTAACGAAGGTTGTTCTTGGTTTATTTCTATTAAAATGGATTTTAAATAATAAATTAATAAATTATTAATGATCCAAAAATTACCTTTAAATTATTATCGTTAAAAATCATGATTATTTCAAATGTTTATTCAAGTTTATATTTAAACTTCACTAACTATTATGAATGATTTAATATTATTTTCCTTATAATAATTTACATAAATGGTATATTTCTTTGTTAGATTATTTAGACTACGACAAAGATACCCAAACTCCACTTGAAACCCTAGTTCTTGTTAAGTCACCAATCCTATTATTAAACTTAAATCTTGTAAATATATATATTTAGGTGTCCTGTGATGATTCACGTTGGAACGACGTCTATTATTATTCTTATTAATCGTCACACTTATATTTATTTGCGAAGTGAGTTTCCTTGCCCTTTTCTTTATGATTTTCACACTATTTTGGGGTGAAGCATTATACTTATACATCATACACTTATAAATGTTTGAGACTTGTAAAGCACTTGCAATTCATCTTTATATTTTGTCATGGTTATTTGTATGTTGTAAGTGATTATATGAGATACATAGTTTATTTACAATCATTAACTATTGCTAGCCTGGCGACGTCTTAGATATTTGGGCCTGACAAGCCTATTTGGTGCTAAAGCCAAGGTATTGCCGGCTCCTGATGACGTATGCTTGTTCATCATGGGAACCAAATACACTTAGCCAATCTTATATACTTGTAATCAAGTCGAGGTTTGGTTGTAACGGTATGTGTTCTATAACCTTACTAACTTATAACCTATGGCATGAATTGCTACTTGTAATCTTATCATATTATGTATGAAAACCTTGGAAACTCACCAACTATTTTTAGTTGACCTTTTATTTTTATCATGTTTCAGGTCATGCCCAAGTTTAAAGTGATCTTTTGAAGCTTGCAATAATCTAGGATTTGGACCTAGTTAATGGAATAAAAGAATTATGTTTTGTTATGTTATGTTTGTACTTATTTTATATCTGAGACTTATGTTTGTAATTTCTTTTGAAACTTATAATTTGAATATTTACATTTAAATATAGCGTTATGTGGCTGTAAACAAATCTTAACCCTCACATCTCGACGATTCCGCCGTCAAGTTTGGGGTGTGACAGATTGGTATCAGAGCCCATAACTATAGGGATTTAGGTTATTAGAAATGGTGACCTAGACTATAGGTTATGCATGAGCCTTATAGAATGATGTTTATATTCTTGTAAATATATACATTGTTTGCATGCTACATAATGCTATACCTTCTTATGTGCAACTTGATGCCTTAGCGTAGGATTGTCTTATAATTGTTAAAACTTTGTTACTTGCCTCCCTAAACTTATCCTTGACTCTTTGACTCTACCCGGCAAATGAAACTTTCCTAAACTTATTCTCGATGACGTGTGGAATCTACATTTATTATTGTTGGTTTAATTCCTTAGACTCTATGTCTAATCTATGAAAACCTCATCAAGGTTTTGTTTTCATGAACCTAAGAAATTTGTGTGACACATAGACACCTGTATTCTGGTTTTCCTGGCAAAAAGCTTTCGGGCTAAGGTAAGCGGTTCGCATAAATCCTACGGGACTAGTTATGCTTACCTGGGGATTTCTGGGATGAGTGATAAACTATGGTCAACATACGCAAGTTTCTAAGGCGAATGGGTCAATTTACCTTGACGTGCCACCGTTTTCAAATGGTAATGCGTTACCAAGCGGAACCATTCCGTATGCCTTATAACTCTTGACTTATCCTTGTTTAAGTTATAAACCTTGTTATTCTACCACTCCCGTGTCTAACTCATTTTGTATATTCCATCATGTCTCGTCATCATGGAAAGCGTGGAAGTTCCGATCGTAAGCTAGCTGCCATGATTGCCCGACAAATGGCTGACGTCATCCCGACCATGGTTGCTGAACTTAATAGCACCTTAATGACCAACTCTAGCAATAATGGAAATGATCAAGGAGAAAATAGTGCTAACCAAGGGCGCAACAACCAAACTTACACTTTCAAGCACTTTAGCTCTTGCAAGCCCACTAGTTTTAGTGGCAAGAAAGGAGCCATTGGTCTTCTTGAGTGGTTCGAGAGCATGGAGAACACTTTTGTCAACTGTGAGTGTCCCAAGGCACTCAAAGTTTGTTATGCCACTAGTATGCTCCAACAAAGGGCACTTACCAGGTGGAATAGCGAGAAGAGGAATCGAGGAGCTGATGCTATTTTGGCACTTACTTGGAAAGAGTTCAAGAACATCGCCATCGTGAAGTTCTGCCCAAGAACCGAACTGCAAAAGTTAGAGGAGGAGTTTTGGAACTTGAAGCAAGATGGTGGTGATCATTTGGCCTACTCAACTAGGCATAATGAGTTGAGTTTACTACTGCCCCATATGGTCGACACTATCCCTCGTAACATTAAGAAGTTCATAAAGGGTGTACCACCCCAAATTCAAGATACTGTGGTGGGTAGCCGATCCACAACCTTGGAAGAAGCCATCACTATCACCGCTCAACTTACCGAGAACCATATACGAGCGGGCACCATGTCTGTGAAGGGTCCAAAGAAGGTGGAAAAGATGACTACCGAGGCCGTTAATGAGACTAAAGCTGAGCCATCTCATAACAACAACAAGAAGAAGCGTAAGTTCACACCGGCGCGTAACTATGCCGTGGCTACACCCAAACAACCCCAAAGACAATGTGTACCTGTGGCTGCATCTGTGGCACAAGTACCTGGGGCTAGGGCCTATGTTGGCCCTCAACCTATGTGCAACACTTGTAGGTATCATCATCCGGGGAATCAACCATGCCGTATCTGTACCTTATGCGGTAAATATGGTCACTGGGTGGCGACTTGTCAGCGTGCACCTAACAACGCCGCAATGGTCACAAACCGTGTTTGCTACAACTGTGGGGAACTTGGTCATTTCCGCCCACAATGCCCTCGTCTGGTGGGTAATGTTCCACAAGCCCGAGGACGTGCTTTCAACATCAACGCAAATCAATCACAAGCAAACAACGATATGGTGAATGGTACGTTAATTTACCTTTAACTTTTGCGACCTAATTCTTTTCATGCGTTACTTGTATCGTAAAATACCTTTAAAATTGAACAGGTATGTTCCTTATTAACAAAACTTATGCATAAGTTCTATTCTATTATGGAGCCGATAAGAGTTTTGTTTCATTAGAGTTTGAACCCATACTTGCTAAGCCACATATGAAACTAGAAAGACCTCTCACTGTTGAAGTTGCCGATGGAGAGCCGATCACTGTGGATGTCGTTATCCGTGATTGCATCTTAAGTCTTGACACACACAATTTTCTTATTGATCTTATTCCTATGAAACTTGGAAGCTTTGACGTCATCATTGGTATGGATTGGTTAGCCAAACACCATGCCGAGATCATTTGTTTCGAGAAGTGCATCCGTATACCGTTACCATCTGGGGATACTTTGAAAGTGTTCGGTGAAAAATCTTCCAAAGGGCTTAAACTCATGTCTTGCACTCAAGCTCGAAAGTGCTTAAGCAAGAAGTATATGGCCTTCTTGGCTTACGTGGTCAACAAGAAAGTCAAAGGGAAAGAACTTAAGGATGTCCCTATCGTACGAGACTTTCCTGAAGTATTTCCCGATGACCTTAGTGGTCTACCTCCCATGCATGAAATTAAGTTTAAAATTGACTTGATACCAGGAGCAAACCCCGTGGCTAAGTCACCATATCGGCTTGCACCATCGGAAATGCAAGAACTCTCTAGTCAACTTCAAGAGCTAACCGAGAAGGGTTTCATTCGTCCTAGTTCTTCGCCTTGGGGTGCACCTGTTCTATTCCTAAAGAAGAAAGATGGGTCGTTTCGTATGTGCATCGACTATCGTGAGCTTAACAAGCTTACCATCAAGAACTGCTATCCTCTTCCTCGCATCGATGACTTGTTTGATCAACTTCAAGGAGCTGCTATATTCTTGAAGATTGATCTACGTTTTGGATATCATCAATTACGAGTCCATGATGATGACATCCCAAAGACCGCGTTCCGTACTCGTTATGGGCACTATGAGTTTATGGTGATGCCTTTTGGTTTAACTAATGCTCCTGCTGTCTTCATGGATCTCATGAACCAAGTATGCAAGCCTTATCTAGATAAGTTTGTGATCGTCTTCATTGATGACATACTTATCTACTCCAAGACCAACACTGAGCATGAACTGCATTTGCGACAAGTTCTTGAGTTGTTGAAGAAAGAGCAATTGTACGCGAAGTTCTCGAAGTGTGACTTCTGGCTCGAGGAAGTTCAATTTCTAGGACACGTGGTGAATAGCCAAGGAATTCACGTTGACCCTGCAAAGGTGGAAGCTGTGAAGAATTGGTGTGTTCCCATGACTCCGACCGAGATTCGTTCTTTCCTTGGTCTTGCTGGTTATTACCGGCGATTCATCGCCAACTTTTCAAGGATCGCGAAGCCGCTCACTTCCTTGACACAAAAGAATAAACCATTCGAGTGGGGGCCCGAGCAAGAAGAAGCTTTTGAAGCATTAAAACACAAACTGTGCAATGCTCCTATCTTGACCCTACCCGATGGAAACGATGATTTCACCGTATATTGTGATGCATCAAAACAAGGCCTTGGTTGTGTTCTTATGCAACGAGAAAAGGTCATAGCTTATGCATCAAGACAATTGAAGGTTCACAAGGTGAATTACACAACACACGATCTCAAGCTTGGTGCTGTTGTTTTAGCTTTGAAGATTAAGAGGCACTACCTGTATGGTACGCAATGCATAGTTTACACCGATCACAAAAGCCATCAACACGTTTTTAATCAAAATGATCTCAATATGAGACAACGTTGTTGGGTGGAGTTGATTAGTGACTACGATTGTGACATTCGTTATCATACCGGTAAAGCCAATGTTATGGCCGATGCACTAAGTCGAAAGGTTCATAACAAGATGATTTCGTTCCAAGAAATTCGCTATCGACGTCAATGGTTTGACACCTTGAGAGGATTTGATACTGAAATTCAACTAGATGTCAACGAGGCTACTGTACTGCTACAAAACTTGAGAATAGATAGTGACGTCGAGTCTAGTATCTTGGAGGCTCAACAAAGGGTTCAACAAGAAGGAAGAATGAAGGATGAACTGGAGCATAACCTTCTAACTCAATTGGAGACGAAACCTAATGGGTTGATGTATTTCGCGAATCGGATTTGGGTTCCAAATCATGATAATCTTCGTACCGTTATCATGAACGAAGCTCATCAAACTCGTTATTCTATCCATCCTGGCTCTGATAAGATGTACATGGACCTGCGTGGTCATTATTGGTGGCTTGGAATGAAGAAATACATAGCGACTTATGTAGCTAAGTGCCTCACGTGTACGAAGGATAAAGCTGAACATCAACGTCCAAGTGGGTTACTTGAACAACCCGAGATTCCTATGTAGAAGTGGGAACATATATCTATGGACTTCATAACTAAGCTACCCCGAACCTCCCGTGGACACGATAGCATATGGGTGATCATCGACCGATTGACCAAGTCGGCACATTTTATACCCATACGTGACACTTACAAGACATCAAGGTTTGCTCGTATATACGTTGATGAAATTGTAAGTCGTCATGGGGTACCCCTTCACATCATATCCGACCGAGACGCTCGTTTCACTTCGTACTTTTGGTCTTCTATGCAAGAACTCTTGGGAACTCAATTGGATCTAAGCACGGCTTACCATCCCCAAACTGATGGTCAAACCGAGCGAACCATCCAAACCTTGGAGGATTTACTATGCCTTTGTGTCCTTGACTTTGGTGGTGATTGGGATACACATCTACCGCTAGCGAAATTTTCGTATAACAATAGTTACCACTCGAGTATCAAGATGGCACCATTTGAAGCACTTTATGGTCGTAAATGTCGTTCACCGATCTGCTGGACCGACATTGATGAAAACTTCATCACTAGTCCTGAACTTATATAAGAGACGACCGATAAAGTTTCTATCATCCGAAAGAACCTTGAAGTGGCATGAAGTCAACAAAAGAGCTATGCTGATAAGCAACGTAAGCCATTGGAATTTCAAGTTGTGGAGATGGTTCTTCTTAAGGTTTCATCCTGGAAGGGTGTTGTTCGCTTTGGAAAGAAGGGTAAACTGGCTCCAAGATTTGTAGGACCTTTCAAGATTCTAAAAAGGATTAGGAAAGTGGCTTACAAACTGGAATTACCTTCCGACCTTAGTGGAGTTCATCCTGTGTTCCATGTCTCGAATTTGAGGAAGTGTCTGGCTGACGAAGGTCTGCATGTCTCGTTGGATGACATCCAGATCGACAAGTCATTACACTTTGTCGAGAAACCCGTTAAAGTTATGGATCGCATTATGAAGAAGACTAGAACCACCACCACCCCAATCGTCAAGGTTCGTTGGGAGAATAAGCGTGGCGCTGAATTTACTTGGGAACGTGAGGTGCACATGAAGAAGAAATAGCCGTTTTTATTTGTATAGTTTCATTCTTAATTTCGGGACGAAATTCTTTTAAGTTGGGGTGACTGTAACATCTTGTATTTTTGTATTAACTAAAAGTTAGCTTCGTTAAATTCTTGTAAGGACCTTTATTGCCAAATATGAAACTCATGTGTTACTTAAATCTATTTTCTTTATTTTGGCTTTAATCCTTCAATTTGAAAGTTAATAATTTATTTAATTGCATATAATAATAGAAATTAATAATAATAGTAATAATTATAATAATAAATAACAATAATAATAGAATTAATAACTAATAAAAATAAAATAGTTAATAAGGTTTAATGTGAATTAAGTTCAGCGGGTTAGTTATCAATTTGAAAACTTTAAATAAAAAGTTATTACATAAAATAATAATATTTAAAAACTACAGGGACCATTTGTGTAATTTTGAAAACCCAAACCCCCACCCTTTCTCTCTCCCCGTAAATCCGGCCACCTTGCCGGCCAAACTCCGGCCACGCACCGGCGGCCATAAAAACCCATTAAACTGGTCGAAATCGTTTCCAAATCGTTCCAAATGCAACCAAGTACATGTTTCGAACTTGATGGTATCATTTAATTGTGTTTACGAGTCGGTTACGAACCTTAATCGATCAAGAAACCGGCGACATTAACCTCCTAGCCGTTTGTGACAATCCGGAAAATTTCGAGTTTAGATTGTAACATCTCGAATATTTATTAATTAAAAGTTATTTTTTTAATACATTGATGTTAGTTTCAAGAATTATAATAATAATATTAATAATAATAAAGTAAATAATAGTAATAGTAATAAAAATAATAAAAATAATGATAATATTGTTATTAATAATTGGTAAAGATTATTAAGAAAATAAATAAATTTTACAAATAAATTGGATTTAAAAAGTCCAGGGGGTATTTGTGAAATTAATGAAATTTAAATTAAAACTTATAACATAAAATGTTAACCTTATAAATCACAGGGACCAACTGTGTAATTTCTTTAAAATCCCAAACCACCCGCCCGTCGACCACCCCATCTCCGGTCCCCGCCGGCGACAAATCCGGCGACCCCCAAACGCCAAATTAAATCGGTTTTGACTCAATCAAACCACCCCGACACTTTCGCGTGAATGCCTCGAACTCGTGGGTCACTGTAATTTGAATAATTGAATCGAGTAGTGCGATTTACCCACTGAACCAACTTTCGGCCGACCAACCATGAAATCGGGCACTGAACAATAATAATAATCAAAAGTAAATGGCCACTAACGATCGTTTGAGCATTTGAAAACTTCCATCGAGTTCCATTTGAGCTGAAAACACACACACATATCAATTGATTAAACCCTTTGACCGCGAACCTGCAACTCACTGTTTCTTCATCGAATCAACCTTAAACAGGTAATTAAACATACCATTAAACTCGTTTTTACCAGGGGAACAAAAGCCCCATGGATTCGATCGTTATCAACATCGAATTGGGGATCAATTTGACTCGGATCGAACCTAGGGTTCTTGGTGGAATTGGGGCTTTTGGAGTTTGTGTTTAAAAGAATTAAAGACCGAGTCCTAATGCGGCCACGACCCTTGGTTCTCCGGTTCCCCACTCACTTGCTTAACTTGAGGTCACGGGTTCGAACCCGTGCACCTCCAATTATTTTTTTAAATGACCTTTTTTAACATTTAAAAATATACAAAAATTTCTAAAAATTATAAAAATAACTTTTAAAAACTTTCTATTTTTAAAAGTGTCTAATTAATTTTCTATAAATTTATTTATTTAAAAACTCCTTAATAATTTTTATAAAATATTATATACAAATGTTTTGAATAATTATTTTTATAAAAATGGATTCTAAATAATAATTTAAATTATAAATTCATTATTGGACACTGTATTATTTTTAGTTATGGATAAAACATGATAAATGTGGAAAAATATAAAGATGTTAAAATTTCGTAAATTATTTATAAGCATTATGATAAAAATTATAAAAATACTAATTACAGGTGTAGATTTATAATAAATTAAAACTTGTAAACATTACTTATTTGATAAGATAAATACGAATTAGATTTTATAAATTTAATTATAAAATCTTATTAAATTAAATACAAAATTACATATTTAAATAATATCTGAAATTTATTTAGAACATAATGATATGTTAAAATCATTATTAAATTATTAAAATTTTATAAAATGCAAATCTTTAGTTATTAAAGAATTAACGAAAATAATTAGATTATTTAATTATATGTTTATAACAAATCCCAAAAAACCAAACCCTAGATCAATTGAACTCCAGGTTCAAGATCTAACTTATTTAGGTTATGGATTTGTATCTATTTGCTTATATGAATTATAATTCCTTAGGAGGAATTTACTAGCTGTCAACACCACACAAGAACTGAGGTGAGTTCATACTTAACTATTCCCCTTTTCAATCATTTAAATATTTTAGGGAGGATACATGTTGTAATTAAGAATTACAAATTATTTTTATGTATTATGTTAAATAATAATTGAATCACATTTATGATTACATATGGTTATAATGAAAATCCTTCTCTGTATACTGGACTATAAACAAGCAGGGATCTTTTGGATAGTACTATCGGGGAGTGACTTACCACCATAAAGGTTTGGACATGTGGTCCTTACCAAGATGCACAAAGATCTTATAAGTCATTCGGGATGACTGTTCTGGGTTGAGAAGGCAGATGTGCACTATGTAAAGTTTGCCATTATAGTTCCACTTACAACCCATATGAGGATAAATGTAAAGGAGGATTTGCTCCCTCTGATTTGGAATTATTATGACTAATATAATATACACATAAAAAGGATAATAAACTATGATACATGGGCAATTCCTATATGAAGGATTTGTTGGCTTGTACATAGTCAGTATGTGGAATAGCGGGTTCACCTTATTAAAGGGTTCTGACAGGCTATTCATATACAAGGTGATACCAGTGGGTAGTTTATACTCACACTTTTAAAGTAAATCCTACTATGATGATAATTAATGGTTTATCATTTATGTTTTACTCACCTATGAACTCACCAACCCTGTGTTGACACTTGATTTTACATGTATTCTCAGGTATCTACTAGGAGCTTATGGACATGCACGTAGGATCATATAAGAGCTCAAGATACATATTGCTTAATATTTGAGATATGATTAGACGTGTTGTTAAGAAACAATCTATGTTTTTTTTTCCGCTACGCATAATAATTATTACTCTGATTATTAATGAAATGGTTATCTAAAACTTATCATATAGATAACTGCATCTTATGTGTGACTACTGTGTTCGATCCTGTTTGCTCACTCCTCCGTGATAAATTCCAGACACGGAATTTGAGGGTGTGACAGATTGGTATCAGAGCCAGGTTATAATGAGTTAGGAATTGCATCTAGCCTATAGCCACATACAATAGTTGCACAAAGTAAATTTCCTTAGTTAGGGATCTACTAGGATTAAGAAGTTATATGCTTAAACTTAGATACTTGTTTCCCTAAACTTAACTTTGACACTTTGACTTTCCCCGATAAATGAATTTCTAAACTTATTCTCAACGACATGTGGGATCTACACTTATCGTCATGAATTCAATTCCTTAGACTTTATGTCTAATCTATGAAAATCTTATCGAGGTTTTGATTCTATGCACCAAATAAACTTGTGTGACACATAGACACCTGTATTCTGGATTTCCTGGCAAAAGGCCTTCGGGCTAAGGTAAGCATATCGTATAAATCTCATTGCGAGACCAGTTATGTTTACCTGGGGATTTCTGGGATGAGTGATAAACTATGGTCAATACACAAGTCTCTAAGGCATATGAATCAAATTACCTTGACGTGTTCTATTTGGTAATCTAAGCTACGCTTGTCCTAACCTAAAGAGAGACTTGTTTCCCTAGTACTCGTGCCTTGCTGAATTTAATCGAAAAACCCAGTTTTCTTAAATTCCCATCTATCTTACAGTAATTTTCCATACTTTGAATATTTGATATAGAATGCATCTATTGAATACATCAAAGTGTGAATTCTCACCAAACAATTTCATGATAGATGGACGCACCAGCGGGCAGAGGCAGAGGTAGAGGACGCAGTAGAGGAACTGTCCCGAGAGGGATGACTCTTGAAGAAATACAAGTTTTGGTCAATCAAGGTGTTGCTGTAGCCCTAGCCATTCAGGCTGCTCAGAATGGTCATCACTATTCCTATAAGAAGTTCCTAGACTGTAAGCCCGATATCTTCACTGGGGCAGAAGGGGCCATTAGGATCATAAGGTGGTTCGAGAAATGTGAATCCATCTTTGCTATATCTGAATGTCCAGATGCGAGTAGTACAAAGTATGCCTCAGGAGCTTTGAGTGGAGCTGCACTCTCGTTCTGGAAGACTGAAGTTTCAAGACTTACCCTCCCACTAGCCAATGCTATGGCTTGTGATGAATTCATACAACTGATGATGGAAGAGTACTGTCCGAGGGAAGAAGTACAAAAGTTTGAAACAGAGTGCTGGAACCACAAGATAGTGGGATTTGAGATTGAAACTTATACCACCGAGAATAGTGAGTATGCAACTTTGTGTCCACATATGATGGAGCCTGCTCACAGAAGAATTGAAGGCTATATTCGTGGACTATCTCCAGTCATTCAATCTATGGTCACTTCCTCCAACCCAACTTCAATCCAACAGGCCATTAGGATAGCTCACAAGCTGACTAATGAGGCTGTGGCTCAAGGGAAGTTGCCACCAAGGATCAAGGGTAAGGCTGCTACTGCTGAAAGCTCAGGAAAGAGAAAGTTCAAAGATTCTAAAGAAAGTGAGAATCAAGGGGAAAACAAGAAGTCACATCTAGAAAAGAAAAATGACAATCAGGGTATTCCGCCTAGATGTCAGAGGTGTAATAAACGTCACCATGGCAAGTGTACTGCGGTCATTTGCTACAAATGTAACAGGAGGGGGCACACTGCTCCTGAATGTAGGACCAAGACTCAAGATCAAGGAAAGAAGGATGGTAATCGGCAGAATGATGGTAAGAAGGGAGTTACGTGTTTCAGATGTGGAAAAAAGGGCCATGTTGCCAGAGATTGCACGGGGGAAAAGAAAGATACAGCCAAGGGCAGAGCCTTCGTGATTGGCAAAGGTGAGGCTCTAAAGACCCTAACGTTATTATGGGAAAATTTTTGGTAAATGATGTTTATGCTATGGTTTTATTTGACACTGGAGCTGATAGAAGCTTCGTATCCAATACTTTCTATAAGCACTTGAATGTGGAACCTGTACCCCTAAATGAGCCATATGTAGTAGAATTAGCAAATGGTAAATCCTTGACCGCATCACAAATTCTGAAAAACTGTACACTAGGTTTATCAGGTCATATCCTACCAATAGACCTCATGCCCATTACTTTGGGAAGCTTTGATGTGGTAGTTGGTATGGATTGGCTATCCAGAAACTCCGCAGAAATTGTGTGTAAAGATAAAATAATTCGCATACCCCTACCAAATGATGAAGTCCTGTGTGTTGAGGGAGATAAGACTGGTGTTGTGATGGGAGTTATTTCCTATTTGAAGGCTCAAAAGTGTCTTCGGAAACGACATACTGCTGTCCTAGCCTTAGTCACTGATAAAGGTAAGAAGGAGAGGAAGATTGAAGATATACCGGTCGTCAGGGAATTTCCTGAAGTGTTTCCTGATGAACTGCCTGGTTTGTTCCCTAGAAGAGAGGTCGAGTTCTCAATTGAGTTAACACCCGGAGCTATACCTATAGCTCGGGCACCATACCGTCTCGCACCCTTTGAACTAAAAGAACTATCTGACCAGCTTAGGGAACTCCTGGATAAAGGGTTCATCAGACCTAGCTCGTCACCATAGGGAGCACCAGTGTTGTTTGTAAAGAAGAAAGACGGAACCATCCGGATGTGCATTGATTATCCAGAACTGAACAAAGTGACAATCAAGAACCGTTATCCCTTGCTACGTATCGACGACTTATTCGACCAACTTCAAGGTTCAAGCATTTATTCAAAGATAGATCTTAGAAGCGGCTATCATCAGCTGAGAGTCAGGGATGAAGATATTATGAAGACGGCTTTCAAAACTCGATACGGTCACTTTGAATTCACAGTAATGCCGTTTGGGCTAACAAATGCACCTGCCGTATTCATGGACCTCATGAATCGTGTATGCAAGCCTTATCTAGACAAGTTTGTCATTGTCTTCATTGACGACATCTTGATCTATTCTAAAAACGAGCATGAGCATGAGGAACATCTAAGATTGGTCCTTGAATTACTAAAGAGAGAGGAGCTCTATGCTAAGTTCTCAAAATGTGATTTCTGGATAAAAGAAGTTCAATTCCTTGGTCATGTGATCGATGCTAATGGAATTCATATAGACCCAACTAAAATTGAATCCATCAAAAGTTGGCCTACACCTTCTAATCCAACAGAAATTAGACAATTTCTTGGCCTGGCCGGCTATTATAGGAGATTTATCGAAGGATTCTCCAAGATAGCTCAACCATTGACCATGCTCACCCAAAAGGGAGTAGCATATCATTGGGGATTTAAGCAAGAGGCTGCTTTTCAAACACTGAAACAGAAGTTATGCAGTGCACCTATACTATCCCCACCTGACGGCATTAAAGACTTTGTAGTCTACTGTGATGCTTCTGTTCAGGGACTGGGATGTGTTTTGATGAAGCGAGACAAAGTCATAGCCTATGCCTCAAGACAGTTAAAGGCTCATGAGAAGAACTATGCAACTCATGACCTAGAACCAGGAGCAGTTGTGTTTGCTCTTAAACTATGGAGACACTACTTGTACGGTACTAAGTGCACTATTTATACCGACCACAAGAGTCTTCAGCACTTGTACAATCAAAAGGATATGAATATGAGGCAGAGTAGATGGCTTGAGCTACTAAACGATTACGATTGTGCCATCAAGTACCATCCCGGTAAAGCAAATGTTATGGCTGATGCTTTGAGTAGGAAAGAACATGTGAAACCTCTTAGAGTACGAGCCTTACAACTGACCATTCAAAGCAACCTACCAGCATAAATTTTGAATCCTCAGACTGAAGCCCTGAAAGAAGAGAACATTAAAGATGAAAACCTCCGAGGGCTAGACCAACAGTTTGAAGTTCATTCAGATGGAGTACGCTTTATAGCAGGAAGGATTTGGATACCCCTATACGGGAATCTTAGAAGCTTGATCATGGATGAAGCCCACAAGTCTAGGTACTCTATCCACCCAGGTGCAGATAAGATGTATTACGACTTGAAGCTTGTTTACTGGTGGCCAAGAATGAAGGCAGACATTGCGACTTATGTCTCAAAGTGTTTGACTTGTTCTAAAGTCAAGGTCGAATACCAAAAGCCTTCAGGAATGTTGACCCAACCAGAAGTACCCATGTGGAAGTGGGAAATGATAACCATGGATTTCGTCACTAGCTTACCCAAATCTCAAACGGGCAATGACACCATTTCGGTTATTGTTGACCGTCTCACCAAATCCGCTCATTTCATACCCATCCGTGAGAAAGACAAGATGGAGAAGCTTGCAAGAATTTACATCAAAGAAATTATATCTAGACACGGAGTGCCAGTGTCTATCATCTCTGATCGTGACGCACGATTTACATCTATCTTTTGGGGTAAACTTCAGAAAGCTCTAGGCACTCGCCTAGATATGAGCACAGCCTATCACCCTCAGACTGATGGCCAAAGTGAAAGAACCATACAGACTCTTGAGGATATGCTTAGGGCTTGTGTTATTGATTTCGGAAAGAACTGGGAAGGTCATCTACTTTTAGTAGAGTTCTTATATAATAATAGCTATCATTCGAGCATCAAGGCGGCACCATTCGAGGCCTTATATGGACGTAAATGTAGATCACCGCTTTGCTGTGCAGAAGTTAGGGATAGTCAACTTACTGGCCCAAAATTGATCTTTGAAACTCATGAGAAAATTGTCTAGATAAGAGAATGTATGGCTGCTGCCAGGGATCGCCAGAAAAGCTACGCTGATAAACGCCGCAAGCCACATGAATTTCAGGAAGGAGATAAAGTTTTGCTAAAGGTATCTCCCTGGAAGGGAGTTATACGCTTTGGGAAACGAGGGAAATTGAACCCTCTCTATGTGGGACCTTTTGAAATTGTCAGAAGGATCGGCCCAGTAGCCTATGAATTAAATCTACCTGCTGAACTTGGTGGTGTGCATAATGTTTTTCACGTATCCAATATAAGGAACAGTTTATCCGATGAATCACTGGTTGTGCCTTTAGAGGAACTACAAGTAGATGAGAAACTCAGATTTATTGAGGAACTAGTTGAAATCATGGATATGGAAGTTAAACAACTAAAGCATAGCAAGATTCCGATTGTCAGAGTTTGGTGGAACTCCCGGCGTTGTCCTGAGTTCACTTGGGAACGAGAGGACGAAATGATGCGCAAGTATCCTAACCTATTCAAGAATGTTGCTAGTACATCTTAATTTTCGGGACGAAAATTCCTATAACAGGGGGATGATGTGACAATCCGGAAAATTTCGAGTTTAGATTGTAACATCTCGAATATTTATTAATTAAAAGTTAATTTTTTTAATACATTGATGTTAGTTTCAAGAATTATAATAATAATATTAATAATAATAAAGTAAATAATAATAATAGTAATAAAAATAATAAAAAATGATAATATTGTTATTAATAATTGGTAAAGATTATTAAGAAAATAAATAAATTTTACAAATAAATTGGATTTAAAAAGTCCAGGGGGCATTTGTGAAATTAATGAAATTTAAATTAAAACTTATAACATAAAATGTTAACCTTATAAACCACAGGGACCAATTGTGTAATTTCTTTAAAATCCCAAACCACCCGCCCGTCGACCACCCCATCTCCGGTCCCCACCGGCGACAGATCCCGCGACCCCCAAACGCCAAATTAAATCGGTTTTGACTCAATCAAACCACCCTGACACTTTCGCGTGAACGCCTCGAACTCGTGGGCCACTTTAATTTGAATAATTGAACCGAGTAGTGCGATTTACCCACTGAACCAACTTTCGGCCGACGGCACTGAACAATAATAGTAATCAAAAGTAAATGGCCACTAACGATCGTTTGAGCATTTGAAAACTTCCATCGAGTTCCATTTGAGCTGAAAACACACAAACATATCAATTGATCAAACCCTTTGACCGCGAACCTACAACTCACTGTTTCTTCATCGAATCAACCTTAAACAGGTAATTAAACATACCATTAAACTCGTTTTTACCAGGGCAACAAAAGCCCCATGGATTCGATCGTTATCAACATCGAATTGGGGATCAATTTGACTCGGATCGAACCTAGGGTTCTTGGTGGAATTAGGGCTTTTGGAGTTTGTGTTTAAAAGAATTAAAGGCCGAGTCCTAATGCGACCACGACCCTTGGTTCACCGGTTCCCCACTCACTTGCTTAACTTGAGGTCACGGGTTCGAACCCGTGCACCTCCAATTATTTTTTTTAAATGCCCTTTTTCAACATTTAAAAATATACAAAAATTTCTAAAAATTATAAAAATAACTTTTAAAAACTTCCTTTATTTTAAAAGTGTCTAATTAATTTTCTATAAATTTATTTATTTAAAAACTCCTTAATAATTTTTATAAAATATTATATACAAATGTTATGAATAATTATTTTTATAAAAATAGATTCTAAATAATAATTTAAATTATAAATTCATTATTGGACACTGTATTATTTTTAGTTATGGATAATACATGATAAATGTGGAAAAATATAAAGATGTTAAAATTTTATAAATTATTTATAAGCATTATTATAAAAATTATAAAAATACTAATTACAGGTGTAGATTTATAATAAATTAAAACTTGTAAACATTACTTATTTGATAAGATAAATACAAATTAGATTTTATAAATTTAATTATAAAATCTTATTAAATTAAATACAAAATTACATATTTAAATAATGTCTGAAATTTATTTAGAACATAATGATATGTTAAAATTATTATTAAATTATTAAAATTTTATGAAATGCAAATCTTTAGTTATTAAAGAATTAACAAAAATAATTAGATTATTTAATTATATGTTTATAACAAATCCCAGAAAACCAAACCCTAGATCAATTGAACTCCAGGTTCAAGATCTAACTTTTTAGGTTATGGATTTATATCTATTTGCATATATGAATTATAATTCCTTAGGGGGAATTTACTAGCTGTCAACACCACACAAGAACTGAGGTGAGTTCATACTTAACTATTACCCTTTTTAATCATTTAAATATTTTGGGGAGGATACATATTGTAATTAAGAATTACAAATTATTTTTGTGTATTATGTTAAATAATAATTGAATCACATTTATGATTACATATGGTTATAATGAAAATCCTTCTCTGTATACTGGACTATAAACAAGCAGGGATCTTTTGGATAGTACTATCGGGGAGTGACTTACCCCCACAAAGGTTTGGACATGTGGTCCTTACCAAGATGTACAAAGATCTTATAAGTCATTCGGGATGACTGTTCTGGGTTGAGAAGGTAGATGTGCACTATGTAAAGTTTGCCATTATAGTTCCACTTGCAACCCATATGAGGATAAATGTAAAGGAACATTTGCTCCCTCTGATTTGGAAATATTATGACTAATATAATATACACATAAAAAGGATAATAAACTATGATACATGGGCAATTCCTATATGAAGGATTTGTTGGCTTGTACATAGTCAGTATGTGGAATAGCGAGTTCACCTTATTAAAGAGTTCTGACAGGCTATTCATATATAAGGTGATACCAGTGGGTAGTTTATACTCACACTTATACAGTAAATCCTACTATGATGATAATTAATGGTTTATCATTTATGTTTTACTCACCTATGAACTCACCAACCCTGTGTTGACACTTGATTTTACATGTATTCTCAGGTATCTACTAGGAGCTTATGGACATGCACGTAGGATCATATAAGAGCTCAAGATACATATTGCTTAATATTTGAGATATGATTAAACGTGTTGTTAAGAAACAATCTATGTTTTTTTTCCGCTACGCATAATAATTATTACTCTGATTATTAATGAAATGGTTATCTAAAACTTATCATATAGATAACTGCATCTTATGTGTGACTACTATGTTCGATCCTGTTTGCTCACTCCTCTGTGATAAATTCCAGACCCGGAATTTGAGGGTGTGACACCGTTCGACAATTAAATCCTATTAATAACCTAATCAAACTAACCAAAACGATCATTTGTTAACCATTAATCGAATACAACCCACAATTTCACCTGAAACATGCACGAACACCAAGACCAACTCTCGAAACTCATCACAATCTGCTGCTAGTCGAACCTCATCATCTCTACAATATTACCTTCAATTGACAGAGGGTTTTTGATCTTTTACACCATTAGAAGCTCCCTGTGCAACAAATTGGATTAATATCATCGTTTGAACATCAATCAAGCTCTACGAGTTCGCGACTGCTCTTCATCTTGCTCACTATCAATTCGATTTCAAATCAGGTAAATAAGTACATCTATCTGCTCGGTTTTACTTGGGGATTAAAAGGCCTAAGGTTAATTTCATTAACGTAATCGAATTGAGGTTCAATTTTGATTTTGAATGAACTAGGGTTCTTGAGATTTGGGGGAACCTCTTAAATTGGGTTTAAAAGAATTCAAAACCAAAGTAAACCAAGGCCGCGGCCCTGATTCACTGGTTAAGACACATGCTCACAGCTATGAGTTCTCGGGTTCGAACCCAGGCACCCTTATGTATTTTTTAAAGGGTTTTAACCCGTAAATAAATTATAGAAAATTTTTAATAAATATAAAAAAATGGTTTTTGTAAACTTCAAATATTTTTAAAGACATCAAATTATTTTCTGTAATTTTAAAAATTTAAATAATTAATCATCTTTTTAATAAAGTATTTTAACAAAGGTTGTTCTTGGTTTATTTCTATTAAAATGGATTTTAAATAATAAATTAATAAATTATTAATGATCCAAAAAATACCATTAAATTATTATCGTTAAAAATCATGATTATTTCAAATGTTTATTCATGTTTATATTTAAACTTCATTAACTATTATGGATGATTCAATATTATTTTCCTTATAATAATTTACATAAATGGTATATTTCTTTCTTATATTATTTAGACTACTACAAAGATACCCAAACTACACTTGAAACCCTAGTTCTCCTTAAATCGCCAATCCTATTATTAAACTTAAATCTTGTAAATATATATATATATATATTTAGGTGTCCTGTGACGATTCACGTTGGAACGACGTCTATTATTATTCTTATTAATCATCAGACTTATATTTATTTGCCAAGTGAGTTTCCTTGCCCTTTTCTTTATGATTTTCACACTATTTTGGGGTGAAGCATGATACTTATACATCATACACTTATAAACGTTTGAGACTTGTAAAGCACTTGCAATTCATCTTTATATTTTGTCATGGTTATTTGTGTGTTGTAAGTGATTATATGAGATACATAGTTTGTTTACAATCATTAACTATTGCTAGCCTGGCGACGTCTTATATCTTTGGGCCTGACAAGCCTATTTGGTGCTAAAGCCGAGGTATTACCGGCTCCTGATGACGTATGCTTGTTCATCATGAGAACCAAATACACTTAGCCAATCTTATATACTTGTAATCAAGTCGAGGTTTGGTTGTAACGATATGTGTTCTATAACCTTACTAACTTATAACTTATGACATGAATTGCTACTTGTAATCTTATCATATTATGTATGAAAACCTTGGAAACTCACCAACTAATTTTAGTTGACCTTTTATTTTTATCATGTTTCAGGTCATGCCCAAGTTTAAAGTGATCTTTTGAAGCTTGTAATAATCTAGGATTTGGACCTAGTTAATGGAATAGAAGAATTATGTTTTGTTATGTTATGTTTGAACTTATTTCATATTTGAGACTTGTGTTTGTAATTTCTTTTGAAACTTATAATTTGAATATTTACATTTAAATATAGCGTTATGTGGCTATGAACAAATCTTAACCCTCACATCTCGACGATTCCACCGTCAAGGTTGGAGTGTGACAAATATAATAATAATAATAAAATTCACACGTACCAAAAATTTTTCGCTTGTCTTCCGTTTAACAAACTCGCCCCAGTATGCAGGGTCAAGATATGTGTATTTATGAAAAGGAGTCTCACCTTTATTAAGAAACTTTTTAACAAGCATACTCTTAAAATTAGTACTATTTTTTCTTCCACTCTTAAGTATATAGTTTTTTGCCTTGTCATTTTTAATATTCCACGTCTCCTAGGCATTAACAAAATAGAAAAAGTTAAACATAATAGTAAAGAAATAGTTCATATATCAAAATAATAATACAATACCTTGGTTTCTAATAATTTTATTAATAAAATTATTATTCAAGTCATAAGGGTTAAATACTTGTCACAAGACTGATACTTTTGTTGATACATGTGTACCTAGTTTAGGAGCTCAATATAAAATGTATTTCATGTCTTACATATATGTAATTGAATGGGTATGAATGAAATACAATATGTGGTTGATGCTTATAATGTTTAATATTTCATTATATATTATGTGATAACGCATATTGAACTAACTATATAGGTTTGTGAATCGTATGAAGTATTCGTGCGAATGGACCATGCTAATGGACCATACGCATGAACACTTCATGCTAATGGACCAGTCGCACGACTGAACCAGGAGACAAAGGTTTGAGATATATTTAAATGGAGTTGATCCTAATCTGTGGGAATCAATCGAGACTTAGTATAGCATGCCAGTTGGTGCTGATGGAGTAAAACATACCTTGGATGGCATAACTGATAGCCAGAAGGTAAAGTACAATGCAGAGAAGAAGGTGTACGCCTTGTTAACTCAGCCATCTCCTAAAGATATATTCCATCAGTTTTCTGAGAATAAACAAACCAAGAAGTTATGGGATGCTCTGGAAAAACGGTATGACGGGAATGCGACGTTGAAGGCATTAAAGGCAAAGGCTTTGAAGAAGGAGTTTGATAACTTCACCTCAATAGGAAAAGAGAGCCTGGATGATATTATCGACCGTTTCTACCACTTGATGAGTGAGCTGCACACTCATGGAGTTACCACGTCCATGGAAGACAAGGTGTTGAGTTTTGCAGATGGATCGCTGTGAAGTGGATCTCATCAAAGTTAGACATTAACGATTTCATTTTGAAGCTGAGAGAGGAAGAGTTAAGGATGAAGTACAGATCCTAAAAAGGTTCATATGATCAGAATCCGTCACTTTACAACTCAACTCCTTAACCCAAAACTTCTGGAGCACCACTCCAAACAACATTCGTGTCCAGTTTAGCTGCTCTGTCCCAAGCTATTACTTCAGGATCTGACACTCAGGGTCATCTTGCACCCAATACATAGCACCTGAAGCCAATGCTACGAAATTAAAGACCGAGAATCTCGGTAAGGTGACTGTAGAGGTAGCAAAGGAGCATATGGATCTCCTAGCAGCTGTCGTTCACTCCTATGACGGTCTAGTTGTGGGGAAGATTGGGAACTGCCATCTCGCTGATGAAGACTACGAGCAGGTAGACGAGAATGAGCTCGAAAGAATGGATATCATGTGGGCGTCGGCTAGTGCTGTCCGGAGGGCAAAGAAGTTTGTTGAGAAGATCGGACAGAACTTGATAGCCACAAAGGATACAACTTTTGGTTTTGACAAAACCAAAGTTACCTGTTTTAATTATGGAGAAAAGGGGAACTTCAAACGTGAATGTGTGAAGCCCAAGAAGACAGGTAATGGTAATCCATTCTCCATCTTCAATCGTCAAGATAAACCCACCAATGAGGCTACATCATCAAGCAAGGATCCTAAGGCCTTGACTGCACAAGACGATGAAGGACAAGATTGGACCTTTCGCTTTATGTCTCCGGGAGAATCCAACATTGCATGTGTTGAGGGTTTGGATGACGACTCGGCAAGCGAAGGTGATATAGCAATGGAACTCGTAATGTCAGATCATGAAGATACTGCTACTGTGGTCACTCACCTAAATGAAGAAGGTCCCAGCACAAGAATCACCAGCACCCGAATAGTCAAACTCTGTGATGATGGCCGATTCAACCGAATCTTCTCAGGTAAGTACCACAAACCAATTTTTTGATAATCATGCTTGTTCTAAATGTAATAAATTTAGGGATAGCATAGATTCAAAATTTGCTAGGCTATTAGATAACAATGATAGCTTAGTAAATAATTTACAACTGTGCACAGAAGCAAACCGAATTTTAAAAGAAAATGAGCACAGTTATAAAGAGAAAATAGAACTGTTAAATAAACAACTAAGGGAAACCGAAGTTGTGGCCTTTAACCCAGCAAATGATATAAAGTTCTATTTAAACTCCTTAGAAGAAACCAAGAAACAAAAACAGTTTTGGAAGTCGAAGTCAACTCACTAAAATAAAAACTGCATAGTTGGACTAGTTCTTCTCACATAGTTCAACACTTAGTGAGAGAACGAAAACACAAGGAGGGTTTGGGTTACAAAGTGGTTCCACCACCACATGAGACCTTGTTGAATGCTAAATGCAAACCAATTAATAATAATCCAATCAAGGATCATGTGGTGTCCACTCCTAATTGTTAGTGATCCAGATTCCACAAGTACCTATTGAATTTATCACTAAACAGAAGGAAACCATGTTGAAGTCAAAAGGTAAAATGCCTATTGTTAAGTTGGATGAACAATTTGCAAAGGTTAAGGTGGAGTCAGGTTCAAACATGTCTAATTCAGAACCCATAAAAACCAAACAATTTAACCAATCTCGAGCACCATGTCTTAGTCCAAATAAACAAAAGGGTAAAGATGTTAAACATGTTCAAACAATGAATTTTGTTAAAGAAGTCAAAACATCTAAACAAGAAGTGTCAGAACCTAAAGAAACTAAAGTCACACCTGTGTCACACACTTCTCCACAGAAACAGTATCACCAACATGTCGAAAGTAGATCGTGCTACATGTGTGGAAAGTATGGGCACATTGCTTCTAAATGTTCTTATCATCAGACACCAAGAAAGAATATTGAACTTAATGATACAAAACCAAGTTCTTCCAAAAGGAGTTCAATTATTTCATCAAAAAGGACCTATGAACCTAAAGTACAAACTATAAGCCAATCATCTGTTTATCACAAACATGCCTTACATAAAACTGGCTTATGGAAAGAAAAATCAAGTCTCGTGTCTAAAAATAAGAACAAGAAGAACAATGATCTACCCTCATCCTCAAATGTACAGTGGGTAGAGTTTATGATGTGTGATTCCTCTGGGTCACCCAAGCCAGTTAAGGCTTGGGTCCCTAACCTAAACTAATCATTTCCTTTGAATGTGCAGGGTGTCCGCTATAGTGCTTCAATGAATACATGGATTGTTGATAGAGGTGCATCAAGGCACATGATTGGAAACCTGTCTCTCTTATCAAACGTCAAACAAATTAAAGGATGACACGTTTCATTTGCTGGAAATAAAGGAGGTTATATCACTTCACAAGGAGAAGTGGGACACCAGAAAGAGAAGTTTGATAAGGTAAACTATGTTCAACAATTTCAAAATAACTTGCTTTCTGTCTCCCAGATATGCGACAAAGAATTCAAAGTTGTATTTGACAACAAGAAGTGCTATGTTCTGAAAAAGGACTATGTCATCCTGGAGGACCAAGTGTTAATATCAGCTTCATGATATAACAATTTATATGTCTTGGACCTCTCAAAGGCCTCTACAACCAATCATCAAGTACAATGCTTGTTGTCAAAGGCAATAGAAAAAGACTCCATCTCCTGGAATAGAAGAATGGGACATATCAATCCCTGAAAGATGAGTCACTTCATCAAGAATGATCTAGTGCATGGAGTAAATGTTCAAAACTTCCAACTACCGGATTATTGCGTTTCATGTAAGAAAGGGGAAACAGACAAAGAAGTCTCACAAGGCAAAGAAAGTTCATTCAATCGACCTGCCTCTTGAGCTTCTTCACATGGATCTGTTTGGCCCAATCAGTACAAAGAGCATTGCCAGTGATTTGTACTGCTATATAGTTACGGATGATTACTCAAGATTTTCTTAGGTGATGTTTCTGAAATCCAAATCAGAAACATTTGAATCATTCAAAGAGCTAGTAACTACATTGGAGTCATTCTACAAGCTGAAGGTAAGGCAAGTTCGCTCAGACAACGGCACCGAGTTCAAGAACCAATGAATGGAGTAATACTGCAAAGAAAAAGGAATTGTGCATCAATTCACATCTGCCTACACTCCTCAAGTGAATGGGGTTGCTGAGAGTAACAATCGCAGCTTGATAGAGACAGCCCGGACGATGCTAGCAGACTCGAAACTGCCTATCCCATTTTGGAACGAGGTAGTAGCTAATACATGATACAACCTTAATCGAGTCCTGGTGGTCAAGCGTCATGGTAAGACGTGTTACGAGTTACTCCAACGATGTAAACCTAATCTAGAGTACCTCAAACCGTTTGGTGCACCATGTACACTGCTGAAGAAAACTCAGTCAGGGAAATTCAGCGAGAAGGCTGAAGAAGGGATTTTCTTAGGATACAACATACCGAATAAGAGAGTTTACAACAACTCAACGGGTCTAGTAGAAGTGTGGTGCAATGTTGATGTACAGAGATACACCACCCCCTTGCTGGAAAAGGACCCTGTTTCTTTTTCAACTATGATGGATTTTTTAAATCTTTCAACATCCCTCTCTTTCCTCTTGAGGATGAGTTATCGACCAGAATGATTTACGATGTATTAAACACACCATCACTGGATCCGATGACCTCAGCTTCACAAGGTGAGTCTTCTAGTTCTTCAGGGGGAGCACTAGAGGTAAGTGACTCCTCCTCTGATGATGAAGACATAGCAAATGATTAGGTGGATCAAGGGCAACAGGTTCCTACTACTACAAGTACACAAGCATCTGATATTGATGCCTCTGACACTTCGGAACCTCACACTCCTACTGCCATAGATACTGAACCTGCTGTTCACAATCTAGATAATGAGGTAGCTGTACCCACCACTCCTGGATCTCGACTGAATGTTTATCATCCATTGGATAATGTCATTGGAGATGTTAGATCAGGAGTCCAGACTAGAAATCAGCTATACTCAGCTGATTATGCCTCGGTAATAGAAAATGGATATCTTCGCGATGGTGCATGTCAATGTTTTGTGTCTCAATTTGAGCCAAAATATGTTAGTGAAGCCCTAAACGATGAGGCATGGGTGAGTGCCATGCAAGAAGAACTTCTTCGATTCAAGAAGTTAGGAGTATGGACACTAGTGGATAGACCTAAAGGTGCTAAGGTCATTGGCACCAAATGGGTCTTGAAGTGCAAGAAAGATGACCAAGGGGTCATAATAAGAAACAAGGCTCGACTCGTAGTTCAAGGATTTCAACAAGTCAAGGGCATTGATTACAATGAAGTGTTTGCACCTGTGGCAAGAATGGAAGCAATTCGTATCTTCCTATTACATGAAGATCAAAGTCTATCAATTAGACGTAAAGAGTGCATTCCTTCATGGTGAAATCCGGGAGACAGTGTATGTCAGTCAACCCGAAGGATTTGAGGATCCGTATCATCGGAACAGAGTTTACAAACTAGATAAGGCTCTTTACGGGCTCCATCAAGCCCCAAGAGCTTGGTATGAGAAACTCTCGACTCATCTTGTGAAACATGGCTTTCACAGAGGAGTGATTGAATGTACACTGTTCATCAAAGAAAAGGAGGGTGACTTACTGCTAGTTCAGATCTATGTTGATGACAGAATCTTCGATTCCAAAAACGAAGCATTATGTAAAGAATTTGAAGCAGTAATGAAAGCTAAATTTGAGATGAGTGCCATGGGTGAGATGAAGTTCTTTCTCGGGTTACAGGTGGATCAGACACCAAAGGGGATATTTCTGCATCAGACCAAGTATGTAGGCGATATTCTCAATCGGTTTGATATAGAGAATGCTTCTGCAGCTGGAACTCCACTTGCTACAAACCATGACGTCGCACCTGACGGAAATGGTGATCTGGTGGTTGCCACTATGTACCGAGGAATGATCGGATCTCTCATGTACCTCACTGCCTCAAGACCTGATATCATGTACGCGACATGTCTATGCTCCAGATATCAGGTGAAACCTAAAGTCAACCTTCTCATAGGCGTCAAAAGGATATTTCGTTATCTGAGGGGTACTCCAACACTTGGGTTGTGGTATCCTCATGATGATGATTTTGAGCTTACAGCGTATAGCGATTCGGATTATGGCGGCTGCAAAATGAACTATAAGTCCACTTCAGCAGGATGTCAATTCTTTGGGAGAAGATTAGTCACGTGGCAGTGTAAGAAGCAGACATCGGTTTCTCTGTCAACTTGTGAAGCTGAATACGTTGCTGCTGCAAGCTGCTGTTCACAAATCATTTGGATTCAACAGCAAATACGGGACTACGGTTTGAAATTCTCTAACACTCCTATATTTGTTGATAATTCTGTTGCTATAGCCGTAACTAAAAATCCAATCCAACATCCTAAGACGAAACACATCGGAATTAAATATCACTTTGTACGTGATTGTTTTGAAAACAATTTAATCGATGTTGTTAAAATTAATACGGATTTTTAACGCGCTGACATCTACACAAAAGCTTTTGATAAACCAAGATTTTTATATCTGTTAGAGGTCAACGGCGTGAAAAAGAAATGTGAAGTGATTCCAGTTGATGAAAATGCTTAGTCCGACAACCGTTTATTTTTTCTTTTCTTTTCTTTTTCTTATTATAATTTCCTGTTTCTACAAAATCCAAAAACTCAAAAAATATTTTTGGTTTTAGAATTTTAGGGGGAGAATAGCTTAGTTTAGTATTAAATTAGTTACTTTATTTAATTACTCAAAAATAAATAAATAAATAAATAAATAATAAAAAAATGAGGGAGGTGGACAGTCTAGTTAATAGAAATGAGATCGTATCTGTGATACTGATTCAAGGATTTTGGAAAATGATAGCACACAAGAACAAAGAGTTTGGGACTTTAAAAGAATTTAAATGATTAAGATGTAATATTCGAAGTATAAGTCTAAGAAGTCTAAGCAACATAAAAGGAAAAATGATAGTAAAACTAACTACTACTAAGGTAACACAGAGAAAGTAGACCTAGAGGTTGCTAGACCACTAGACGATGTGTCGGTAGATTCAACACAATAGGTAGATAGACTTCATTGGTGAGTTCAAGCTCAAACTAAGTTGTTCAACAAGCTGTGGGTTATCATCTTATCCCTGGTTAACACCATCAATGAAGTTCCAATAAGGGGTTCCAAGCAAAATAAACGCCACAAATGTGTGCGGATGACCATAAAAATGAGCAAAGCACATAAAAAATGCAAAGAGCAATCAAGCTAATAACCTATGGTGTTGGTGCAATCTATGCAAAAAGAATATAATTGCTCAAACAAGAAGGTAGGTTTTGTGCCTCTCTGTTGTGCGGTGGCACTGACCTGAGGATAAGCATAACCTAAATATTCTAGAATTCATTGTTGTTTGCGCCTCTCTGCTATGCGATGGCACTGACCTGAGGCTTTGCATCTCTTTGAAAGCTCTTAGAATAGTTTCTTCTTGTCAAACTACCCGTAGACCGCTCAAAAATCTCCTGAGAAATGTTGATTACCATATAAGTGTGGGAGATCCACAAATGCTTGTTGAATTAATTAAACCTTAAATCATCACCAATGTGTGTCAAAAATCTGTGTATGGATTTAAGAGGACAAGTATACTGACAATAATCGTGAGCTGCAATTCTTGAAAGTCCAAATCATTTTGTGTCTCTTATAGTACTAGTATGATTTACTAAACTAGCTAATGACTCTCGATGAAAACTAGAATCTAGCATCAAAAGGCTTTGATAAAATGTCCCAAATGATTTGATAAACCTGTATGATTCCATAATGAATCGTTCCTGTTATGATCAATGTAACTTGATGCTATACTGTCTAGAAAGAAAAATCTGGTAGATACTTATCTTAGGATTTCAACCTCACACAAAATTACAAAAATAAGCTTTAGTTTGTTTTTTTGGTTCTAGTTGTTTAATTTGTTTTATTTTTAGTCAGTTTAGCTATTAAACGTCGGACTATGCATTGGAATTCTATCTGGGACTTAATCACTTAAAAGGGTCACGTCTGAGGTGACCAAACGGGTTTTCAAATGTTAAAAGGATCACGTCTGAGGTGACAAATTGTTTTGTTGTTAAAAGGATCACGTCTGAGGTGATCAACAGTTTTTAAGTTAAATTGGTCATGTCTGAGATGATCACCGGTCAAAATATCGTATCAATAAGTATAATGGCTAAGTGTCAAATGGTCATAAAGTCAAACCATATGTATGAGCCATTCGCACGACTGGACCATGAGTATGGACCAGCTGTACGATTGAACCATACGTATGAGCCATTCGCACGACTGGACCATGAGTATGGACCAACCGTATGATTGAACCATACGTATGAGCCCAATCGCATGACTAACCCACACGTGTTGACCAGACATGCGATTGGACCATAAGCATGAGTAAATTCACACGATTGGACCACAAGATTGAACCAATCGCATGAATGGAGGTGACCAAATGAGTCAGCCGCACGACTGAAACCTAGTCGCACGACTGAATGTGACCGACTAAGCCAATCGCACGATTAAAGAGTGTGAATGGATCCAGTCGCACGACTGAAGGAACCCTAGTATAAATAGAGGGGGATTCGGTCGTAGAATCCCATTCACCCTCATTCGCCCTAAAATCGCACGACAGACTGTTACTCTGCCCAATTTCTTCTGACTGTTCTAGACTACAAATTGTTGCGATCTAATGATTTCTAGTGTTCATCTAGGTAATGCGCGACGATATTCACTCCAAAATTCAATCAATTCGGGCCCTAATGATCGAATTTAAATCCTAAACTTAACCGAGACTTTGTTTGCCTAAGAAACCTGTAAAACTAAGTATATTGTTCAAATAAAAGTTATTAGGTTTTATGTCGGTCATTTGCGAGACTAATGAGCCAAACCACGAAGTCTAACATCAAGTTTTGCTAAAAATTTGAATTTGAAAACAAAACAGTCTGTCATGCGAATGGACACCCTGATGAACTTCAATCGCACGACTGAGTTGTACGAATGGCTCAATCGCGCGACTGAGCTGCACGAATGGCTCAATCACACGACTGAATCATGCATATGAGCTCAGTCACACGACTGATGTAAACGCATGGGATAGCATACGACTAAGCCTAGTCGCATGATCAGTCGTACGTATGAGCTCATTCGCACGACTAGATCTCAGCCGCACAGTTCATTCGCATGACAAAACAGGAGATTTCAAGTCCAATAAATCAAATTGTTACTCATTGACACAGACTAACGTTTATTTACATTGTGTAACCGATGGCGAGTCGTTGGACTATGAGCACAAAGCATAACCTTTGTGCTCATCTGGATCTGACCTTCTAAAACATGGCTGAGTTCTCGGGCATTATTACCTTCTTACAGAGATCGAGGATCTTCCATGAGATATCGACTCAGTGCATTCCATACCGCTCGGTTCAGTAGGCTTTCTGGGAAAACGCTGTAGTCGACAGGTCCTTAGAGCCCCACTGTATCAGGAGCTCCATTTTTGGTCAGGCTATAGAGATCACTGAGGACGATATCATGATAGTCTTGGAGTTTGGGGATGATGCAGACTGCCCAACACGACTGCACCCACTGACCATACGAGGCTGTTTTCTGCGGGCCAAGTACTCGGGGGATATCAACGAAGGTGTGCTCAACAAGAGCAACCTGTGCCCCTAATTCAAGTACTTAGCCCATGTGCTGCTTAAGTGCATTGCCTCAAGGAAGGGAGGCTTCGATGAGATGTACGACTAGATTCAGAACGCCTATGTGGCGTTGGTGCTGAACCATTCGTTCAGCTTCTCGAGGATGATCTTCACCTACCTGGTGGAGAACATCGAGGTGAAGGGCAAGGAGAGCTTTTGTATGCACCCTCGCTTCATGCAGATGATCATTGACCAGAAGCTCCCTTTGCTACCAAAGGAGAAGGAGGATGTCGTGGTGCTTGAGGTGATGGACGATACCACCTTAGGCAGGATGAAGGTATATAGGGAGAAGCAAGTGAAACCCCCTGTCAGGCGACTGTTTGGGCAGCTGTCAGCACTTAACCGTATGGTGCTGAAGCTGTTGGCTGCTGATGAAGAGAAGGCTTCCCGACTACGTCAGCTTGAGGAGCTAAACGCTACCCAAGCACAGCAGATCTTACAGCAAGCTCAGCAAATTGCCCAACTCCAAGAGCATAAAGTCCAATCAGCAAAGAGGATAGAGGAGTTGGAGGCTTCCAACAAGACCATCATGCTCAAGCTCAAGGGATCAAAGGAGGAGCCACTCAAGATAAGAGAAGGAGATGATGATGATGATGATGGTGAAGAAGATGATAATGATGATGATGAGGCCAGTGATGATGGAGAGACAAGGGGAAGGCAGGATGATGATGATGAGGAAGAAGGAGATACAACTGCATCTGCCTCAGCTTAAGGTCAAGAGAGAAGAACAAAGGAGCATCATCTTCTGCCCCACCTGCTGACAAGCCAACTATTCAGGGCAAAAGTAATGCTTAGATATTTATGTATTTGAAAGCTTCTATTCTTGAAACTTATATTAAACTTATGTACTTAATGGTTATATATATTTGATATTTAACTGTCTTGATTACTGACTAATGGTTGATGTATTTACATGTTTAAATCAAGTAGATCAATAATCTCAGCAAGACGAGTATGATGTTGCTCCCCTACAGCAAATCAAATCTTAATTAACTATGATACTTGATTTACAAGGGATTGTCAGGAGATCTGTGAGTTATACTCCCGAAGAAGGAGAAATAATTCATGACCTTACTGATGAGCAATTTGCTGAGATGTTCCGGCTTAACCCGGACGAGATTGTCAAGGATGCCCCTACCATTGACATGGCTAGTGATGATGAGCTAAATGATGTGGATGAAATAGAGACTGAAGACATCACAGCCTAGCATTATCCAGAGTACACTGACCGAGAGGGAAATGTAGTTCCTAATTTGGGTGATACTCTCGGCAGTGATACATTTGATAAGCCGGATCTGATGGAGAAGGAGGCAGAGAAGTCAGAAAGCCAAGCCCAAGCCTTGGATGCCGATGCTTACATCAAAAAGGTTGAATGGGCGGCTTGTTTTGCAGAGATCCGAGCTCAACGCACTGCTCCAAAGCCGAGTGCCTACACCAAGCTCTACAAAGT
This sequence comes from Flaveria linearis, assembly GCA_024085815.1. Taxonomy (NCBI): domain Eukaryota; kingdom Viridiplantae; phylum Streptophyta; class Magnoliopsida; order Asterales; family Asteraceae; genus Flaveria; species Flaveria linearis. Next base: position 16,516,974 of record CM044007.1, on the reverse strand, counting down.
GAAGAAGCATCTAAAGGTGTCGGGAAAGATTATAGCGTTGGCATATTTTGAGGATCTGAATATATATGCAGTAAAGAGGGAGAAGGGAATAGAGTACTTTAGATTTCCACATGATCTAAAGACTCTTCCCGGTTTTAAGCTCAACCAGCTGGCACGCTTAAAGTTGCTATATGTTGACCCGAAAAAGATGTCAGGCTGGTCTGAGGCAGCATTGAGGAGAGATTACCACACCAGGTGGGTTAACTTGAGACCTCAACAACCGACGAGGTATATCAGAAGGTCTGAAGTTGATTCCATTACTGGAAAGCCGAAGGTTGTGTTGAAGTGGAGTCCTCCGCGCACAATGTCAAGAATCCCTCTAAGGGAAATGTCACAGGACTTCACTCCACACTTCAAGTGGAGGTACTATGATTGGAGAACAGGTGAAGCTGTTATAGTCTTGCAGAAGGAGAGCCAAATGGATACTATTCGGGTATTTGACCCAATATGGCTGACCAACTTGTCTGCTGATGATGTATACACATTATACAAGTGACCACTAATTTTTGATTCGCAAAACATTATACAAGCCCTCCAGTTTCAAAATGTTATAAGAATCTTTTTCCCGTTTGAGATAAATGCCGGAGTTACTGGAGAGGAGAAGTACAAGAAGTTTGATGAGCTGATGAAGAATGTTAGACAATGATGTAAACTAGGTCCAAGGGGGAGTTTGTTGATACATGTGTACTTAGTTTAGGAGCTCAATGTAAAATGTCTTTTATGTCTTACATATATGTAATTAAATGGGTATGAATGAAATATAATATGTGGTTGATGCTTATAATGTTTAATATTTCATTGTTTATTGTGTGATCACGCATATTAAACTAACCATATAGGTTTGTGAATCGTATGAAGTATTCGTGCGAATGGACCATGCTAATGGACCATACGCATGAATACTTCATGCTAATGGACTAGTCGCATGACTGGACCAGGAGACTGGATCAGTTGTACGACTGTGACATAAGATTGACTCAGTCGCACGACTGGACCTTCAGTCGTGTGGATGGATCAACCGCATGCTTCAGTCGCACAACTGAACCATGCTAATGGTTCAGTCGCACGAATGAAGACTCCAAACCTATAAATACCACTTAATTCGTGGAAAAACGTAACACTTCGAATATTTACATACCCTAGCCGTCCAGAACGTTTCTATTCACCATTCCAACTTCATAGTTCATTTCCGATCAATTCTTGTTTGTTCTTAACGTTTGTTTCATCATAAGGATTGATCAGATTGTCGTTCTCACTGATTGCATCGCCAATCAAATAGGATTCCACACTATTTGAGTTGGTATACGCACAGAATCAGTTAGTACTCCATACGTACACGGTCCTAACAACTTTTTATGCAGTACACAAGTTTAGATTATTATTGCAGGATGAAAAGATCCTTCAAGTCACAAGGTATCACACCTAACCAATGCTAAAACGTGAGCAAGAGACGAAATCATATATTATGAGCACATGGAAACTGGAAATACTAAACGTAATGCATTCAAAAGATATTGCTTCACTACATTGTTTTAGGCTACAAAATGAATATTACACATATGGACTTAAATCATAAATTTATATTAAGAAAATTTTCATTATAGCCTAGATGTGTAAAAGCTTGACTTCAAATTTACGACACTTAGTTGTCATCTAAAAAACATGTTAAAATGAGTCAACTTAAAGTTGGTGAGCTTGTAGAATTTGGTACTCAATAAATAGTTGTCATAACAACAAATATGTTGCAAGTATGAATCAAGCTATAATATATGAATGTAAATACAAGTCATAGAGCGATGAGCGCATAATCAAAACTACAAATATAAGAAAATAAACAACCCCTCCAATACTTATCACGAGTATTAATTGTTGTTGTTGTTGCTGCAGAATTAAGCATTCAATATCAGTGACCATTAATTGATGTGTTCAATAAGTCTAGAGAATGGGGTTGTCTATCCTGACCTTACTATCTATATGTTCTAGCATCTCTATCTGAGAGTTAGTTGGTTACCTTATGAGAATGAGGATTTTAGCATGTGATAATGATTAGGCAACTTAAATAGTATTCAAGTATAAAACATAATATATAAAGTAATGGTTCAAATATTGTTGATTTTGTAAGCGTGTATCTCCTCCGTAAACATTTAAAATGATAAAGGGGCTACAAAAACTCATAGTTGTTGTTAAGTGATTAGAGATTTCTTGATCCAAGGTGAGACAATGCTAAACCAAAGTTGTTCCTACATATATATACATATATATATACACATATATATATATATATATAGTAGTGCTTGCTAATAAGATATATGATTCAAGATGTAAGTCGTTTTATGTTAGTCCTTCAAGTCCTTTGTACATATTGTTGGGTAACGGGGCATGTTAAATATTGTTTGGTCTTTGTTTGTAATGTATACTTATATTGTTTAAGACGATGTGTTTATGTTGGTGTAGTGTAGGGTGGCAACCAAGAATCCAAGGAGAGCGGATGGATAGAAATTGAGGCTTGTATTAGAATAAAGCATTAAACGTAAAGTGATTATAATTCGTTGTTATTTTTAGGTTTTTTAAGGATGCATGCGATTCATGGTTACAAAAACCATCACGTTTACACATGCTTAATGAATCTTAGGTTTTTTACCCTCTATATTGTGTATTTTGAATTCTTATATGTTTTTATTTGTAGAAGACTATAAAAGGCTCGGCAAAACAACTAAAGATGAATAAAGATGGTTTTGATCAAGATTTGTCGAGCGAAATGAAGATGATATGCGAATTGATGAAGTCGTGCAAGTCAGGCAAGTCGCGCGAAAATGATGAACCACGCGACAAAACCAGTCACGCGAGAACCTATGTGTTTAGTATAAATAGATTTGTTTTTCGTTTTTGTAAGTAGTTCTAAAGTTCTGAATTTTCCACTTTTCGCATTGTAATCACTCGGTGCAGTTTGCACTAGATTGTAATCATCAGATTATCAATTGAATCATTTTGATCTCTTGTTATTCTTCTTCCAATCTCAATTACATTCCGCATTCTTAAGATTGAGATCTTGGTTTATTGTTCTTGGGAATTACTGAGTTTTACATTTGGTATCAGAGCATTTGACTCTAGAACCAAGATTAGAAGAAGTTTTTGATTGATTTGACACTTTCTTCATCTTGCTTATTCATTCGGTTACTTGAGAGTTCAATTTGGAGTTGTTGTGCTGCTAAAAATTCGAGGAAATTGATCAATTGGATTGAATTTGTAAAATTTGATTGAGTTTTAATCAAATTTGAACTTAAAATTGAAAGATAACTGGTAAACTTGAACTAAAATGAATTAAATTGGAACTAATCAGTGAATCTGAGGTGAAAAGTAGGTAAAATTCGCACTTGAAAAACTAGTTGTGTGTGAAAAATCTGTACTTTTAGCATGCGAAAACTTCACTTTCGCAAAGGTAGTTATTTTGCTTTTCATGCGATTTCGCTTGATTGACAAGTGGGAATCTCGCACGAAACTAGTGCTCGCGCGAAAGTTGTTGTCGCACAATTTGAAGCACGTTATCTATACGCGATTTCGCTTGGTTGACAAGTTGTTTTTTTTGGTTCACTTAACAACATGTCTTCATCAACACCTAATTTGAAGCATCTTACTGCATCTTTTCATTTAGACACTGAAATTGGCACTGGGAATAAGCCACCTAGACTTCTCAGTGAGGATGATTATGCTGATTAGGCTTATAGGTTCGAGAATCACGTTATCTATACTGAACCTAACATGTGGAGGTCAATCAAGTATGGTCCTTATATCCCATTGTACAAGAATGATAAAGGGGAGATGGTTAAGAAACCTGAACATTTGTGGGATGAGGATGATATGAAGAGATTCAAGCTAGATGACAAGGCATATGCTGCTATCACTATGGCCTTAACCACTGAATCTCTCACAAGTTTAAAGAATTCAGAGGAGCGAAGGTTTTATGGGATGCTTTGGAAACTCAAATCATGAGAAACAAAGACATGAGGGAAAGCAAGAAAGATATGCAGAATCAAGAGTTTAACATGTTTAATCATGTTGTGGGAGAGTTGTTAGATGTGACAACCCGAAATTTTCCGTGAATTAATATAAGATTTTTATGTGAATTTATGATTTGTTTTTATATTTTTATTATTATTTAATAATAATATTAATAATAATAAAAATAATGATAATAATAATAATAATAATAATGATATTATTATTATTACAAACAATGATAATAATAATAATTATAATAATAATGATATTATTATCAAAAATAATAATAAAAATAATAATGATGTTATTATTAAAAATAATAATGTTAATAATGAAAATAATGATAATAATGAAAATATTATTAATAATAATTATTTACAAAATTTATTTAATTGATTTAAATTAAGTCCAGGGGGTTATTTGTAAATTTTGAAACATGTTTTGAAACTTAAAACATAAAATGAAAAGTTTACAAACCCCAGGGACCATTCTGTAATTAAATTAAACCCAAACCCCCCTCGCCGGCGACCACTGTTCCGGCGCCATCCCCGGCGACGATCCGGCCAACACAAAACACCAAAAATACACGGTTTTTAATCGAATTAAAGCTACCGACACAACCCCGTGAGTGTTTCGAACACAATGACCCACATTAATCAGGAATCAAGCTAAGTGCGATCGATCTACACCCTCGTGAACATGTCGGCTACTTTACAGCTTCAAATCGCACTAGAAATGCAACCATAATCGAATTAATTGAGTCTGAACAAAGCTATAAGTATTACCAGACCGTCTACACATTCAATTGCACCAAGTAACACACAGAAATCCCAATTCGATCTTTATTTCTTTCGCGACCTGCAACTCAGTCGAATTACACCTTAGGAGCTTCAAATCACACAATTAACTTAGGGCTTTCGATCATCTAAGCTATTAAAAGCTTCCTGTAAGAGGAATTCGAATATCATAAACATTTGGATAGCAATCGAGCTTCATCCCTGTCGCGACTTGTTCTTGATTGTTCTCGACATCAAACCGAATCAAACAGGTAAATTGATTTCACCATTCTGTTCGGTTAATCATGGGGAACAAAAGCCCCATGAATTAATTCATTAACAACAACAATTACATGTTCAATTTGATCGAATTGTGATTAGGGTTCTTGATTTGGGGGTTAGCTTAAGGGGTTGTGTTTAAAATTAATTGGGGCTGTGTTCCTTTCGATTTGGAGCCTTGGCTCACTGGTTCGGGTGTTGGGGCGATGGGGAGGAGGTCGCGGGTTCGAACCCGGCCCCCTCCCATTATTTTTTAAAGCTTTGTGAATAAATTAAAAATATATAAAAATTTCCAAAAATTATAAAAATAATTTTTAAAGACTTATTTTATTTTAAATACCCTTAATTAATTTTCTGTAAATTAATTATTCAAAGCCACTTTAAATAAAATTTATAAAATATTATATAAAAATATTATAAATAACCATTTTTATAAAAATAGACTTTAAATTATGATTTAAAGTATTAATTCATTAATTGGACATCATATTATTTTTGAATAATAATAAATCATAATAATTGTAGGAATTTAATTATTTAAAAACCTTAATTATTTATGTAAATAATTATTACATATGTTATAAATTATTATCCATATAAAAATGGATAATTAATAAATTAAATCATAAATTAAATATTATATTATTTATATTAACCTTGATAATATAAATACAAATTAGATTTTATAAATTTAAATATTTATAAAATCTTACAAAATTAAATATAAAACTTACATGTTTAAATGACGTCTACAATTTATTTAGAATATAATGATATGTTAAAATCATTATTAAACTAATTAAATGTTATATAAATAATTAATTATTAACAAAGACAATTAAATGATTAAATTATATGTTCATAACAAATCCTAGAAAACCAAACCCTAGATCAACTGAACACCAGGTTCAAGATCTAACTTATTTAGGTTTTGGATTTGTATCTGTTTGCTGACGTGAAATATAATTCCTTAGCAGGAATTTACTAGGTTGTCAACACCACACAAGGACTGAGGTGAGTTTGTAATTGTCCCCCTTTTTAATGATTTAAATATTTTGGGGCTGGAATACATGTCGTGATTGAAATTTCAGATTATTTTGTGAGTTCTCGTGTTTCTCTTTTTACTTTGGTTTTGGGATGAAGCATGCTCTTTTAATCTGGAACTTTTATTTGTGATATTACTGACTGTTCATGGGATGAAACATGCCCTTTTGTTTTATGAACTATGATGGTTCTTTGCTTGATGCTTGTGTGTGGGATAATGAGTTCATCTTATAAAAGGGTTCCGACAGGCTATCCATATGCAAATAAACTATGATACATGGGCAAATCCTATGTGAAGGATTTGTTAGGCTTGTACTTAGTAAGTATGTGGGATAGCGGGTTCACCTTATAAAAGGGTTCCGTATCTTCACAAAGTAAACCTTTCTTTGAATGATAATTGACGATTTATCATTGTGTTTTATTTATGAACTCACCAACCCTGTGTTGACACTTGATTTACATGTATTCTCAGGTATCTACTAGGAGCTTATGGACATGCACGTAGGATCATATAAAAGCTCAAGATACCTATTGATTATTATTGAATTATGATTAAGAAATATTGTCAAGAAAACAATCTATCTTTTATTTCCGCTGCTCTGATTATTAATGAAATGTTTATCTAAAACTAATCATATAGATAACTGCATCTCATGTGTGACTACTGTGTTCGATCCTGTTTGTTCACCCCTCCGTGATAAATTCCAGACCCGGAATTTGAGGGTGTGACAGATTGGTATCAGAGCCACTGGTTATACTGAGTTAGGGATTGCATCTAGCCTATAGCCACACACAATAGTTGCACAAAGTAAATTGCCTTAGTTAGAGATAGGATAGGATTAAGAAGTTATATGCTTAAACTTAGATAGTTGTGTTCCTAAACATAACTTGACTCTTTGACTCTTTTCGATAATTCCTAAACTTATTCTCAACGACATGTGGGATCTACACTTATCATCGTGCCTAAATCAATTTCTTTTATTCTCGTCAAAGTCTGTGTCTTACAACTTGAAACATGTAATGCTGGAAGAGCGTGATGCCTGTATCTCGGGGTGTTCTGTCTAGGCAAGGTATTCGCATATATCCAAATCAACCGATGGACCTGTTTACCTTACCTGGGAACCCTTGGGATGAGTATCTGCTTATAGGTACGCATGTCTTCAACAAAGTTGTGATTGACCCAATACTTTGATTAGTCAACGTACTCGCTTTGATTTACAAATCAAACGATTACACTTGGAACATCTCATTGCTATTATGCCAAATTCTCGACCGTCGTTTTCGTGTTGAATAACTCGTATTACCCAATTTCCATGAAAATTCTTAATGATCTTTCAGAATGACTTCTTGTCAAATCCGTTCACGGCCTAGAAACTCTGGCTGTAAGATTTCTGCTATTGTAGCACGTGAAGTTACTGCGATCATACACAAGTCTTTAAGGCAAATAGGTCAAATTACCTTGATATGTTCCATTCGGAAATCTAAGCTACGCGTGTCCTAACCTAAGGCGAGACTTGTTTCCTTAGTACTCGTGCCTTGCCGAATTTAATCGAAAAACCCAGTTTTCTCAAATTCCCATCTGTCCTACAGTAATTGCCCATACTTTGAATATTTGATATAAAATGCATCTATTGAATATGTCAAAGTGTGAATTCTCACCAAACAATTTCATGATAGATGGACGCACCAGCGGGCAGAGGCAGAGGTAGAGGACGCGTCAGAAGAACTGTCCCAATAGGGATGACTCCTGAAGAAATACAAGCCTTGGTCAATCAAGGTGTTGCTGCAGCCCTAGCCACTCAGGCTGCCCAGAATGGTCATCACTATTCGTATAAAAAGTTCCTAGACTGCAAGCCAGATATCTTCACTGGGGCAGAAGGGGCCATTGGGCTCATAAGGTGGTTCGAGAAATGTGAATCCATCTTCACTATATCTGAATGTCCCGATGAGAGTAGGACCAAATATGCCTCCGGAGCCTTGAGTGGAGCTGCACTCTCGTTCTGGAAGACTGAAGTTTCAAGGCTAACTCTCTCACTAGCCAATGCTATGGATTGGGAGGAATTCAAACAACTAATGATGGAGGAGTTCTGTCCGAGGGAAGAAGTACAAAGGTTTGAAACCGAGTGCTGGAACCATAAAATGGTGGGATCTGAAATTGGAAAGTATACCACCGAAAACCATGAGTACGCAACCTTGTGTCCTCATATGATGGAGCCTGCTCACAGAAGAATTGAAGGCTATATCCGTGGACTGTCTCCGGTTATTCAGTCTATGGTCACTTCCTCCAACCCAACTTCAATCCAACAGGCCATTAGGATAGCTCACAAGCTGACTAATGAGGTTGTGGCTCAGGGGAAGTTACCACCAAGAAACAAGGGTAAGGGTGTCGCTGCTGAAAGCTCGGGGAAGAGAAAGTTTGAAGATGCTAAAGATGGTGAGAGTCAAGGTACAAGCAAGAAGCAAGATCAGAAAAAGCACCATGACAATCAGGGCATTCCGCCTAGATGTCAGAGGTGTAGCAAGCGTCACCATGGCAAGTGTACTGCAATCATCTGCTACAAATGCAACAAGAGGGGGCACACTGCTCCCGAATGTAGAACCAAGACTCAAGACCAAGGAAAGAAGGATGGTAATCAGCAGAATGGTGGAAAGAAGGAAGTTATTTGTTTCAGATGTGGAGAAAAGGGTCATATTGCTAAAGACTGCACTGGGGAAAAGAAAGATACAGCCAAGGGCAGAGCTTTCGTTATTGGCAAAGGTGAGGCTCTAAAAGACCCTAACGTTATTATGGGAAAATTTTTGGTGAATAATGTTTATGCTATAGTATTATTTGACACGGGAGCTGATAGAAGCTTCGTATCTAATACTTTCTATAAGCACTTGAATGTAGAACCTGTACCCCTAGATGAGCCATATGTTGTAGAAGTAGCAAATGGTAAATCCTTGACCGCATCACAAATCCTGAAAAATTGTACACTAGATTTATCAAGTCATATCCTACCAATAGACCTCATGCCCATTACTTTGGGAAGCTTCGATATGGTAGTTGGTATGGATTGGCTATCCAAAAACTCTGCAGAAATTATCTGTAAAGACAAAATGATTCGTATCCCCCTACCAAATGATGAAGTCCTGTGTGTGGAGGGAGATAAAACTGGTGTTGTGATGGGAGTTATTTCTTACTTGAAGGCTCAAAAGTGTCTTCGAAAAGGACATACTGCTATCCTAGCCCTAGTCACTGACAAAGATAAGAAGGAAAGGAAGATTGAAGATGTACCCGTCGTCAGGGAATTTCCTGAAGTGTTTCCTGATGAACTGCCTGGGTTGCCCCCTAAAAGAGAGGTCGAGTTTTCAATCGAGTTAGTACCTGGAGCTACACCTATAGCTCGGGCGCCATACCGTCTCGCACCTTCTGAATTAAAAGAACTATCTGACCAGCTTAGGGAACTCCTTGATAAAGGATTCATCCGACCTAGCTCGTCACCATGGGGAGCACCAGTGTTATTTGTGAAGAAGAAAGACGGGACCTTCCGGATGTGCATCGACTATCGAGAACTGAACAAAGTGACGATCAAGAACCGTTATCCCTTGCCACGTATTGACGACTTATTCGACCAACTGCAAGGTTCGAGCATTTACTCCAAGATAGATCTGAGAAGCGGCTATCATCAGCTGAGAGTCAGAGATGAAGATATTATAAAGACGGCTTTCAGAACTCGATACGGTCACTTTGAGTTCGCAGTCATGCCATTTGGGCTAACAAATGCACCTGCTGTATTCATGGATCTCATGAATCGTGTATGCAAGCCTTATCTAGACAAGTTTGTCATTGTCTTCATTGATGACATCTTGATCTATTCCAAAAATGAGCAGGAGCATGAAGAACATCTGAGATTGATCCTTGAACTACTAAAGAGAGAGGAGCTTTATGCTAAGTTCTCGAAATGTGATTTCTGGCTTAAAGAAGTTCAATTCCTTGGTCATGTGATTGATGCTAATGGAATTCATGTAGACCCAGCAAAAATTGAATCCATCAAAAGTTGGCCTACACCTTCTAATCCAACGGAAATTAGACAATTTCTGGGACTAGCCGGCTATTACAGGAGATTTATCGAGGGATTCTCCAAGATAGCTCAACCATTGACCATGCTTACCCAAAAGGGGGTAGCATATCATTGGGGGTTCAAGCAAGAGGCTGCTTTTCAAACACTGAAATAGAAGTTGTGCAGTGCACCTATATTGTCCCTACCCGACGGTATTGAAGACTTTGTAGTCTACTGTGATGCTTCTGTTCAGGGTCTGGGATGTGTTTTGATGCAGCGAGACAAAGTCATAGCCTATGCCTCAAGACAGTTAAAGTCTCATGAGAAGAACTATGCAACTCATGACCTAGAACTGGGAGCTGTTGTGTTTGCTCTTAAACTATGGAGACATTACTTGTACGGTACTAAGTGCACTATTTATACCGACCACAAGAGTCTTCAACACCTGTATAATCAAAAGGAGCTGAACATGAGGCAGAGGAGATGGCTTGAACTACTAAACGATTATGATTGTGCCATCAAGTACCATCCCGGTAAAGCAAATATTGTGGCCGATGCTTTGAGTAGGAAAGAACATATGAAGCCTCGTAGAGTACGAGCTCTGCAACTTACTATTCAAAGCAACCTGCCGGCACAAATCTTGAATGCTCAGACTGAAGCCCTGAAAGAAGAGAACATTAAAGATGAAAACCTTCGAGGGCTAGACCAACAGTTTGAAGTTCATTCGGATGGGATACGCGTTATAGCAGGAAGGATTTGGGTACCCCTGTACGGGAATCTGCGAAGCTTGATCATGGATGAAGCCCACAAGTCTAGATACTCTATCCACCCAGGTGCAGATAAGATGTATTACGACTTGAAGCTTGTTTACTGGTGGCCAAGAATGAAGGCAGATATTGCAACTTATGTCTCAAAGTGCTTGACTTGTTCTAAAGTCAAGGTCGAATACCAGAAGCCTTCAGGAATGTTGACCCAACCAGAAATTCCCGTGTGGAAGTGGGAAATGATAACCATGGATTTCGTCACTGGTTTACCCAAATCTCAAACGGGCAATGACACCATTTGGGTTATCGTTGACCGTCTCACCAAATCCGCTCATTTCATACCCATTCGTGAGAAAGACAAGATGGAGAAGCTTGCAATGGTGTACGTCAAAGAAATATCTCTAGACACGGAGTGCCAGTGTCTATTATCTCTGATCGTGATGCACGGTTTACATCGATCTTCTGGGGAAAACTTCAGAAAGCTCTAGGCACTCGCCTAGATATGAGCACAGCCTATCACCCTCAAACTGATGGTCAAAGTGAAAGAACCATACAGACTCTTGAGGATATGCTTAGGGCTTGTGTTATTGACTTTGGAAAGAACTGGGAAGGTCATTTACCTTTGGTAGAGTTCTCATATAACAATAGCTATCATTCGAGCATCAAGGCGGCACCATTCGAGGCCTTATATGGACGTAAATGTAGATCACCGCTTTGCTGGGCAGAAGTTGGAGATAGTCAACTTACTGGTCCAGAGTTGATCTTTGAAACTCATGAGAAAATTGTCCAGATAAGAGAACGCATGGCTGCTGCCAGGGATCGCCAGAAAAGCTATGCTGATAAACGCCGCAAGCCACTGGAATTTCAGGAAGGAGATAAAGTTTTGCTAAAGGTATCTCCCTGGAAGGGAGTTATACGCTTTGGGAAACGAGGGAAATTGAACCCTCGCTACGTGGGACCTTTTGAAATTGTCAGAAGGATCGGCCCAGTAGCCTATGAATTAAATCTACCTGCTGAACTTGGTGGTGTGCATAATGTTTTTCACGTATCTAATCTAAGGAAGTGTTTATCCGATGAATCACTTGTTGTGCCTTTAGAGGAACTACAAGTAGATGAGAAACTCAGGTTTATCGAGGAACCAGTTGAAATCATGGATAAAGAAGTTAAACAACTTAAGCATAGCAAGATTCCGATTGTTAGAGTTCGGTGGAACTCCCGGCGTGGTCCTGAGTTCACTTGGGAACGAGAGGACGAAATGATGCGCAAGTACCCTAACCTGTTCAAAAATGTTGCTAGTACATCTTAATTTTCGGGACGAAAATTCCTCTAACAGGGGGATGATGTGACAACCCGAAATTTTACGTGAATTAATATAAGATTTTTATGTGAATTTATGATTTGTTTTTATATTTTTATTATTATTTAATAATAATATTAATAATAATAAAAATAATGATAATAATAATAATAATATTATTATTATTATTACAAACAATGATAATAATAATAATTATAATAATAATGATATTATTATCAAAAATAATAATAAAAATAATAATGATGTTATTATTAAAAATAATAATGTTAATAATGAAAATATTATTAATAATAATTATTTACAAAATTTATTTAATTGATTTAAATTAAGTCCAGGGGGTTATTTGTAAATTTTGAAACATGTTTTGAAACTTAAAACATAAAATGAAAAGTTTACAAACCCCAGGGACCATTCTGTAATTAAATTAAACCCAAACCCCCCTCGCCGGCGACCACTGTTCCGGCGCCATCCCCGGCGACGATCCGGCCAACACAAAACACCAAAAATACACGGTTTTTAATCGAATTAAAGCTACCGACACAACCCCGTGAGTGTTTCGAACACAATGACCCACATTAATCAGGAATCAAGCTAAGTGCGATCGATCTACACCCTCGTGAACATGTCGGCTACTTTACAGCTTCAAATCGCACTAGAAATGCAACCATAATCGAATTAATTGAGTCTGAACAAAGCTATAAGTATTACCAGACCGTCTACACATTCAATTGCACCAAGTAACACACAGAAATCCGAATTCGATCTTTATTTCTTTCACGACCTGCAACTCAGTCGAATTACACCTTAGGAGCTTCAAATCACACAATTAACTTAGGGCTTTCGATCATCTAAGCTATTAAAAGCTTCCTGTAAGAGGAATTCGAATATCATAAACATTTGGATAGCAATCGAGCTTCATCCCTGTCGCGACTTGTTCTTGATTGTTCTCGACATCAAACCGAATCAAACAGGTAAATTGATTTCACCATTCTGTTCGGTTAATCATGGGGAACAAAAGCCCCATGAATTAATTCATTAACAACAACAATTACATGTTCAATTTGATCGAATTGTGATTAGGGTTCTTGATTTGGGGGTTAGCTTAAGGGGTTGTGTTTAAAATTAATTGGGGTTGTGTTCCTTTCGATTTAGAGCCTTGGCTCACTGGTTCGGGTGTTGGGGCGATGGGGAGGAGGTCGCGGGTTCGAACCCGGCCCCCTCCCATTATTTTTTAAAGCTTTGTGAATAAATTAAAAATATATAAAAATTTCCAAAAATTATAAAAATAATTTTTAAAGACTTATTTTATTTTAAATACCCTTAATTAATTTTCTGTAAATTAATTATTCAAAGCCACTTTAAATAAAATTTATAAAATATTATATAAAAATATTATAAATAACCATTTTTATAAAAATAGACTTTAAATTATGATTTAAAGTATTAATTCATTAATTGGACATCATATTATTTTTGAATAATAATAAATCATAATAATTGTAGGAATTTAATTATTTAAAAACCTTAATTATTTATGTAAATAATTATTACATATGTTATAAATTATTATCCATATAAAAATGGATTTTAATTAATAAATTAAATCATCAAATTATTAATGGATATTATATTATTTATGGATTAACCTTGATAATATAAATACAAATTAGATTTTATAAATTTAAATATTTATAAAATCTTACAAAATTAAATATAAAACTTACATGTTTAAATGACGTCTACAATTTATTTAGAATATAATGATATGTTAAAATCATTATTAAACTAATTAAATGTTATATAAATAATTAATTATTAACAAAGACAATTAAATGATTAAATTATATGTTCATAACAAATCCTAGAAAACCAAACCCTAGATCAACTGAACACCAGGTTCAAGATCTAACTTATTTAGGTTTTGTATTTGTATCTGTTTGCTGACGTGAAATATAATTCCTTAGCAGGAATTTACTAGGTTGTCAACACTACACAAGGACTGAGGTGAGTTTGTAATTGTCCCCCTTTTTAATGATTTAAATATTTTAGGGCTGGAATACATGTCGTGATTGAAATTTCAGATTATTTTGTGAGTTCTCATGTTTCTCTTTTTACTTTGGTTTTGGGATGAAGCATGCTCTTTTAATCTGGAACTTTTATTTGTGATATTACTGACTGTTCATGGGATGAAACATGCCCTTTTGTTTTATGAACTATGATGGTTCTTTGCTTGATGCTTGTGTGTGGGATAATGAGTTCATCTTATAAAAGGGTTCCGACAGGCTATCCATATGCAAATAAACTATGATACATGGGCAAATCCTATGTGAAGGATTTGTTGGGCTTGTACTTAGTAAGTATGTGGGATAGCGGGTTCACCTTATAAAAGGGTTCTGTATCTTCACAAAGTAAACCTTTCTTTGAATGATAATTGACGATTTATCGTTGTGTTTTATTTATGAACTCACCAACCCTGTGTTGACACTTGATTTACATGTATTCTCAGGTATCTACTAGGAGCTTATGGACATGCACGTAGGATCATATAAAAGCTCAAGATACCTATTGATTATTATTGAATTATGATTAAGAAATGTTGTCAAGAAAACAATCTATCTTTTATTTCCGCTGCTCTGATTATTAATGAAATGTTTATCTAAAACTTATCATATAGATAACTGCATCTCATGTGTGACTACTGTGTTCGATCCTGTTTGTTCACCCCTCCGTGATAAATTCCAGACCCGGAATTTGAGGGTGTGACATTAGATGTTCAGATAGCCAGATTTGTGAAACTGGTTACGAAAATGAAAAGTGCTGGAATAACAACGGAACCAATCATGGTTAACAAGAACCTGCTGAATTCACTTCCTTACAGTTGGAATCACAACTGTACTCTGATCAAAAGAACAAAAGACTTGTATACACTTCCTCTGACTGATTTAATATCCACTATCAAGTCTTATGAAATGGATGATAAGCAGAGAGTTGCAAATCATTTGAGTTCTTTGGGTACTGAAGCAACTGCTCTATATTGTAAAATGGCTAGTAATCCTAATTACTATGTCAGTTATACTCAGATGTGTCAGCAACAGCAAACAGGAAGTTCAACATCTCTAGAAATTCAACCAGTTATGAACCCACAAGTTCAAATTCCAGCTGTTCAACATTATTCCCCCATCATCCATCAACAAATCCCTCAAACTTCAGCTCCACAGAGTATTCAACAAGCTTATGTTGCTACCACAAATCCTTCAAAACAGACTATTCAGCTTGCTGAGGACCATCTTGCATTATTCACTTCTTTCATGTCAAGTTATGAAGCATTCATGGATGGAAGTCTTACTGCTCCAAATGTTTTGATTGATGATCTTCAACAAGTAAACCCTGATGATGTGGAAGAAAATGATATTAAGTATCAAATGGCAATGGTGGTGTACAAGGCTAAGAATTTTGCTAGAAGAACTGGAAGGAAGATGTTTGGAGTAAATAACTCTAGCAAAATTGGCTTTGACAAGTCTAATCTGAGATGTTACAACTGTGATAAACCAGGACATTTTGCTAGAGAATGCACTAAACCTAAGTCTGGTCAAGCTGAAGGAACCAAAAGAATGGTCACTGTGGAGGTTGAAACTAAGAAGGATAAAGCAAGTTCATCTGGAGGTAACAAAGCATTAGTTTCACAAACTAATGCTGAGTATGATTGGTCAAATCAGATGGAAGCACTTGATTTGAAGTTATCTACAGCTTTGGTTGCTCAGATTGTTACTGAACAAGAGGAGGATGAGAATTTGTTTGTTGAATTTGTATCAAATGATTTATTGGATGGTGTGTTTGTTGAGAAGGAAGCAAAGAAGGAAGAAGTTAAAGTTGATGAAAGTGCTATGAAGGAAGAGAAGGAAGAGAAGGTTGTTGAGAAGAAGAAAGAAATGGAAGAGAACACTGTTGAGCCTCCAGTCAAATGCAAGTTTGAAGATTCAAAGATTGTCGATGTTGCTCCAATGGAAGAACATGTTGATGCAATGAAAGCATTTATGGTGAAGAATATTGAAGAATCAGAAGGAGGAAGCTCAGAATCAAAGGTATATGATGATTTATGCACAAATATATGTATTGAGAAAGTTCAAAGGTACAGTGTTCATAATGAGAACTTGATAATGGAAGTTGAAAAACTTCAATATCAAGCTCGAAAACACAAGTCAAATGAAAAGATTTTAAAGAAAAACTTGAAGGTCAAATAAAACGGTGTACAACTTATAATTAAATATTCATGATAAAGAATATACAAATAATGATTTGACTAACAGAAATAATGAACTCGCCTTGGAAATCAATCGACTCAACAGTGAACTAGCCTCGGCTAAATTGACTGTTGAAAAGTTTGAACTTTCATCAAACATGGTTGAAAGTATTATCAAATCTCAAATGACTCAGAAGATAAAAGGAGGAAAATGTGGTGTTGGATTTTTAAACATCGCTCCACCAATCAATCATGATTATTCATGTTTGCCTTCGTCTGATATCATTTCTGATTGTGATATGAGTTATGGGATAGGTTTTTCACCTTCCTCAGACTTAAAACCTTCAGTCAAAATAAATTTGACTGTTGATCCTATCACAATAACAAAAACTAAACAATCAACTGAAAAGTTTTGTGCAAATAATTTGAAGGTGGATGGTTTGGTTGAAGAGTGGAAAAGTGATAGTGATTGTGAAAATGAAAGAGAGAGTTTGAAAAATAAGAATGTAAACGATTTCAAATCTGATTGTAATCAAACTTCATTGAGGAATGAAAAGAATGTTGATTTAAATGAAACAAAACCAAATATCAACAGTAATTTGAATGAAAGTCAAAAGGCTAATCATAAAGTTAATCTTGAAAAAGATTTTAAAAACAGATTTGTTTCTAAATGTTTAATTGAAGATGAAGATTATATTTTTAAAGAAATGAATTTTCGATTCTTTAAAAATAGACTTCATCAGAAGGCTAATCCTGTGAAACAAGATATGTGTAGCCTAGATGTGCAAAAGACTGGTCCTTCTTCATCAATTCTGAAACTTCAAAAGCCTGGTCCCTCTCCAGCATCAATTCGAATAACAAAGCCTGGTCCTTCTCCAGCACAATCTAAAACTGGTCCAATTCCAGCATCATCCGTTCAAACAACCAAAGCAGATAAACCTCACATTACAAGTGTTCACAAATCACCCATTTCCTCGAATCTGTCTAAGATGAACAAGCAGTTATACAATAAAGTAAAGATTCGAGAGACTGTGCAGAAAGTTAAACCAAAATATCAATCTGATTTTGGTTTTTATGACAATTTTCATAATTGTCATCCACAGTTTGTTTTCCACACACAACAACGGAAATGTTATCAGTGTGGAAACATAAATCATATTGCAAATAATTGTCCTTATCAACAAAAATCACTAAGTAGACAACGATTTCATAATTCTATTGCTTACAATAGAAAATTGTTTTTCACTCGTGGAAAATTTTTCAAAACCTTTGAAAACAAAAGCTGAATATGCTAATGATGTCGAAAAGAACCAAAATTTGAAAAATGATTTAAAAAACAACATTAAATTAAGAAGTGTTAAAGAAAAGATTGATGTGCAAAGCAAATACAACAATCTCAAATCATTTTGTCTAACTGCAACACAGAATGTGCTCAAGTCTTGTTTGACTTGGGTACCAAAGACTAAGTAATTCTTTTACTTATGCAGGAACAACCGTAAAAGATCATTTAAAGCTTATGGCATGTAGACAGCGGTTGTTCAAGACATATGACAGGAAACTTATTTCTACTTCAAAATGTTCAGTCATACAATGGAGGAAGGGTAATTTTTGCTGGTGATAAAGGAGGTCGTATTACTAAGCGTGGTACAGTTACAAATGGTGTCCTAAGTTTCGAAAATGTCAATTTTGTTGAGGAATTAAAACATAACCTGCTAAGTGTGTCTCAAATTTGTGACAAACAGTATTCTACACACTTTACTAATAAAGAATGTTTAATCATAAAACCGGGTTTTGTAATTCCTGATGACCGGGTTTTGATGAGGACTCTGAGAGACAATGATACATATCTTTTTGATATGCATTGTTCTAATTCTTTGGTAACAGCTTCTTGTTTATTATCCAAAGCCTCGGAGAATGATTCCATGTTATGGCATCGTCGGTTGGGACACGTAAATCTTAAAAACATGAATAAACTGGTTCGTGGAAATTATGTCATTGGTTTACCTGAAAAGGAATTTCAATTAAATGAACATTGCCTGTCATGTTCAAAGGGTAAACAACATAAACTTCCTCACAAACCAATTGCACACAACTCAATCTAATCAATCTTACAACTCTTACACATGGATCTATTCGGTCCAGTGAGTGTTTTAAGTTTGGGTCAACGATCTTATTGTTTGGTTGTTACTGATGACTTTTCAAGATTTACTTGGGTGTTTTTCTTAGCATCTAAGGATGAGACTCCACATCTATTGATTAAATTCATTAATATGGTGGAGAATCAGATAGATAAGAAGGTAAAACGCATCCAAAGTGACAATGGAACAAAATTTTATAATCAGACGTTGAATGAGTTTTATGAATCTAAAGGCATTGCGAGACAATTCAGTGTTGCAGGCACTCCACAACAAAATGGAGTTGCTGAACGAAGGAATAGAACACTCATTGAAGCTGCTCGAACTATGATATTTGCTGCCAAATTACCATTGTTCTTTTGGGCTGAGGCAGTAAACACTGCATGTTATGTTCAGAATCGTGTTCTAATAAATAAAAGATTAAATATGACTCCTTATGAAATTTTTTATAAACACAAACCCAAAGTCAAATATTTTAAAGCCTTTGGTTGTTGTTGTACTTTGTTACACACAACCAAATCAACCTCAAAATTTTCTGAAAAGGCTGATGAATGTTACTTTGTGGGATATGCAGCTAATAAGGTTGCATATCGGGTTTATAATAAAAAACAAGATAAATAATTGAGTCATTTAATATTGATTGGCATGAGCTTAACATAACTGATGCAGGATCAGCTCCATCATCGGTATATGATTATGAATCATTGTTCATAAATTTTAAAATTTCTAAACCTTCGTCTGCAGATGCTAATTCTCTATCATTATCTTTGGAGAACAAAATCATTGAGGAAATTTCATCTCTCATATCTAATGATTCTGCAATGCCATTATCATCCAAGAGTATTCCTACTGCTTCTGTGCATGTGTCTGAAAATTCTGGTTTAGATGATCTTTCAGATCAGATCCACAATCAGGAGCCAGAAGAATCTCTGAATTCACCATTGTCTGCATCATCTTCTTCAGAGATTATTGATACTCCAATTGAAGTCATTTAAGTTCTATTTGAAGAATCTCCAAATGTGTCTACTGCTTCTGAAAATCACATTTCAGATGACACTTTTGAAGAAAATATTGTTTATCAATCTAGAAACTCTGAAGAACTGAACGTAAATGTTGAACATCTCACTAACTTGGAAGATGAGATTATTGCAGATGATATTCCTCAGCTGAGAATTCATAAAACTCATCCAACTGAAGCAATAATTGGTCCATTGCATGAAGGTGTAATAACCAGAAGTTATTTAGGGGCAATCAACACATGTTTGTATGCTTGCTTTCTATCACAGATAGTGCCAAAGAATGTTGAAATGGCACTCAAGGAAAACAGTTGGATGGAAGCAATGCAAGATGAGTTAATGCAATTTAAGAAGCTGAATGTTTGGCATCTTGTAGAACTTCCAAAAGATAAGCTTCTGATTGGAACAAAATGAATATTTAGGAACAAAACGGATGAAAAAGGTGTTATAGTTCGGAACAAAGCACGTCTTGTGGTGCAGGGATTTTATCAAATTGAAGGATTGGATTATGAAGAAGTGTATGCTCCAGTTGCAAGACTTTAAGCAATACGCATTTTCTTAGCCTTTGCTTCTTACATAAATTTTAAGGTGTATCAGATGGATGTCAAAACTGCTTTCTTATACTGGGAAATGAAGGAAGAAACCTATGTTTGTCAACCTCCTGGATTTGAAGATCCAGATCATCCTGATTATGTCTACAAATTGGATAAGGCGTTGTATGGTTTACATCAAGCACCTCGTGCTTGGTATGCAACTCTGACTGAACATTTGCTTGCAAATGGTTATTCACGAGGAGCAATTGATCAAACCTTATTCATTCGTAAATCAGGCGATGACATCATTCTGGTCCAAATCTATGTCGATGATATCATTTTTGGGTCTACTAATAAAAGTATGTGCAAGGAGTTTGAAGAAGTGATAAAGAAGAAATTCGAGATGAGCTCTGTTGGTGAAATTTCATTTTTCTTGGGTATTCAAGTTATTCAGACTGAAACTAGTATTCTCATTCATCAAGAAAAATATGTTAAGACTATATTAGAGAAATACAAGTTTCAGGATTCCAAAGTAGCTCCAACTCCTATGTCTTCTCGTCCTACTCTCACTCCAGATCCTTTAGGAGAATCAGTTGATCAACATCTATACAGATCAATGATTGGTTCCCTCATGTATCTTACTGCAAGCAGGCCGGATATCATGTTCTTTGTTTGTCAGTGTGCCCGCTATCAAAGTGATCCAAAAGAATCACACATGAAAGCTATCAAGCGGATTTTCAAGTATCTCAAGGGTTAACCAAAACTTGGTCTCTGGTATCCTTGAACTTCCGATTTCAATTTATTTGCTTATACTGACAGTGATTATGGTGGTTGTAATTTAGATAGGAAATTGACTACAGGAGGATGTCAATTTCTAGGCAACAGACTCATTTCCTGGCAGTGTAAAAAGCAGAACACTGTTTCCACATCCACTGCAGAAGCTGAATATGTGGTTGCATCGAGTTGTTGTTCCCAGCTTGTCTGGATTCAATAACAACTTCTTGATTATGGTCTTAACATATATGACACACCCATTTGGTGTGATAACACGGCAGTACTGAACATCATCAAAAATCCCATTTAACATTCCAAAACTAAACACATTGACATCCGAATTCATTTCATCCATGATTGTTTTGATCGTAAACTTATTCATTTAAAACAAGTGCCATCAACTGAAAACATTGCTGATTTATTTACCAAGGCATTTGATCATTATCGATTTGATTTCCTTGTGCAATCATTGGGAATGATTAAATTTGGATAAATTGATTTCTTGAATCTTCACAAAAAGATTTTTCATTTTTAATAAGGAATAAAATTGTAATTATTTTCTTTTTCTTTAAAAGAACAATCACAATTTTAGGGGGAGAAATTAGAAAACAAGTTCTGAAATATATTTTTGGTTTTAGGGGGAGTCAAGATTGGATAAATTGTTAAAAAGGAATTTTCATGATTAAATGAGAAATGATATTACACAGTTCAAAATGAGTCTAAGTACTTTCAAAGGCTTAAAATATAAAAAGACTTGGATTATGTTTGATGTGTCAATAGGCTTTGCTTTCAGAAATGAAAAGATCATAAATGAGTGAGTAAACTTGAAGTAAAGTGATATGATTTAGTGGGGAACATATCAGGATTCTGTGACAATATCAAAAATGTTCTAAAACAGACTGAGAGTTATCTTCTTGTCATACTCAAGCCTGTTATTGTTTGATTCAGTGATTATCATATATAAATATGTATATATATATAAAAGAAAATACAAAAAGACATGCAAAAAGAAATAAAATATATAAAGAAAATAAATGAGCAAAAAGATGCCAAAAAGGCCATATAGGAGATAAGATGCCAAAGAGCACAAATCAAAAGATATGTCTAAAGACATACATACTATATGGTATATATATTTTCTATTTTGAGAAAATTTTCTGATCACGGAAGGCAAAATCAAAAGATGGGGCGTGTAAGTCCGGATGACTTGTAAGTCCTAAACATCTTGAGAGGGCAGACATAAGTCCGGATGGTTGTTTGTAAGTCCTTAAACTTGTTAATATTCCGTGTTAAGAGATATTTCTCAGGCTAGTTATGCTCAAATAGATATATTTTAGAAATAAACAAATGGTATCATTGATCAACAATGCATGGTTTAAGTCAATTTGAGATGACTTGAAATCTCGACAGTATATTGAAGACTAATAAGTATTTTACAGGAGTTCTGATTGTGGGATCCACTGAATTTATATAAAAAATCAACCAAAACATGATAACAATCACTCCTTATGGTTTCTAAGTAAAGACTGTAGTATAAGTTTAAAATGGACAAAATATATTGACAATCAACTTAACCAGTTTCTTTTAAATAAAGCTGGACAGAGTCTTGACTTGACAAAGAACTATATGATCTTATTATGAAATTTCTTACAAGACAACTTTGATCAATAAACAATTCAGATCTTGATTCTTTATATGTGTTTATTATTTTGTTATTTTGTTTTGTTATCATTTTGTTTTGTTTTTGTTTTGTTCTGTTTTAAGACAAATAAATCACAGATAATATTTTGAAAAATTAAAGATTCATTAAATTAATTGGTCACTTGGTAAATAAAACATTTTGTTAAGATACATAATTGATAATAAAAGGTTTTTGAAAGATGTGAAAAATTGAAAAGTTGAAAAGTTGAAAATTTTTCAAAGTGTCGAAACTCTCTCGCGCGAAAGGGGTTGTCGCACAAAAGGTATGTCGCGCAAAAAGCCTTGTCGCGTGTCATAGTTGACATATAAATATCACAGTGGTGAAAACGAAATCACTTTTCATCTGAAACTTCTTTTCGCACAAATCCATTTTCTTGATTTCTGAGAGTACTTCATGTAATAAACACTCATTAGTTCACATTTCATCGCACTTTGAGATTGACAGGTAGTTTTGATTGAAAAGGTTACAAAAGAGATCAAATCATAAAAGGAACTTAACAAGTTTAAACTAAAATCTAATAAAATGAACTTAAACGCTAAAATTGACAGATGGAATGAACTCTGTGGACATAGACGATGGTTAGGGTATGATTTAATTTGTTCAAAATCAATTTTTTGAAGGTTAATTTGAATACAGTCCTGCGCGAATCGCGTATGAAATGAACAGATGCGAAAATGACTTTTCGCATAAATTTTGCTTTCGCATGGAGTTTTCGCGTGACTGTTGATTTCGCATGAAATTAAATTTTTCACATGACAGTTTATTTTGATAAGTTTTCGCACGGAATGTATTTTCGCATATCAATTGATTTTTCTTATTAAGTGTTTTCGCACGAATAACCTTATCGCGTGAAAACAGTTTTCGCGCGACTGAGACTCTTGATGCTGAAATTTTTTCTAAGTGTGAAAATTTTCTTGTGTGTGCTTAAGTTATATCAATTTTACTTATCTTGTTTGTTTGTGTAATTGCAGCTGGCACAAATGATTTTCAACAAAAATCATAACTGTGTGGCACATTTGGATGAAGTACCAGAGGGGAAGGAGCTATTTACTTCTATGATTGAGGGGTTGAAGAATTCTTGGATTGTTTATGCTATTTCTGCTGACCCTAACATTTACTCTGAGTTGATTGACTCATTCTGGAACACTGCTGCGTTAGAGAAGTATGGATCAGGACATCCAATCATTACTGCTACTGTTAAAGAAAAAAGAGTGATTGTTTCTCAGGCTATTCTCAACAGAATATTACTATTTGATGATCTGGAGGATACACCAACTAGATTAGAAGACAATGTTGTGATAGACTGTCTGATAAGAATGGGTTATGAGTACAGATATCGAAGCCTGGAGAAGAAATGGTTACCACCGTACTGGAAATACTTATTCCATGTGGTAATTCATTGTCTAAGCAATCTCAAGGCAGGAATGGATAGTCTGAGTGCAATGTTTGGATCATTGCTGGTATCTCTTGTGGATGACATTCCGTTCAGCATTTCTGGAGCTATCTTTCAGGAAATGCAGAAGAATGGTACTGCAAATCCTGGAAAGAAGTTCATCATGTATCCACGTTTCATACAGTTGGTGATTAATGATGCCTATCCTGAGCTTGCAACACTCAGATCTCCTAAGTATGTTGTTAAGACTATTAGGAAGGAGATATTTACTCATCTGACTGGAGCACGAGGGAATAAGTGCTCAGGAGAAAGCTTGGCAAAGATTGGTCGATTTGCTGAGATAGATGATAGTGACAGAGATGTAGAAGGAGATGTTCCTACTGATGATGCACAGACGGGTACTTCTACATCTGCTGCAAGAAAGGATATTGATGAAGAGATAGAAATATTGTTTGAAGATGATTCTCAGCAGGGTGAAAGAGTAGAAGGAGATGTTCACTCAGTGTCTAGTTTTGAGACGATGAGTGACCAGATTGGAAACGTGCCTTATGTTCTTCAGACAGATACTACTCCATCTACTCCTACTTCCTCCAGGAAACAATCTGTTGATGAGAGAGACACAGATTATGTTCCTAAGGAATCACCAAGTACATCTATGAGGCTAAAAAGGATGGCTAAGAGAAAAGATTTTCCTACAAGGAAAAGAGGAAGAAGAGGTGTAATACCTAAGCGACCAAGAACACAAGTTGAGACCTCTGAGATTGAGCAGACTGCCACTATAGGAGTTCTTGGATCATCTGAAAGAGTCGTAGAAGAACAGGAGACACAAGCAGAGATTGATTCTACTGTTCCTGAAATAGTTTCTGAGCCTGTTGTTACCGAGACTGTTACTGCTCCAGAAACAGGTTTTTCTACTCCTCCAAGATAGGACAACTTGGAGTTTGATGTTGATACTTTCCTGAACACTCCACCTGAGTTCAGAGGAAGAGAAGAATCTTCCAGTGCTCCTCAATCTTCATCTATTACTTTGGAAGAAAGGGTGAAGAATCTTGAGAAAGAAAGTTATGAGAATGTCAAGATTATTTCTGAGTTGAGGAAGGAGAATTAGGAGAAAACTAAGATGATTACAATGATTCAATTGGATTCAAGCATAAAGGATTCAAGGATCACATCTCTTGAGCTTCAGATGAAGAATGTCATTGATTATTCAGCTGGGTTGGAAAGACAGTTACAGGAGCTGAGAGAGTTTATCTCTCAAACATATTTCCATCAACCTCAGGTTGTATGTTCTACAACTGTGGTTGGTGAGACGAGCAGGCGTTCTCCAAGTCCATCTCCTACAGCTGATTTACAAGAAGTGGAGAGAGTCACCGAAACTCACACTACAGAGGCACAACTAAGTGTTAGTGTTACTGAAGGTGTTCCAACTACATCTAAAGTACCTATCACTGAAGTTGTTACACCTACAGCTTTTGTTGAGCCTGAGCATATGATGCCTATTCCTGTTGCAAATGAAGATGAAGATGATGATTTGGTGGATTATGGTGATTCGGATGATGACTTAGATGATGATGATGATGATGAAGATAATGATGATGATGACAATGATGGTGGAGATGATGGTGATAATCATGATGATAATGATGCGAATGATGATGATGATGATGGAGGTGATGTTGGTGGTTTATCTTCTAATCCAACTGGTGACACTAGCACTGACAATGTCTCAGGACCAAGTGCTAGTGATCCAGAAGGATATGAACCGTTGGACCCTACCACTGAAGACTTATATGAGAAAGAGTTATATTCATTTCAGCAATCTGCATCTACTGGAGCTACAGAAGAAGAATTTGGCTTATTTGATAATGTGGATGAGCCAAATGAGTATACAGATATCTTTGGAAACAACTTACAAGACTTATTTAAAGACATTAATATGGAAGAAGGAGAGATCCCAACAGAGTCTGTAAGTGAACCAACTTCAACTGTTACAATACAAAAGGATGCTACAGGTTAAATTGCTTTATACACCAAAGGTGGACTACAGTTCCGAGAACCACCACCTCCTATAGAAACTCACTTTTTGTTGGTATCAAAACCAAAAGACAAATATGGTGAGATATCTCATGTGGTTAGTTGGGCATATGATGGAGAGAAAAAGATGTATGTGATCAAGAGAAGGAATGGAGAGATTGATTACCTAAAGAACACTCAAGATTTTCATACATTACGAGCTGCTGATTTATATGCTATGGGTAAAGTTCCATTTTTCAATAAGAGCAATCATGGAGAAGCTGAACTGATGAGGTCTAAAATTAGAAGAAAGATGAAAAATAATTTCAAAGATTTCAGAACCGCAAATTCAAAGGTGATTGATGACTCTTCCAGAATAAATGAAAACACCAAAGCTCCAATGAAGATAAGAGTTTATCAACATCCTAAGTACATAAAGAAAGTTCCAGTTCATGATCCCGTTCCTCCAAATTTGTTAAAGCAATTTATTTCTTGGAGTTGTGAAAAGGATTCAAGTCAGGCTGTGATCAAATGTGTTGATAGATCATACAGAATCATTGATCCAGCTGACTTAATGAAGTTTGGCAAAGACGACTTGAATAAGCTGCTACATTGTCCTATCTCAGCTGACGAGTCTGTTTATTTTCTATCTTGCCAGTATGTTTGGATGACAGATCGAATCCTGAGAAATAAGTGGTATGCATATTCCGGATCTTACAAGAAATCTAGTGTAGATTTTGACTGAGAGCGTTTCACCGAGCCTAGGGGGAGATTGTAGAAGACTATAAAAGGCTCGACAAAATAACTAAAGATGAATAAAGATGGTTTTGATCAAGATTTGTCAAGTGAAATGAAGATGATATGCGAATTGATGAAGTCGTGCGAGTCAGGCAAGTCGCGCGAAAAGGATGAACCGCGCGACAAAACCAGTCACGCGAGAACCTATGTGTTTAGTATAAATAGATTTGTTTTTCGTTTTTGTAAGTAGTTCTAAAGTTCTGAATTTTCCACTTTTCGCATTGTAATCACTCGGTGCAGTTTGCACCAGATTGTAATCATCAGATTATCAATTGAATCATTTTGATCTCTTGTTATTCTTCTTCCAATCTCAATTACATTCCGCATTCTTGAGATTGAGATCTTGGTTTATTGTTCTTGGGATTACTGAGTTTTACATATGGGAAATGTTAATTTGTATTATGTTACCTAACACCTTGAATGTTGTTGTACTAAGAAAATACCCATTACATTATATGCTCCCATGCGAAGGTGGTAAATTTTATGCATGATCACATGCATGTGTGTGATTGCTTCACAGACTTGAATACCTATCGGATAAGCACACTTATAGTTTCATGCTGATAAAATTTGAGATGAATAACTAGCATACCAATAAGTTCATCAATGATTGTTGGTGTCGATAACATGTTTAGAAAGTAACACATGCCATTGTCACAAGCCAAATTAAAAGATAATATTGATGTATGATCCTTTCATGCTTATACTTAGTTTAATTCTAAACTAAGCCTAACATACAATAGTCAGGATCCATAATGAAATTATAAAACTAGAATTTTATCAGAAATTATGGTTTTGCATGAATTTAGGGCCTAGGAATTATAGTCTGGGTTAGAAAGTCTGGGGCTTGAGTTTCTATACAATGTTATAAGTTTTGTATTAATCATTCAAATTTGTAGCATAATATTTGAAACACTATTTTATTATTAAGCATGAACTCAGAAAAACTCCTATAATATGGAGCATAAGATCATACTTAAAGTTCGAAAGATAAGCTCAGCTTCAGATGTAAAAGTACGTAACATAGGTTCTGGGTCAAATTACCAAGTCTAAGTTACAAATCAACGACCAACCTCCCAAGGCAAAACACAAATCACGAATTGAACTTCAACTAGAACACAAGTTTCGAACTAATCACATAACTGGGTAAAGCTCCAGATTAATCTTGTTAGAAAAAAAATTGGCTATGATAGAAATTATGATCTTGATACACAACGAATAACAAAGAAATGTAAATGTTTACTTTTTGCATTTTGAACCTTTGTTTATTTTTGAAAACATGATATGGCACACGATTGTTTATTTTATTAATTCCATGATTTCTTATAATTTAAAAGTTATCATTTAGTAAGTATCCATACCAAGGCTCAATTGAATAAAGTTACTAAGGTCTACCAGTTTTTCCACATACCCCTTTTGATATAAATCTCATTCCAAATGAATAATATTTATAAGAGTTAATTATACAAATGGTCCCTGTGGTTTATTCAAAGTAACATGTTTGGTTACTAAGAGTTTTTGTAACAGGTTAGGATATTGTGTTTGTCTTTTTGTAACACCTTTTAGTATTAGTACTAACGATAATTAGATCTTAACTAAGAATACTTACGAATTGGGGGCAAGTATAAAATCATCGTCCTGTATTAGTGTTCGTCCATGGAGTTTGCATTGTTGCAAGTCTACCACATTTACAAACCACCATTGTAGCAGATGTAGATGAGGCAGAAGAAATAATGGGGTTTGATGTAGAAGAAAGGTGAATAAATATGGCATGTTTTCAAGTAATGACAATAATACCCTCACTTTTTTTGCACGTGATGGATGTTCTCAGTTAAAATCTAACGATCGTAGTACTAATACCTAAAGGTGTTATAAAAAGATAAACACACTATCCCAACTTGTTACAAAAACCTTTAATACCCAAACCTGTTACTTTGAATAAACCACAGGGACCATTTGCGTAATTAACTGCATTTCTAAAGTATTATAGGATATGGCCAACCAGACTTAAAAAACATTATGAAAAGTTTTAAAGAACATAGCGCCATAGGACCAACATTTATACTAGATCAATCAAGGTGATACATAAGAACAATTCTTGTTATTAGAAAAATAATCATAAAACCTACAAACTATATAAATATTTAAACTCACAACCACTTAGGGGTTGTTTGGTAATTTCTAAATGATTAAGTGTTGAACTAATAAAAGGTCTGAATCATTAAGAGCTACTAAACAAACATTCAGACATTTGTTTACGAAACAAACAGACGGAATCATCAAGTGCTAAATATTCAGACATCTGAACCATTAAGAGGATGAAACAAACATCCCCTTATTAGAAAGCACATTATTTATTTATAAACTATTCCTTTGGTGATAAATAAAGTGCCATTTGATCCATCTAAGGAACCACGCCATTACTTAAGACACTAATTAATGATCTTTATAGGGTTATTCATCTACGGTTTGTAGCTAACATAGCCATCACTATATTATACTATTATCAGGGTCGACTTAATGTTTTATAGGGTCATAATCGAACTAAAAAACTTAGGACTTTTTCAAAAACGCAATTTAAACATAGTTAATCAACCTAATCAAATTTCATTGAACAAAACCAATAAATCAAAGAAAATTTTGTATACTAACCTTTAGTCATTGATAGTTAATTTCTTTTAAAAAAGAAGAGCCAAAAAAGGGCTAGTCGATTATTAAAATTTTCATCTGGACTCAACTATCAAGTGTTATTCACACTTTAAAATTTCATTAGCTCATATAATACCAAAACCCAATATAATAATTTTTTATAAATGGGCGCCCTTATTTTTTAAGGGCCCTAAGCTCAATGCTTATAAATTACACTATAGAGTCGGCCCTGACTATTATGGGGGTATTATAGAAGGTAACCATATATTGCACCCATCCTGACATTTTAGGCCCGAACCAAAATGAACTGATTTTAGTAAACCAAGTGAAGGATGGCTAGTTAGATTCATGCCCAAAATCCCCTCCCAATGAGGTTCTCACTTCTTGCCCTAAAAGCTTGTCTTCATCTCCTTTATATACACAATCTTATCATCTAATGGTAAATTTATACTTATATACAGTTATGTTGATTTCATCTGGAATACACTAACTTTAACTCTCAACTACCTTTGAAGCTCAAGTTTTAGAGACCTCTAACTATATGCTTGTTTCTTCTAACTGCAATTGTTAGGACCGTGTACGTACGGTGAGACCAGATCAAATAGCATGAAATTCTATTTGATTGGCGATCCAATCAGTGAGAACGAACAACGTGATCGATCTAACGATGAAACAAACGTTAAGAACGAGTTAGAATCGATCAGGAACGAACTATGAACTTGGATTGGCGACTTAGAACGCTCTGGACGGCTAGGGTATGAAAGTATGCGAAGTGTATTGTTTTTCCACGAATTATGTGGTATTTATAGGTTTTTAGTGTTCATTCGTACGATTGAACCATTAGCATGGTTCAGTAGTGTGAATGAATCATGCGGTCGACTCATGCGGTTGACTCATACACACGACTGAAGATTCAGTCGTGCGACTGAGTCAATCTTATGTCTCATTCATACGAGTGATTCACTTACCTGGTTCAGTTGTGCGACTGGTTCATAAGTATGGTTCATTCATGCGTACGGGCCATAAGTATGGTCCATTAGCATGAATAACCACATGATTATGTTGAACACATTTCTAAGTTCTTCTTGACTTAGAACTATGTAAAACAACATCAAACCTATATATTAAGTTCATACATGTGAATCACATTCAATACAATGATAATATGATATAATCAATCACAAATAAACATCAAAATGCACTTCATATATCGTTGAATCATCACATTACATCATATTACATCAGTGTAAGACATGAAAGACTTTACATTTAAGATCATAAACTAGGTACATAAAGATGTATTAACAAACTCCCCCTTGGACCTAGTTTAGCCTAATTTCTAACATTCTTCACGTGCTCTTGAAACATCTTGTACTTCTCTTCTCTTGTGACTCCCGTGTGAATATCAAACGCAAAGCAGAGCCGTATGACATGTTGGAATTGTAGAGCTTGTACAATTTCTTGCGAGTCATAGAATAGTGGCCACTTGTAGAGAGTGTAAACATCTTCAGCCTACAAGTTAGTTAGCCACATCGGGTCAAATACCCTGATAGTCTTGATTTTGCCCTCTTTATGCAAACTATGACTGCTTCTCCCATCCGCCAGTCATAATACTACCACTTGAAGTGTGGAGTGAAGTCCTGAGGTATCTCCCATAGTGGGATCTTGGACATTGTGCGTGGGGGACTCCACTTCAGCACTACTTTCGGCTTTCAAGAGATAGGATCAACTTCGGTCTTATGTATGAACCTCTTAAGTTATTGAGGCCTGAAGTTGACCCATTTGGTATGGTATTCCTTCTTAAGTGTTGTCTTGAACCAACCCGACATCTTCCTTAGGTTGGCGTACAAAAGATCTAAACATGCTAGCCTGTTCAGCTTAAAACCGGGAAGAGTTTTCAGATCATGAGGATATTTAAAGTACTTAATCCACTTTTCCTTCTTGACAGCAAATACATCCAAGTCTTCAAAATATGCCCAACTTATGATCTTGCCCGACACCTTCTGATGCTTCTTTACTCGGAAGAGTTTGGTGTAGGCGTTTGGCTTTGGAGATTCTCGTTGGGCTCTCATCTCCTTCAAACAAGCTGCCCATTCAGCCTTCTTTAACTTAACATCAGCGTCTGAGGCTTGGGCTTTATCTTCCACCTTTTCTATCTCTTTCTCTTTCGTATTAAGAGTGCAAAAAGTATCACTGCCAAATGTTTCACCCAGATCGAGGATAACATTACCCTCATGGTCAGTGTACTCTGGAGAATACTATGATGTAATATCCTCTATCTCAATCTCATCCACGCCTTGAAGCTCTTCATCACTAATAATATCGACCTCAGAAGCGTCTTTGACGAGCTCGTCCGGATTTAATCTGGACATGTCTGCGAGTTGCTCGTCAGTTAGGTTGTGGATGATCTCTCCTTCCTCTGGACTGTAGCTCGCAGATCGTCTTATGATCCCTCGCAAATCAAGAATCATAGTGAGCAGAGTCTTGATTTGCTGAAGGGGGGTGACGTCATAGTCATCTGTCTATTCAGCTTCATCTGTTTGATTAAACATTCAACACATAAAACATAATTCATTAATCAAGATATTTAAACATTAATAATCATTAATTACATTAATGTAATACATAATTCAAGTACAAAAGTTGTAAATACAAAAATATCTAATCATTACTTTTGCCTTGATTGGGCGTCTCTTCTACTTAAGAAGCTGAAGAAGAGGGTCGTTGATCTTGATTACACTTTATGCGCCTCTCCCGAGCAGATGGATTTGAGGCTGATGCAGATGCATCACCTTCCTAATCATGCTCATCCTCATCATCTCCTTCCTTATCTTTCCCACTTCCTCCTGCTTCAACCTCGTCATCAACATCATCCGATTCATTATCAGAAGAATCGTCAACATCATCATCTCCATCATCACCATCACCCTTTATCTTCAAGGGATCACCCTTCGTCCCTTTTAGTCTTAACATCATCTTCTTGTTTTTCTTCTCCACCTCATCGATTCTCTTGACCGATGCCATCAGTAGCTCATTCTGTGTAGTAAGGGCACGATGAGCTCTAGCCAATGCTCTCTCATGAGCAGCATCCCTCTCTGTCAGCTGGGCTATCTGTTTGCCCTGAGCACCAGTCTGTTGAGGCTAGCCAACTACTCCTCTAACCCAACACTGGGTAGAGAAGATCCTGTGGAGGTGTAAATGAGGTGGAAGGTCCTAGTTGGGGTATAGTAGGTGTGGTGGCGGATGTGGTGTATATGGGGCTAGGGATGAAAGTGGGGTGTGGTGGAACTAATGTAGGTATGGTAGGTGTGGTGGTGGGTGTGGTGTATATGGGAATAGGGATGAAAGTGGGATGTGGTGGAACTGATGTGGGTATGGTAGGTGTGGTGGTGGGTGTGGTGGTGGCTGTAGTGGTTGCTGTAGTGGTGGCTGTAGTGGGGGCAGTGGTAGTGGTGGTCGTGGTTGTAGGAGTGGTGGTAGTGGTGGTAGGTGTGGTGGTAGTAATGAAAACAATCCTACGCCTCTTGCCTTTCTTTCCGTGAGGCTGGGCCATTCTCTTCCTCCTCGAGCCCTAGGCAATCTGGGCTCCCCCTGGGCAAACAGGCTGGTTGGGTGTATAAGTGGGATCAGTGACATCAGCATCACCACCCTCAGAACCAGCCTGGCATCCTCTAACCACCTCTTTGCCCCTTTCGGTAGCCACGACTCGGCTACCTACTGTCCTTGTCAGAGGCTCCTCATCTGACTCCTCTTCTTCTTCATAAATGAGGAAGTCCCGATGGATGGCAGCCTGCTTAGATCCACCAGGAGCAGATGAACTACTGTGTGGAGGTGGTGGAGATATAGTAGATGTGTCTGTTGCTCGTGTTTTACTGGAGCCTTCGTCTCCACCACCCTGACCATCATCATGGTCGTCATCATCGTCGTCATCGTCAGCAGGAGCCAAAATGGGCTCGACATCGGAATCACTGTCGTCATGACGCCACTTCTTTCGAGCTAGCGCCACGTAGTCCTCGTTGGCCAGATGGCCAAAAAGTCTCCTAACCGGGCGCTTCACCTGCTTCCCCTGGTATACCTTCATCCGACCCAACGTGGTGTCAATCATAACCTCTAAACACATAGCGTCGTCTTTCTCCTTAGGCAACTCAAGAAGCTTCTCATCTATAATCATCTGTAAGAATCTGGGATACATACAGAAGCCTTCCTTGCCCTTCGCCTCTATATTCTCTGTCAGATATATAAAAAACATGTGAGAGAAACTGAACTGGTGGTTTAGTACCAGTGCAACGTATGCATTCTAGATTTGGTCAGACATCTCATCGAATCCTCCATGCCTAGAGGCAATGCACTTAAGGATCACATGTGCCAAATACTTAAACAGGGGGCACATGTTGCTCTTGTTTTGCACGCCAGCATTGATTTCGTCAGCGTACTTGATCCTTAGAAAACATCCCTGAATAGTCAGGGAATGCAGCTTGGTTGGGTAGGTTCTGTCCTCACCCAGATCCAAGAACCTGCGTAAGTCGTCTTCCCCGATCTCTATGTCTTGTCCAAAGATAGAACTCCAGATACGGTAAGGCTCAACTGATCGGTCTACAGTGGCATTCTCCTAGAATGTCTGCTGAATAGACCTATATGGTGTGCAGGGAGTAGAGATGGCCTTGTAGATCCTCGATCTACGCAGAAAGGTGATGATCCCAACAAACTCAGAAGCGTTCCGGGATGTAGCATCTAGATGAGCACAGATGTTATGCTTGGTGCTCATCGTCCATCTCTCAGCCATATTGCTGCAACACAAGAAGCAAATAAGTTAGATCCGTTTATAAGAAAGAACAACTGAATTTGAATAGATTATGACCAACTGGTTCAATAGTACGATTGAATAATGCGACTGAACTTAGTCGTATGCTATGCCATGCGGTTGAGTCAGTCGTGCGACTGAGTAACCGATTGATTAAATCGTGCGATTGAATCATGCGTCTGGCTCAATCGTGCGACTGAAGTTCATTAGCCTGTCCATTCGCATATGCACTGTTAGACACCAAAAATTTGAATCTTTGTCAAAACGTTCAATTACTTTTCAAGTTTAGATTCATTATGTTCGCAGGTAATCGAAATAACACTTAAAGTCATTTAAATCAACGTTTACGTCCATTTAAGTGTTATATTTTAGGGTTTTTGTCCTGGTTCTTGGTTTTCACAAATTCAGACATTTTAGGTTCGATTAATCTTCTCATTTGTCATGATTTCGTTATCAAAGTACCTGTAGATGAACAATAAAAGGTCAAGTAGGGTTTACGAATCAATAGGAGAGGTAATCACACTTAGAAAAATTTAGGCAGAGTGGCTGGGTATTAAGGCGATTTCTCAGAGTTTTTGAAGTGAAGTAGGGTTTACGACTGACTAAGACCCTTTTTATACTAATCTATGTTTCAGTCGTGTGACTGGACCTATTCGTATGATTCATTCGTGCGACCGAGGTTCTGTCGTACGACTGACTTAAAACTCCTTAGCCAGCCGTACGATTGGTTCATACTTATGATCCAATCGTATACTTTGCCCCATACTCATGGTCCATTCGTCTGATTGGCTCATACTCATGGTCCAATCATGCGATTGGCTCATTCTTATGAGTTTGACTTCACTTTTCTCAACCTTTCAAAACTTGAATTTTATATAAGACACTATGATCATTGATCATCTCAGACATGATCCTTTTAACTGAAAACTTCTGATCACCTCAGACGTGATCCTTTTAATAAAAAATGGTTGATCACCTCAGACGTGATCCTTTTAATAAAAATAGTTGATCACCTCAGACGTGATCCTTTCCTTGAAAACCATTTGATCACCTCAGACGTGATCCTTTTAACTTTAAGACCTTGTGATCACCTCAGACGTGATCCTTTTAACATTCCAGAAACATGCTTTTGTCAGATTATCGTTAGGTTCAATTTGTGACATTCACAGGTTTCCTCTTATTACATAGTCTGACGACGACTCGATACAGACATAACTAAAACTAAGAAAAACTTTAAACAAACTGAATTAAGACAATCTTTTTGTATTTTTCATGTGAGGTGGGTTGAAAACATTTTAACTTTCCATAAACGAGTTTTCCCCCTAAGCAGAACAGTTTCAAGCATTCTCATCTTATCTAGAAAGATTCTTATGGAATCATACAGGAATAAACGTAATTATTTGGGACCTTTTATGTATGTAAATACAAAGAAAGTTATATTTACCAATCACAGAATCTTATTTATCTAAGAGTCAAGAGCACTAACAGAAAATCATGCTAGAGCTGTTATGTAGTACACATTGAGTTTGACCATTGGGGAATGCCGCCACGATGATTGTCAGTATATTTGTCCACCTAAATCCATACATAGATTTTTGACATACATTGGTGATTATTTAGGTTTATTATTTCAACAAGCATTTGTGAATCCCACACTTATATGGTAATCAACTTTCCTTAGGAGATTTTTGAGCGGTCTACGGGTTTTAACAAGAAGAAACTATTCTAAGAGCTTTCAAAGAGATGCCAAGCCTCAGGTTAGTGCCATCGCACAGCAGAGAGGCGCAAACAACAATGAATTCTAGAATATTTAGATTGTGCTTATCCTCAGGTCAGTGCCATCACAAAGCAGAGAGGCACACCACCTATCTTCTTGTTAGAGAAATTTTATTATACATATAACGCACCAACGAAAATTGTCATTAGCTTGATTGCGTTTCACATTTTTCCATTTTGCTCATTTTTATGGTCGTTCGCACACATTTGTGACGTTCATTTTGTTCTTCACCCCTTATTGGAAATAAGTTGATTGTGTTAACCAGAGATAAGATGGAAACCCACAGCTTGTTGAACGGTTTAGTTTTAAAGTTGTTTACCAATTAAGTCTACTTGTCTATTGTGTTGAATCTACCGACACATCATATAATGGACTAGCAACCCCTTGCTCTACTTTCTCTATGTAACCACAGTAGCAGACTAGCTTACTATCATATTTCCACTAATTAGGCTATGACTTCTTAGACTTATAAATTTCTGTAACTTTGAATATAGAATTTTAGGACATTTTAGATCTTTTGGTGTCCTAAACAATTCGATGTCTGTGTACTATCATTTTCCATTAAGTAGAATCGATTTCACAGATGTGATGTCTTTACTTTTCAGCTTAGCTACCCGCCCTCGTTTTTTTTTAAGTAATTAAATACTAACTACTAAAACTAAAACTATTCGCCCCCTAAAATTCTAAAACCAAAAATCTTTTTTTTTTGTTTTTTGAATTTTTAAAGACAGAAAAAATAAAAGAAAATAAAGAAAAATAAAAAATAAAACATAGAGTCGGACTATGAACTTGATTCATCTGGAATCACATCATCTTTCTTTTTAACATCATTGACCTTTAATAGATACTGAAATCAAGGTTTATCAAAAGCTTTTGTGTATAGGTCGACGCGTTGGAAATCCGTGTTTATTTTAACGACATCGATTAATTGTTTTTCAAAACAGTCACGTATGAAGTGATATTTAATACCGATGTGTTTAGTTTTGGGGTGTTGGACCGGATTTTTAGTGACAACAATAACAGCAGAATTATCAACAAAAATAGGGGTGTTAGGAAATTGCAAACCGTAGTCTCGCGTTTGCTGTTGAATCCAGATGATTTGTGAACAGGAACTTGCAGCGGCAACGTATTCAGCTTCACATGTTGATAGGGCAACCGACGTCTGCTTCTTACACTGCCAGGTGACTAATCGTCCTCTAAAGAACTGACATCCTGCAGATGTTGACTTGTAATTCATCTTGCAGCCCCTGTAATCCGAGTCACTATACGCTGTAAGCTCAAAGTCATCATCATGTGGATACCACAACCCAAGTGTTGGAGTACCCTTCAGATAACAAAATATCCTTTTTACCCCAATCAGATGATTTACTTTTGGTTTTGCCTGATATCTGGAACAGAGACACGTGGCGTACATAATATTAGGACGAGAAGCTGTGAGGTACATGAGAGATCCGATCATTCCTCGATACATAGTGGCATCAACCAGATCACCATTTTCGTCGGGTGCCACATCATGGTTGTGGCAAGTGGAGTGCCTGCAATCGTTACATTCTCCATGTCAAACCGACTCAGGATATCTCCAACATATTTGGTCTAATGCAGGAAGATACCATTTGGTGTCTGATCTACTTGTAAACCGAGAAAGAACTTCATCTCTCCCATGGCACTCATTTCAAACTCAGCTTTCATCATAGATTCGAATTCTTTACATAATGCTTTGTTCTTGGAACCGAAGATTATGTCATCCACGTATATCTACACCAGTAGTAAATCACCGTCCTTTTCCTTGATGAGCAACGTGCATTCAATTACAACCCTGCGAAATCCATGTTTCAGCAGATGAATGGAGAGTTTCTCATACCAGGCTCGAGGGGCTTGATGGAGCCCGTATAAAGCCTTGTCTAGTTTATAAACTCTATCCCGATGATAAGGATCCTCGAATCCTTCGGGTTGACTGACGTACACTGTTTAACGGATCTCACCATGAAGGAATGCACTTTTCACATCCAGATGATAAACTTTAATCTGCATAAAGGATGCATAGGCTAGGAAGATTCTAATTGCTTCCATCCTTGCCACAGGTGCAAACACTTCATTGTAGTCAACTCCTTCGACTTTCCTGAACCCTTGAACTACAAGCCTAGCCTTGTTTCTGATCACCGAAGAACCCATTTAGTGCCAATCACCTTTGCACCTTTTGGTCTGTCCATAAGACCTTTCCAGACTCCTAATTTCTTGAACTGAAGGAGTTCTTCTTGCATAGAACTTACCCATGCCTCATCGTTTAAACCCTCGCTACATACTTTGGCTCAACTTGAGACATGAAACATCGATAAACACCATCGTGTAGATATCCCTTTTCTATGACTGCCTCATAATCAGCTGAGCATAGCTAATTTCTTATCTGAACTCCTAATAGAATATCCCCGATGATGTTGTCCAGGGGACAATGCATATTAACTCGATCGAGTTCCGGGAGTGGTGGGTACTGCTACTTTATTATCTAGATTCGGAACTGTTGGAGTATGCGGTTCAGAAGTTCCAGTTGCATCATGATCAGATGCTGGGGTACTTTCGGTAGTGGGAACCTGCTCCTCCTGGTTTACACTCTCAGTTTCAACGGCTTCTTTAGTATGTAGCACTTCTTGTAGTCAAACACAACCTTAAATCCCTTATCACAAATTTGGGAAACAGAAAGCAAGTTGTTTTGCAATTACTGAACGTAGTTGACCTTGTCAAACTTAACTTTCTCGTTTCCCACTTCGCCTTGTGTGGTGATGTAACCTCCTTTATTCCCAGCGAATGATACGTGTCCCCCTTTAATTTGCTTGATGTTAAAAAGGAGGGACGAATTCCCGGTCATGTGCCTAGAAGCCCCACTATCAATAATCCAGGTATTAGTGATAGCGTTGTAGCGGACACCCTGTACATACAAAGGAAATGGTTAGTTCAGGTTTGGGACCCAAGCCTTAACTGGCTTAGGTTTCGTAGAGGTATCAGACAACATGAACTCAACCCACTGACCTTCATAGGATAAGAACACATCTTTCTTTTTCTTGTCATCACTATCACACACATTACTAGATTTTTCCTTCCATAAACTAGTTTTGTGTAAGGCCTGTTTGTGGTAAACAGACGACTAGCTTATGGTTTGAAATTTCGGTTCACTAATAATCCTAGATTTAACCTTAGGTGGCACAGCTTCGCTTTGAGCTTGTCTGTGTTGACTTTGGTATTTTGGAGGAGTATTAAATCTAATTTTAGAAAATCTTGGTTTTTCATCTATAAAAAGTTCAATTTTTCTTTTAGGTGTCTGATAGTAAGGACAATATGGAGAAATATGTCCTCATTTTCCATAACTGTAGCAAGATCTCTCTTCGACAGTATGAGGAAAGTGTTGATGTGGGATTGAGTTTGGTCGGGGGCTGGGTAGTTTCTCTTTCTTTTTAGATGTTTCACCTTCTTTAACAAACTTAATTGTTTTGACATTTTGAACATCTTTTGCTTTCATTTTATTTTGATTTTACTGACTTACACGTTTAGGGTTCATTGATTTAGACTGCTTAGGTTCTGAAATAGACATTTTTGAACCTGACCCTAAGTTAACCATTTTAATTTTATCATCCAAATCCTCAACATGCATCTTATCTTTAGATATCGAAGTAGTCGCCTTCTGTTCAGTGACAGACTTCACATTTTTACCCGTAGAATCTAGATCACTGACCAGAGGCATAGACACCACATGATCCTTTACGGAATTATTATTGATTGGTCTACATTTAATATTCAAAAAGATTGCATGTGGTGGCGGTACTACCTTGTAACCCAGACTTTCCCCGCCATTTCGTTCTTTCACTAAGTTTTGAACTATGTAAGAGGAACTTGCTAAACTGTGCAGTTTTTGTTTTAATGATTCAACTTCAACTTGAAAAACTTCTTTTTCCTTTTTAGTTTCTTCCAAAGTGGTTAAGTAGAACTTAATGTCATTTGATTGATTTAAGGCAACAATCTCGGTTTCCCTTAGTTGTCTCCCTAAAAGTTCTAACTTTTCTTTAAAGCTGCACTTATTTTGTTTTAAAATACGATTTGCTTCAGTGCAGAGTTGTAAATCATTTATTAGATTATCATTGTGTTCTAATAACCTAGCAAATTTTAAATCAGTGCTTTCTTTAAATTTATTACATTCAGCACAAGCATG
Organism: Flaveria linearis; assembly: GCA_024085815.1. Taxonomy (NCBI): domain Eukaryota; kingdom Viridiplantae; phylum Streptophyta; class Magnoliopsida; order Asterales; family Asteraceae; genus Flaveria; species Flaveria linearis. The sequence continues at coordinate 16,476,683 of CM044007.1, read as the reverse complement.
TTTCTCAAATAATTCATCTTTAGTGTATACCTGTGTAGAACAGACGAATCGGCCATCAATGCAGTGTCAGACTCTTTAGTAACTTGAGATTCTAAGTTTGCAGCACTTAGTTCCTCTTCAACAATATGATCAACGACATCCATAGTTTCTTAGATATCTGAACGTGCATGCTCAGCTATGATGTCTTCTTCACTTGCAGATCCATCATCCAAGGTATCAACTAATGCAACATTTGATTCTCCCTCAGATACAAATCGGAAAGACCAGTCTTGTCCTTCATATCCCTGAGCAACCAAAGCCTTAGATTCTTTACTTGACGATGTTCCAGCCTTCTCCTTATCTTAACGGTTGAATGTAAGAAAAGGATTTCCATTCCCAGTCTTCTTTGGCTTTATGCACTCACATTTGAAGTGCCCCTTTTCTTCATAGTTAAAGCACGTGACCTTGGTTTTATCAAATCCAAATGTAGTATCCTTATTACAACCAAGTTCTGCCCCGTTTTCTTTACAAACTTCTTAGCGCATCTGACAGCACTAGTTAAGGCCCACATGGTGTCCATGCGCTCCAACTCAGTTTCATCAACTTGCTCACAGTCATCGTCAGCAAGATGATAGTTTCCAATCTTCCCAACAACTAATCCATCATAAGATTGAACAACAGCAGCTAGAAGATCCATGTGCTCTTAGCAACTTCCACCGTGATATTTTCGAGATTCTCGGTCTTCAGCTTGGTTGTATTTGCCTCAGGAACAATGTATTGGGTTCCAGAAGACCTTGACATTTTGGTTCCTGAGGAAATACTTTGGGAGGGAGCAGAAGAGTTAGACACAAACGCCGTTTGTAGCGGTGCGCCTACTGAGGCAGGAGTTAAAACCGAATTGTACAATGCAGGATTCTGAGCGTAGGATCCTTTCTTTGACTTGTATTTCTGACGCTGTTCTTCCTCCCTTAACTTCAGAATAAAATCATTTATGTCTAATGTGGCAAGAATGTCATTTTGTATTAGATTAGACACAAATAGATCCCATTTGTCTGGCAGACCATCAGCAAAACTTGAAACTTTATCTTCTATGGATGTGATCACACCATGAGTGTGCAACTCACTCATTAAGTGATAGAATCTATCAATAATGTCATCTAAGCTCTCTTTTCCTATTGGTGAAAATTGTCAAATTCTTTTTTAAGAGCTTTAGCCTTCAGTGCCTTCAGAGTTGCATTCCCCTCATATCGTTTTTCTAAGGCCTCCCATAACTTCTTTGATTGCTTTTTCTCTGAGAACTAATGGCAAATGTCCTTAGGAATAGAGTGAGTCAACAAGGCATATGCTTTCTTTTTAGTGTTATGCATAGTCTTCTAGGATTCACTCATTCCTCCCAAAGTCAATTTTACCCCATTAGCACTAACTGGTACCACATAACCAGTCTCAATATACGTCCACAGATTGGGGTCAACTCCATTCAAGTAAATTTCAAACCGCTGTTTCCACTGTGGGTATTCATCCAACATTAACAGCTTTGGCGGTTTATTATGGTTCCCGATCTCACTTTCCAGAAGTAGAAGATTCTGGATACGTGAGTCCTTTCCAGCAGTGAATGCAGAGAACTGATCTTCCATTGCTTTGAACTTGATGAATCTTAAACAGGACAGATTGACTTATGCGATTGGACAAGAAGAGTGGGTCAATCGTGGGATTGAAGGATGCGAATGACTTCAATCGTGCGATTAGATTCAGTCGTGCGAATGAACAGGGAGAATGAGGTCAATCGTCTGGAATAACTCAACCGTGCGAATGAATTATGCGAATGAGTCCAGTCGTGCGATTGAACTATACGAATGGGATTCAGTCGTACGATTGAGCTAAACGTGCGATGAAGTTGCTGCTGCGGAAAAAAATTAATTTTTTTGAACACTTTGACACAAAAAATACGAATTTTTACGAACCCTAATTTGCCGTGCGGTAAAAGGTCGAACCTTTAAGACAGAGACTCGTCAAAAACAAGTTTTGAAACTAAAAAGTGAATCTTTTGATTGAAAACGTTGATTTTAACACCTAAACTAATTGAATCCATGCAAAATCACGAGCCTAAGCTCTGATACCACTTGTTAGGACCATGTACGTATGGAGTACTAACGGATTCTGCGTGAGACAAGATCAAAAAGCGCGGAATTTTATTTGATTAGCGATCCAATCAGTGAGAACGAACAACATGATGGATCTAACGATGAAACAAACGTTAAGAACGAGTTAGAATCGGTCAGGAAAGAACTATGAACTTGGATTGGCGACTTAGAACGCTCTGGACGGCTAGGGTATGAAAGTATTCAAAGTGTTTCGTTTTTCCATGAATTATGTGGTATTTATAAGTTTTCAGTGTTCATTCGTACGACTGAACCATTAGCATGGTTCAGTCGTGCGACTGACTCATGCGGTTGACTCATACGCACGACTGAAGGTTCAGTCGTGCGACTGAGTCAATCTTATGTCTTAATCATACGACTGATCCAGTCACCTGGTTCAGTCGTGCGACTGGTCCATAAGTATTGTTCATTCATGCGTATGGGCCATAAGTTTGGTCCATTAGCATGAATAACCACATGACTAAGTTGAACACATAAGTTTTTATTGACTTAGAACTATGTAAAACAATATCAAACCTATATATTAAGTTCATACATGTGAATTACATTCAATACAATGATAATATGATATAATCAATCACAAATAAACATCAAATGCACTTCATATATTGTTGAATCATCACATTACATCAGATTACATCAGTGTAAGACATGAAAGACTTTACATTTAAGATCATAAACTAGGTACATAAAGATGTATCAACAGCAATTCATATTATAACTCACGAGGAGGAAAAATGTGTTATATCGCCAATGAAATTAATCTAAGTTGAATGGATTAGCCTTTTGGAGTACCACTTGAGTCCTCGACTTTATCTGCTTGGAATTTTCAAGAAACGTCATCGTTGTCGATTTAAAGTTATTATAAATGTTAAAAAAATAAACATGCAAGAAAATTTCAAAGATTCGGTCATCCAAAAATTAACTAGCCTAAAATCTAAACACTAAGCATTCTAACCATAAAACAAATTTGAAAGTAAAGTTTCCAAGCATTAAATAAACTAGGTGTTTTCACCAACGACATGCATTGCGCGTCTGATTGATTGGGCTCAGAACAAGCGTCTCGTTGCAGTAGCTTACCAAATACGACCAAAGCAACTGACACTATTGTTGGCGTATCATCACATCCCTAATAAAGAAAAAACACATTTAGATACATTGCTCCTGTAACTCGCAACTCCCTCTCTCTCTAAAGCATCGATAAGAAAACCAAAAAAGCCAACATCGTCATCAGATCAAACAACCATCTATATTGCATCAGGTTGTTGTGCAATAGGCACAACAGGTAGTAAGCATGCAATGGTAAGTTGACCCATAGAATAAATAGTTGTACATCGACGGCCGTTTGTTGAGAGCGTGGAGGCCACTGGTGTTAGATGGAACCGGAAGCTGAAAACCATCGTAGTAGGTATCTCGAAACCCCAACTCCCTCTCACTCTAAAGCACCGATCGAGAAACCAAAGAAACCCACATCCTCGCCGGATCAAATTGATATATATATATATATATATATATATATATATATATATATTGCATAACTTCGTTGTACCATAGGCATAACAAGTAGTAACCATACAATAACAAGTTGTACACATAGCATAAATAGTTGTACTTGGCATTATTCATTCAAGTTTCTTTATTAATATTATATAATTTAATAAACTTGATGTGGAAAGTGTTTAAATCGTACGATAAGCCAAACCATTCAACATTTGGTAGGCTATCACATGCACTAAATTCGTGAGAAGGTTGGTCTCGAGTATGAGTGGTCGGTTCGATTCTTACTTGAAAATAATGATTATTAATAAAGGTAAATGCATATATCCCTTCATACTTGTAAAATTACATATATTTTCTCAAATCGCGATTAAAAATATTATAAAACTCTAATCACGATTGTAGAAGATTATGTATTATGCATTAAAAACTTAGAGTGAGTAAACAAATTTTTTACAAGTTTAGATAAGAATATATGCAATTTCCTTCTTAAGTAATTGATCACATAAATAACAAAATTATTATTTATATTTATATTTTATTGTATAGAACGAAGTTGGAAATCACCTACCAAATCACCTACCACTTAATATGAATCAACCAAAAACCTCTTGATAATATCTCAAATGCCCATATATAAATGATGACGAATCATCTTTAGGATCTAGTTAACAATATATAACACATTCATGGCGATGGACTCTACATGTGACCAATTATTAATCTTTTGAGATATAGCCTTTTTGTTAGTTATGACTATTAAATATAAAACATGACCTATTTTATGTCACATCACATCCATTATTCCTAATTTAACCATGTGATAAACATCCCACATTACTCGTTTATATCAATTTGGTGTGAAGTTTCAACAATTGTTTAACCAATTCATTTTCACCTTTTTTCTTTTCTAATAATAAATCTGTTTGAAAAACTCCCAAATGTAGAAAACATTATCATCAAGGTAAAAATAAAAGGTAATAAAATCGTTTAGATTTTGTCTTTGGCTTTTAGTAGTATTAAGGTGACGTTCATCTTTAGGTTTTAGCTTTTGGTACAATGATCTAATTGTTTAAATGATGGTATTTGACGAAACCAATAATTCATTGAAATACAGTTATTTAGCAACGTTCTTTTAAATGTTATAACACATCATATATTGTTAGAAAACACATCAGTTTGAACAAATCTTTTAGAGTTTTGCTTAGTGTTCATGTGAAAAAGTGAGCTTAATAAGTTAACTTCTACATTAATATAACTAAATCGGATAATCCTTTTTAAAGGAGAACTTATAGTACTTTTGATAGAACATAATTGATCGTTTTAAGTTTAAAGATAAGTGTCACCTCATTCCAAGTTGCTTCTACTTTAAATGATAGGAGTGTGAAAAGGTTAAAAGAAAACTGAAGTCATGCGTAATTGTGAAAGACCACTTTTATTGGTCCTATAGTTTAGTGTAAAGCTCGATAATGTTTAATAAATACTATGCATTTATGGCTATGTAAACCATATTATATAATTAATAAAGATAGTTGATCCAATTCATAGGTATTGTCTAATCATAATTACCCTATTATGAAAAATATAGTGTGATGAATAGTAACTTTGAAGATCTCAACCATTCTTTTTTAAATCTACGGTTATAATGTTGGTGGCTGGTGTAGTCATCAAAGGCATCCTTTATCTGAAGCCACGTATACAGCCGCCCCCCCCCCCCCCATTTTCTATATGTGCATTCTTCATCTTTTTGGGGGAGAGGGTGAGTAGTTTGGGGTTTTGACCAGGCGGTGCTACCGGTCCTCGTCGTCTCCGTCGTTGTATGCCGGCGGCTAAGGGTTTGGGGTTCTAGGCGTCGTACTAAGACCGGGACCTTCTTACCGTCGCGACAGTTGCTCCGCCGCCGTCTTCCACCGCCGCCGCTACGGGCCGTCCTTAGTGCACACCACCGCTACCGGCGATACCCGAAAAGGTTAGCCATGGCGGCAGTGGTTTTGCACTCCGGGTGCCTCCTTCTTTCTCGATCTACCCATGCATCACCCGTTTCACGGTTGTGGCCTTCGTAGTGGTGGTGTTGATGGTTAGGGTCTTGACGGTGGTGGTGGTGGCGGTGGGGTTGTTGACGGTGGTACTGTTGAGGGTAGGGGTCTTCACGGTAGTGGTGTTGATGGTGGCGGTCTTCACGGTCTTGCTCTTAATGGTGAGCCTTTTAATGGTGGTGGTCTTGATTGTGATGGTATGACCACTTCATCAATAGCAGGTTTGGTTTGTTTATCAATTTTTCTGATCTGGAAAACCATTTTTTCGGTAATGATAAGGATCTTTTCACCTCAGAACCTGTTAGATCTGTTCTGTTAGGGTTTGGTTGCTTTATTCGATGATGATGAGGAAGGTCTCACCTGAGAACAGATTAGATCCGATTAACCTGTTTCTCAGGGCGATGTTGTGAGATTTTCACATCTAAATTATTTTTGGTTTTGTGATGATGAGAATGCCTCATCTGAGAACCCAAGTCATCTACATATTCAGAAGGCAGATGTAATAAGTTGTTGGTTTCGTGGTTTAGTCTGATTTTTCTGGTTTGATGATATAATAAAATGGCTGTGATGAATTCGAGCAAAAAAATCGTTGTGTTGGCGTGGCAAACACATTTGGTTTGCAGCCACAACGAGAAATCGGATCTGAGCCAAGGGTTGAAACTAAGATTGTACTGGTGATTATCGACTTTAAAATACTCGCGCAACGCGCGAGGTTGAATTCAACTAGTTCAACTTAAAAGATTGATGGAGTGAATAGAATATATTTAATATGTTGTTTCTAGAACTTTTGATCCCACGTATGCTAAAACATATAAGAAAATTTATAAAATTTATATAAAACTAGCAAACAGTACCGCGCTTCGCGGCGGGTCTTGTGTTGTGTAATTTCCGATCAATACAAACACGTACAATTTTAGTTTAGAAAAATTAAAAAAATACTAAGTAATTAAATAAATTTTGAAGCTCCAAAAGAATGTATAACTGGAATTAAAATAAAAATTATAAAGTTTTTACCGTTAAAACAACATCGACACATTAAATAATCAATGCAAATTCGCTTCGAACTTTAGAGAAATAAAGAGGAAACCTAAATTGTCAAATAAATCAAAGTCTTAAAAAAAACTGTCACCAAAGGGCTTAGATTTATAAAAAAAAACTAAATCATTATATAAATTGAAGTCGTTCAAAAGCAAGATGCATTGCGGCACGTGAACTCAGACGTAGCGACATGTTAAACACGCATTACAAAATACATAAATAAAAGTAAAAGATATAAGAAAATAGAGGAAAAAGATTATCATGTTGCGCATGTCTAACTTTATATATATAAATAATACGTTTATGCAAATGCAAGCATTATAGCGAAAACATTAGTAAAAAAAGTTTGTTACATAATATATATAACATAATCTTTCTTAAGATAATACTTAAAGCATACAAAATTAAAAAGCATACATATAGTATTTACAATAAATGAATATAATATTTACTATTAAATACAAAATTAAAAGTTAAAACCACTATATTGGGTCCCACAAATTTATTCTTGCTTTTAAACTTTAATTTTCATCGTATGTTATGTGTAAACAATCACATGATATCATGTGATATTAAAATATTATTTAGTAAAAGACAAAAAAATATATGCATTAACTGCTTGTACACATAGCATGAAATGTGTTAAGTTTGCCTTTTAAAATATATAAAATGATAGTTTTTATAATCTACTTGTCAAAAATATTAAATATTAGAAACATGCATGTGATAGCATTTGTGAAAGATTAAATTTGGAGGTTGAATGAGGAGTATATGATAGTATGATTCCAAAGTTCAGAATTAATCATAGAAAGTGGACCCACCAAGAGAGTTTTGATGCATCCAACTTTACTTTTGGTGAATAGCGTTTATTTATCTTCACCCTTAAGTCAATGTTATCAAGGGAAAATATTTCAAATATCAACCTAACATAATATTTTTTAACACATTAATCGGTGTTTTAATATATAAATACTAATTGTTTTCTTAATTTGACACGTTTCACGGGTTATTTCGGTTATAATACGATAAAGGTATCTTTAAAATAACTCTCTTATATTATTTAATAATATGACTATACTAATGCTAGAACTTTTCAAAGTAGAAAACTCATAACTTTTTTTAACTTTATTCAAATTTTAAATATTGAACATTGCTACGTAAAAGCATACTGTCGGGGACAATCCTAGACGTATCTAAACTTTTTCAAGCAAATCTATAATATATAATAAAACAGATTTTTTAATATACGTATCATCATTTTAACATAATAAAGTACACGTGTCATCATTCTAGCATATTAAATAAATACGAAAATTATAGAAACAATAAATTTAACTTTCCACTTTAACTAAAATATGTTAAAACAATATATCTATATTTGTGTTTCTTGTCTCTCTCATATTAAATGATAATTATTCTAAATAAATAAACTAAATTATTAAACATCTAAAAAAATATTTTTTATTTTAATAATTCATTAATACATACTAAATTTTATGGATTCATACATATTTTATCTTTAATATTGAGTCATAATTTCTAAAACATTATATGTTATAACTTTTAAATATTCATTATATTTTTATTTCACCAATGGATAATAACATTTATAGGATAAAATATTAATAAAAATAATAATTTTGATATGTTTTAATTATTACACTCATGTAATACATGGGCTCTAACCTAGTGATCAGATAAATACCGCTTGATGCTTAAACTCTAGAATAAAATATTTAAGCACAAAAGTTAAAACAAAAGCTCAACAAACTTTAGTTGATTTTGTTAAACATGTGGTCGGATATATTTTGATGGCATTAGGGTACTCGAGGCACCCTCTGGTACCCAATCAGGTACTTCGGCTAAAACGCCAACATCGCCATTTCCATTCGGGTAGGGGTTTTCAGTTTATACATGCTGGGCCAAGTGAATAATATGTGACCATTGAAAGGTTACATTACCGTTAAAAGGAGCCGTACATTTCAAAATAAATTCATTTGCTAATTTTTGAACCTATATATACTATCATTTTATACATAAGTTACACCAAAAAATAGACATGTGAAGTGGTTAAGGGTTATGACATATGGGCAGCCGTCCCGTTGCGGTGAAGAGTTTTACAGTTAATCCGAAACAAAAAGATAGACATCAGATTCTAGCAACTACTCAGCCTTAGGAAATAAGTTTGTCGAGTCATCAAGAAAAATGATTTGTCCGACACCGTTGCTCAGCAAACATCGTTAAAGGAAGAGCTTTTGATAAAAATGGAGGACAAAACAAAAAATAATGTAACGATTATGAGTTTGGTGGACAAGCAAAGGGAGGCTATACGAGAGCAGCGTATGGATTGAGATTTGAAAACGTTCAGTGAACCACATGACCACATGACCAACCAATGTTGCGAATAATTATCCAACGAAAACATGACATAATGAATTGATAGGGATGACCTTGTGCCTTTTAGTTTAATTAATTAATGAAACACTATTTTTTTTTTTGTTATGTAATTTGTATTTTTAATTTTAATTAATGAAATGCTATTTTTTCGTGTTTTAAAAAAAATATTAATTACTTTGAATTTAACAGTTAAGAAATATTGGGTAATTTTGAGTTATGTTCCTACCAATTTGAATAGTTTTGTATAGATTTGAGTAAAAGTGATGTAACACTCAATTATTGATTAAATTGATTTAGGTAGTTTCGGTACTTTTGGTTATGCACCAAGTACCTTTAAGGTTTAAATTTTTAGAAGTTAAAAGCTTAAAACGATTTATCTTATTGATTTTTTTTTTGTTTTTTTATTGAACTATTAATTATTTATTTTTTGTGGAACTTTAACTCAAAACATTTAAACTTAGACGGTCTAAGGTGCTGTTTGTTTTCTGAAGAGGTAAAACGTTTGCGGTGTGCGGACCACATCTGCAGACATCTGCAGGAGAAGAGATGGACCAAACGTCTGCAGTCTGTAATAAGAAGACTGTTTGTTTTTTAAAATCTGCAAACTATTAAAACCCTTGTTTCACACCTTTTATTGAAACTGATTTCAATCTTCTGACCTTTATCGTCCCTCATTGTTCTTAAGAATTTCACATTTCAGTCTTATTAGCAAATGCACATTCTCCCCCTGCACATTGACCACACCCACTACCATCTCCACCACATCTTCACCGACGCCGACACCCGCCTTCACCCGCCTTCACCCGCCTTCACCCGCCTTCGCCGGAGCCGCCCCACGTCACCCCACCTACGCCGGAGCACCTTCACCGACGTAGACCACCGCCTTCAAAACCGCCTTCACCGCCGACACCCACCTTCGCCCCCGACACCCTCTCTCTACAACTTTCTAATTTGAACGAATGGATTATCTGTGCGAATTGTGTCGTGCATGGTGTATTGGAGCGGAGGTTTCTTCATAACATGAAAGAGATAACTATCTAAAAACCAAACCACATGCGATGCCATCGACTGGTAACGAAAGCGCTGACGAGCACGGTGAAGCCATCGACGGCGGCGAAGGACCGGAGAAGATGACCGGAAGTGAACAGAACACTAATAGCAAACTTCTCGAGAAGGTGGGAAAAATAATCGTTTGATGAATGAAGCAAAAAACGATGACCATTAAAGTAACCGGAGAAGATAACCGGAGCCATCTGCCTGTTTTTCCTCTAGATTATCGCGCATTTGCAGGTCGTTTATCGTTCTCACCTTCAGTTATATCATATAGTCGGTGTTATTAATCTACTTTGTTATTTGATCATTGAAGTTATTGGAATGGAAGAAGTCAATAATATGCTTTTGTTTTGATTAGGTTTAATGATGATAGCATACATGGGATATGGTGTTCACGGGTTTGGGGTTGAAATGTGAAGAAGAGGCGGAAAGATTTCTGAAGACTTTAGTTCACCTTTTCTTGGAGAAGAGATCACGCAGACCTTTTTTAATGAAATATCTTCAGAAAAACAAACACTCTGCAGACCATAAACGTCTGACCGCCTCTTTTTGGCGCAGACAAAAGAGCTTTAGAAGCTCTTTTTCAGAAAAACAAACACCACCTAAGAGACCTTGCTTCTACCATTATCAATCCCAATTGAAATTTTGTTGCTTGCCGTTTTAAAAAAAAATCTATTTCTTCTGGTTTTGAGCTTTTTGCATTTCTTTTATTGCTTTTCAGCTTTTGGGTGGCATTTTTCGGGAATTGCCCCCTACAAAATTCAAAACTTATATGTATCACAAGTTTGGGGAAAGGAAATGAAAAGAAAAGATTGATAACTTACTTGGAAAAAAGAGCTTGCATGAGTTAACCAAAGCATCTTTTTAACATACTCTCTTGCTTAGCCTGGTCAAGTTAGTTTATAATAGACAAGATATAGGTTAACAATCTATCAAATGAAAAAGCTAATTGAGGTCAAAATATGTCATATAGTTCACTAAGTATTTATAAACATACAAATTAATTAATGTTCAAATAGGATACTAAAGCTAACACATTAAAATATAAACGATGTTTTTCTTCTTCAATTAAAAGTAACAAGAATTTGAATATATTTTAAGTTGACTTATTGTTGGGTCGACTATACTTGTTTTTGTAGTTTAATTGTGTTAATTGATTAATATCTACTTATTGTTGAAATGGTGTCACAAACCCACATGTTGAAGGTATGAAAACAAAGCCTCAATATTATTAATGACATTCAAAACTTTGTATAAATAACAAAACAGCCACAAACCCGTGCATTACGGTAAGACCGTTAATATTTAGAAGTTTGCATAAAAAGAAATTGTTGAAAAATTCACGTCGAGCCATTAATAAAATTAGACATGTCGCAACGGAAGAAACAAACATTTAAAAATATTAATGTTGGTAAAAATAATAACGTATAGATTTTGATTTTGTGAATATATATTGGATTGGTGGGAAAGAAAGAAATAGTAAAAAAATAAAACCATGAATTAACTTTGATGACTTGTAAGTTTACGCGTGGATGAATTGTGAACTATGGCGTACAATTCAGTTCTGAATAAGTTTAATATGGAAATGTAGATAAAAAATGCACTTCACAGGGCACTACTAGAAAAACTGCAATAGATGACGCGCATTGCGCGTCATCTTTGGGGTCAGATGACGCGCAAATGCGTGTCAAGGAATGGGTAGTCATAAATGAACGATGACACGCATCCGTGCGTCATCTTTGTATGACGCGCAAAAGATGACACGCATTTTATGACGCACAAAAGATGATGCGCAATGCGCGTCAAGAAAGTAGTAGTCATAAATGACTAGATGACACACATGCGCGTGTCATCTATGTAATTTTTATGACGTGCTAAAGATGATACGCACTGCACGTCATAAATTTAGCTGCATTATTATATATATACACACACACACATTAATTTTTATAAATTTTACCTGCTATTTTTATAAAACTATAAATCAATAATTATCGAATAATAGCAAAACAAAATTCATTTAATTAAATACTAACAAAAATTACAAAGTTGTTCCAAGTTCACATGCATATGCAAAATTACAAAGTAGTTCCAAATTCATTTAATTGTCTAATAAGTATCCCTGCACATCAAGTTTACTTTATATTCTTCATATAATCTTCAGTATGATTCGCAGCAGCATAGTTATATCTCTATCTAGCCCTGCCAATGTACATTGAATTCCAAAATAATAACTAAATAGATAAAAATAATAATATTAATAATTTAACAAAAGATTTCTTCATGCAAGTAACATCCTCACCTTCCCCTGGTTACATTTACTAGTAGCAACAATTGGAATGTTGACAATATCTGCAATACCACTTGCCATGAGGGATGCTCGATTCCCCTGCACATTTTGTGTAAACCAACGGAATTGCATATTAGACCACACTTATTAATTTCACCATCATTTACTAAAATACTTAGATACACAAAATTAAATAAAGAACCTTGATGGAAAGACCTAGGGCATCCATCACAAAGCAAAAGATCTCCACCATCCCAACAAACTCTACACAAATCATCATTGAACTTCACTGGGCATCTTCCTTTTTCATTTTTCTTTAAAGAAACTGCATATTCATGCAGTGACACTCCATTTGAGATGTAAATGTTTTCTTACCTGTTATGATTTAGATATATAAATATCAGTAAATGAAACAATAACAAAATAAAGAAACAAATAATTATGTTCCCAAGTCCCAACCATAATTATGTTCACCACAACATAATAAAACATATTTCTTAAGCAAACAGACAATAACAAAATGGGGCAGCTGGAATTTCCATCTTTGCCCTGACAGATTCACAGATGTACTTGCATTATCACTATTAACCAGACCACGTGTAGTAAATAATTGATCAAATGTAGTAACTACCGGATCATTAGTAGCAGGACTACTGCCATTGCTGCTGGAAGAATACGCCCGACCTACAGTCGTCACCATCTCTTCTCTAAAAATCCGACTCTTACTTCAAAGCATATCTACTTCCACCTCCTAATCCCAAGCATGTATCAAAATCTCAACACCTGCCTGTAGAAATCACCAAAAAACACATCAATTCCACCACAAACAGACAATGTAGTAGGAATATTAGTGAATGATTCGAGAATGTAGCAGTATAGTCGTATAAATTCACGAACAGAGAGATTCGAGAGTTGATGTAATCAACAAAGGCGAATTGAATTGAATTGAATTGAATTGAATTGAGAATTGAATGAATGTAGAGAATGTAGCAGGAATATTGGTGAATGATTGGTTATAGCAGGAATATCACAGCTGCCCTTCTGAACAGTGTTCCATGTGTAATGCGACAAAGAACACGGATAGCATTTGCTCGATACACATCAGTCTTACTATTCATGTCTTTCATAAGGAAACTTGTGACGATAATAACCTTACATGGCAAGGAAACGTACCATGTCATTTAAACATAACAGCATAAAAGATCTATAAAGAATAAACTATATAAGATAATTTTTGAAGACCTCATCTGAAGAGGGAGAAAGTTCCTTTATAATCAAATAAACCATTCTTCTTAATCCAATATCTCTAGCCTGAAAAAGTTTTGTTACTGAAAAGAAAACTTCTGTGTGTCTGCTAAACAACATAGCAAAACACCAATATGCAAACATCTCATGCACAAAAGAGACAAAATAACATACATTTTAAAAACAAGCATATATTGTGGATTATTATAGCCCGTATGCATGCTATCTAAATGTGTAGTAATAGACCACAGCGCCAGGTTGCAATGATCCTAATTTAGTTCCAATTAGATAGTTATAGCACTGTGCTGATGTAGAATGTAAAAGTCTACTGTGGTAGCAATAAATACACAACCCAATAAAATGATTCCTTGCAGGGTTTAAAGACATTCATATAGTAAACAAACATACATAAACGTCAAAAGCAGACACATTATCGCTTGCTTATCTACTTCAAGTGGAAGGTTACTTGCGAGGATTTAGAATATATATAAACACTTGACACAAATCCACAACCTATGTTTCCTCTTTCACAAATATCGCTTAATAATAAACATGTGTGTGTGTGTTTGTATGAAATTCGAGTGTTGCCTTTCTGAACAATCAATGTAACAGGATCTGACCTTTGTGAAGGTCAATGAATGAACGTTTATACCCAGTACTTCATCCAAACCCTAATACAAATCAACAGATCAATGTAACAACAAAACATAAATAAAACCAATAAAAACCTAAATCAAACCTACTTTACCTTCTTGAACTTCTACAGCGACAATGGTGGTGGTTGTTGGCTGCGCGAAGGAGGTGGTGGTCGGGTTGATTGAGCAGTGGTGGTGGTGGTGGGCGTCGGCTGCGCGGAGGAGGGGGTGGCCGGGTTGATTCAGCAGTGGTGGTGGTGGTGGGCGTCGGCTGTGCGGAGGGGGGTGGCCGGTCGGTCGGTGGGCTGCGGAGGAAGAGAGGGCGCGCGGTGGTGGTGGGGGCGTCGATCGGCTGCGAGGTCGCGATTGGAAGGAATTTGGGGATTTGGGCGCGGTATTGAAAAGGGGAAACCTTTATAACCATTTTAAAAAATGACATAGAAAGATGACACACAAAAATGCACGCCATCTTTTCTAAAATTTTTTTAAAATCTGACATATATTTTATGACACGCGAAAATACGCGTCATCTTTATTCGCGCGTCATCTTTTGCACGTCATCTTTTGCACGTCATCTTTTGCACGTCATCTATTAACAGCTTTGTAGTAGTGGGGGTATATTCTGATCAATTTTGAATGAAATTTACACAAAAATATAGCTAAAAATAAACATTTCGGGTAACGTTATATTTAGAAATTTATAAAATGTTAAGTTTGAGAATTTATAAGAGAATAACAAAAATAAAAAAATATATGAATGTGCTTAAAAGAACAGATAATTCTAGGGTGTAAATTATAGATATATTTAAATTTGAGGGTTAAAATGTAATTTTAGAGGCAAAAATGTAAATTAATAAAAAATTAAGATGTCCCCATAAGATGCCTTTACATTTTATTAAATTTACAATAACTAGTGTTATACTACGCGCATCGGAAGAAGCGAAGGAGGCTCAGATGGCGTTCGGACACGTTTCTATCATCATAGCCATGAGGGTCAAAAAACTTTTCACGATACAACATTCACGTACCGATGAACAAAATAAGTCCAACATCACTGCCAACAAAATAGGTCTCGTATAAACATGTAAATTGGTCTCATACGAACGTAGGTTTTCATCATCGACCAAATCAAGATGGTGTCCCAGCCAATATAAATAGTATCCAATGAACATATGTTCAGCATCATTGACCAAATCATGATATTGTGTTGAACGAACTCAAACTGTACTGGTCTCGATGAATATATGCTCGTCATCATCGACCAAAGGACCCGAAAAGAGCACCATGGAATAACACATGGCCATCATAGACCGTATCGAAATATCGTTAGCCAACGAAAGTAGTCTCAGATGAATATATATTCATCATCATCAACCTTAGAACCCAAAAGAAATCCAATAGAGGCCACATTTGAAAACATTAATAGCCAAAATAACAAAGGCCTAAATCCAGAAAACATATAAGAAAAGAGTCTCAGATGAACTCAGATTCATCATCATCAACCCGAAATAGCTCTAATCACACATCTCGGGGGTGCCTTATAAATTCGACAGAGGCCACACATGAAATCTTTAACAACAGAAAAGGCCTAAACATGAAAAACGTATAAACAGAAGAGTCTCAGATGAACTCAAGTTCATCATCATCGACGGTGACGCCAAGATGGACGTCTGAAACCCCTACCATAACACCAACAACATTCAATCGAACCAAAGACCATCGAACAGAATAAGAAGAAATGGCTCCTCATCGCCGCCGCCAAGGAAACCCGCATTAGCAAAAGGTCGGCGACGGCGGAGCTCCATAACCCTCGCCATATGGCGACTTCCGAACGACCACCTGTGGTATCCACAGCCTACGTCGACTGCGTAATCCCATTAGCAAACCCTAGAACAGATCTGAGATAAAAAACCCTAATGACAGAGGAGGAAGAAAGGTCGTCGTCACCATCACCGCCGCCAAGGGAACCCATGCAAGCAAAGGACTGGTGGCGGCGAGGCTCAACACTCTCTGCAGGTTTCGATCTCAGGCAAGATGGATCGGTCGAAGCCACAACAACCACCATTAACATCGAATCAGAAGAAGAAAGGTAGAACTGGAGGATCCCCATGCGTCGGTGAAGCCGGTGGCGACAACCTCCACCGCCACTGACGACCAAACATGCCGTCAGCGGCTGCCGTCGCAGACCCACGTATCTCCACTTGCACAACACTGTTCCTACTGTTCATTTGAACTTCTTTTTAAATATATAGGATAATATCACCATGCATAGATAATTGTAACAAAAAAGATTAAATACTTTTCTCTATGAACTAGTATTAACACCTTACTCTAAGCGGCAGAAGCAAAAATTTTTTGTGTGCTTATAGTCGTAACCACTTATACAATAGGGTTGTTAAAGTTTGTATTGTTAAAATAAGAAAAAAAAAATACCATCACCCTTAACCTAAAAAGGAAAACAACAACAATAACAAATTAATTTAGAAATAATAAAAGCCAAGATCAAACTACGAGGGGCCAACAAAAATTTATATATTGTGAAATATTACCATAACAGTGGGATGAACTCTTTGTCAAACTTGTAGATAAGTTTACTATTCTACTTATCTACCAAAATAGTTTACCTTATCTATCAAAATGATTGATCTTTATAGTATAAATATCACTTCAATGTAGAGGAGAAAATGCACCTCTTGTATACACTTTCATAAGATATACATTTCTCTTCCTTTTACTCTTACAATTCTCTTTAAGTTCTTAAGGTTATAACACTAATCTTGTGTTAAATATCGTGGTATTATAACACGTTATCAGCACGAAAGCTCCTAAACTCGAATCAAGAAAGTCAATAAAGCACAAAGTCATCCACTAATTAAGGTAAGGGCTTCATTAAATAATAATATATAATACCTTATATTGAGAAGATGATTAAGATAAATAAAGTAAGCATAAAAGGAGATCTTATTATGGACATCTTGATAACCATGAGACTACTAACAAACTAACTTTTATTTATGCATCTAACTTTTGATTATGCAACTAACATTTTATTTTATGTCAACTAACTTTTACTTATACATCTAACCTATTATTTATGCATCTAACTTTTACTTATGCAACTAACATTTTTATTATGTTTACTAACATTTATTCGTACTAAAGTCTTATTCTGATCCTAACTTGTCGTTCTTATTCTTTTTTTGTTTTTATAAACTAAATTTATATTTTTATAACATAATTATACTTATCTATTTTATTTAAAATTACTATCGATATATACACGCACGACGATTATATAGCCGTTATAAACGATTATATAGCCGTTGTACATAGCCGTTACAAACGGTTATAATTTAAACTATAAATTGACCACCATCGATCTATTTTCAATAAACAGTTTATCTCTTTTCTCAAGTTTATCCAAGACAATCTTTCAAAGATGATACACCCGGTTTAGTACTGGCAACTATAATGCTTATTTTAATTCTTATCCCCATTGCTGAACTTCCACCTGAAGAATTTAAATTTTCTTATTTCTGTATTTGTTTATAGCTCTACCACTTTATTGTATCGCAATGTTTATTGATATATATGGATTCTAATAATTATCATACTATTTGCTTAATTCTTGTTTAGAAAATAAAATGTCAAACATTTCAAAAATCGAATTTCAAGCTCTTAATATCACTGGAGAAAACTATATGTCGTGGACGGCCCATGTAAAAAGACATGTAAAATCCATGGGCGTCTTAGAAACCATACAAGAGGGGAATGCTTGCTCTGAACAAGACAAAGCGAAAGCTGACGTCTTTTTACATAAACATATTGATGAAATGCTACAATTTGAATATTCAAATTGTGAGATCCGTATGTTTTATGGAAAGATTTACAAAGCAGATTTGATCACCAAAGGGAAGTTCTACTTTCCACTGCTAGAGATGAATGAAACAATCTCAGGTTCCAAGATTTTAAAAAAGTAAACGAGTACATATCTGCTTTGTTCAGAATCTGCTCGACCCTCAGATTCTGTGGGCAAAAAGTAACCGAGGAAGATATGTTGGAGAAAACTTTCTTCACATTTCATGCATCAAATATAAACCTGTAACAACAATACGGGTTGCAAAAATTTAAAAGATATTCTGATTTAAATTCATTTCTCCTCATAGCAGAAAAGAATAATGAACTTTTAATGGAAAATCATCAAGCTCGTCCCACGAGATCACTAACAATTCTAGAAATAAATGTTACTACTAAAAACTCTGGAAGAAAGTGGAGACGAGGTCATGGTCGTGGTTCTTTTGATAAAAGTTACCCTAATAATCGCAACCTTTCTTTTAATGGTAACAATAACTACCGAGGTAATTTTTATAGCCGCAGACGTGGTCATGGCCGTGGTAGAAATCAAAGAACAGTCAATTACCACGCCCCACAAAATAACAATTCCAACAAGTATGAAAGGAATGAAGATGGAAGGTCCGAAAACAATGACACTTCCTGTTTTAGATGTGGTAGCACAAACCACTGGTCGAAGGCTTGTCGCACAGCTCCACATTTGTGTGAACTATACCAAGCCTCTCTTAAAAGAAAAGAGAAGGAAGTGAATCATGTTGATAATTTCAATGATCTCAACGTTGAGTTGAACACTGTAGACTTTGACATAGACCTCTGAAACACATGTTGTTTGACCATAATAGTTATATGCAACAATTAAATGTTTTTCTATCTTTAATTATATACTTTTCTTCATGTAATGTTTTCCTACGATTCAATAAAGTCTTTGTTAAAATATAACAATATCGTCATTATTCACTTATTATTTTTCTTTATACTTTCAAGATTAAAATGAACATCACTGGAGCACAAGATCAAACAAATGACGTAGATATATATATAGCGGATAGTGGAGTCACACACACTATACTTAGATCTAAGAAATATTTTTATGAACTTAAACCAACAAATGGAATCGTTAATACAATATCAGACCCTACAGACCTGATAGAAGGAGTGGGAAAGGCTAATTTAGCATTACCAAATAGTATAAAGCTTATAATAGAAAATGCTTTATTTTCCCTAAAATCAACAAGAAATCTGTTGAGTTTCAAAAACATATATCATAACGGATATGATACTGAGTCGCAGACTGTTGACAATGAAAATATTTGCATATCATAAGCATAGATCAGATATTAGAAAAACTACCAATGCTTCAGTCTGGTTTATATTATACACACATTAATATGCCTCAGGCATATATGGCGGTTAAAGAAAAATTTTGTGATCCTGAAACACTTAACTTATGGCATGAAAGATTAAGCCATCCAGGATCCACAATAATGAAAAGAATAATTGAAAACACACATGGGCATCCATTGAAATATCAAAAGATCCCACAATAGAATAAAATTCATTTGTGTACATCTTGTTCTCTTAGGAAATTAATCACAAGGTCTTCGCCTGTGAAAATTAAAAAGGAATCACTCCTGTTTCTTGAAAGAATTCAAGAAGATATATGTGAGCCAATTCATCCACTATGTGGACCATTTAGATACTTTATGGTTTTGATAGATGCATCAAGTAGATGGTCTCATGTATCTTTGTTATCAACTCGTAATGTAGCATTTGCGAAATTTGTTGCACAAATTATTAAATTACCAGCACATTTTCCTGATTATACTATTAAAAGGGTGAGACTTGATAATGTTGGTGAATTCACATCACATGCTTTTAATGATTATTGCATGTCTGTGGGAATTATTGTTGAACACCCTGTTGCTCATGTACACACATAAAATGGCTTAGCTGAGTCGTTAATCAAACGTCTACAACTAATAGCTTGACCATTAATAATGAGGACAAACCTCCCTGTGTCTATTTGGGATCATGTAATTCTTCATGCTGGATCACTAATTCGTATAAGACCAAGTGCGAATCTTAAATACTCACCGTTACAACTTGTTTTTGGCAATGAGCCAAACATTTCGCACCTTAGAATTTTTGGGTGTGCAGTGTATGTCCCTATTGCTCCACCACAACGCACAAAAATGGGTCCTCAAAGAAGGTTGGGAATTTATGTTGGATATGAATCAGCTTCCATCATAAGATATCTTGAACCTTTAAGGGGTGATGTATTTACATCATGTTTTGCTGATTGTCATTTTAACGAGTCAGTTTTCCCAGCATTAGGGGGAGAAAAGAAAAGACAAGAAAATGATATCTCATGGTATGTTCCTTCATTATTGCATCTTGAACCAGTAACTAAACTACATGAGACAGAGCTTCAAAAGATAATACACCTGCAAGAAATTACAAATCAATTACCTTATGCATTTACTGATACAAACAGAGTTACTAAATCTCATATACCAGCTGCTAATGCTCCAGCTCGATTTGAGATTCCAAATAAGCAAATAGAGAACAAAATGGCTCATGAATCTCAGAGACGTTTGAAACGAGGAAGACCAATCGGTTCCAAGGATAAAAATCCTCGAAATAGAAAAACTAATGAAAAGGAAGTTGACCATAAAGTGAATGACCTTGATGCAACATTAAATACCCAAAACTCTTATGAGGAGGATTTGGATGAAAATAACAAAGAAATGTCAATTAACTATGGTCACACACATATTTTATCGAATCGAGATGAAATGGAAAGTATTAATGAAATATTTTCTTATTCCGTAGCAAGTGACATCATGAGTGGAGATGATGATCCAGAACCAAAATCAGTTAGTGACTGTCGAAATAGACATGATTGGGATAAATACAAAGGAGGTATGCAAGCTGAATTAGATTCACTTAACAAATGAAAGGTTTTTGGGCCTATTGTTATTACTCCCATGGATGTAAAGCTTGTAGGGTATAAATGGGTTTTTGTACGAAAATCAAATGAGAAAAATGAAGTTACAAGATATAAAGCTAGACTTGTAGCTCAAGATTTTTCACAAAGGCCAGGAATTGATTATGAGGAAACATACTCCCCTGTTATGGATGCAATAACCTTCAGATACTTAATCAGCTTAGCAGTCTCTAGAAATTTAGAGATGCGTCATGTTGTCACAGCTTACTTGTATGGATCACTAGATAGTGACATTTATATGAAAATTCCTGAAGGCTTTAAATTCCCTGAATCATTAAGCTTAAAGCCTAAGGAAAGGTATTCCATCAAATTATAAAGATCCTTGTATGGACTCAAACAATCTGGAAGGATGTGGTACAATCGTTTGTATGGACTCAAACAATAACCTTTAGATACTTAATCAGCTTAGCAGTCTCTAGAAATTTAGAGATGCGTCTTATGGATGTTGTCACAGCTTACTTGTATGGATCTCTAGATAGTGACATCTATATGAAAATCACCAACTTTTTCAGCTCCGACCATCTCATCCTCCCGATAGCCCTACTACCCTCGGCTTGGACTATATTGTCCTACCAGCACAGAGCCGAGTCCACAAAAGAGTGGGCAGTAAACTTTACCTTCTGATCTTCCCGGCACTCGCTGATGTTCAAAACAGCTTCCATTTCTCTCACCCATCGGTGAGCAGCAGTAGCAATGTCGTTACCATCAAAAGTAGTTGAAATGCCCCGTAGTTACAGCCTCATGCCGGCTCCTGCACAGGCTCTTCCTCCTCCTCCTCATCATCAGAGGGAATCGTCTCGGTCTCTGGTTGCTCCCGACCTCCCAAGGACCGGTTCCTCTCTTGCCTTTCCCCTTCCCGTACTGCCTTAATCACTTCGATCACCACAGACGGTAAAATTGTCTGCATGACCTGATGCACTTCTTCAACCACCGCCTCTTTCACCGAGGCCCTTAAATTTGCACTCTCATCACCCCCTTCCGGATGGGGGTTTCGGGTCCTTCCGGAACCACCTTCTCAACTCTAGGCCGGCCTCTTTTGGGCCGCGATGCAGCACCAAGTCCACCACGCGATGCTTTGGATGATCTACCACCGGCCATCCTCTATCACACACTGAAAGATTCAAACACCAACACGGTCATTCAAGGGAGTAGCTCAGTTTATGTCAAGTATAGTAAGTCCCTAATTACAGCGGCCAGTTGTGATTAGCCACTTACTTTACTCTTCGTACCCCGAGCATCACCTGTCCTGACTACATCAGTATCTAAATATACCAGCAACACATAAACCACATAACATGTGCACATAATTCCGATTAACATTAAGAAAATGCCTGATGGCACGCTGCTACTCAGATTGGCATCCCATCCCTCTCCGCTCCATTCTCAGTTTAAGTTAAGGTTTATTTTGAAAATTTACCCATTTCACTTAAACTTTGGCTCTGATACCAACTTGTAAGACCCCGTTCCCGGGACACTTACAGGTTGGTTGATCATCGCACAAAAACATACCTTTCTATTAACTTTAGTAAAACATCGCAGCGGAATCGATAAAAAGGACATCTCATTTCATCATAAAAGATTTTGCAAAATAATACATCCTTAATCAATTAAAAAATATATATTGTTGCATTACATCACAAAAGCATTATATAAATGGATGCCATCCAAAAGAGCTGAGTAGCCGCCCCGTGCCATCCTCAACAACCTTACCTGCCAACTGGAAACACATAAAAAGTTAGCTTTGCTGAGTGAGTTCTAGTTTTATAAATAAATACTTTACTTTCATTAAACCGTTTCTTTGCTTTCTTACGTGATCATGCATCAGACGTACACATAGATAATACCCTTATTATCTTTATGGTTCATTATCATTTACTTCTATCTGGATCCTGTCAAACTTTACCCTCTTCATGGCACGCAGCCATGATTACTGAGGTCGAGTGACAAGGATCCCGTTTCGTATAGTGTTATTATATTTCGTCCATTCATTTCTTTCGTTCGTTCATTCTTTAACTTTCATTCATTCAATGTACGTCATTACCATTCACATTCGTCACTTTCCTTCACATTCGTTCATAAATTCTTAATTTCATTCGTATGTTCATTACTTTTGATGACCTGTACATTACCCCGAACATTGTGCATGAAGCGGGTAACTAAGCCTGAGGTCTTTCATAGACCTCGAACATTGGGCACGGAGTTGGCTCCAGTACCTAGGGTAAGTACATTCATCACTTATCTTTCCTCTTTCATTCTGGATCAATGCCATATGCTATACCCCGAACATTGTGCACGAAGCCGATGCTGGACCTGTGGCAATTAAATCACGAACATTGTGCACGAAGCTGATCCCGTCATCTAGGGCAAGCATCAAGGATCCCGTACATATGGTCAATCACAAAGATTGGACCCCAGTGTGCATCCTTCGGGGTAGCTAACCCGCATACCGTTGAGCTAACACCTTCATTGGGTGTGCACCTCCATACATTCGCTTGCAAGCGTTTCTTACATTCATTCGTTCATTCATTAATGCATGCATTCGTTCATCATGTTCCTCTTTCATTATCTTCCACTTTACGTTGCATAATACTTTCATTTATTCATTAACATAACACGTAAAGCCATGGAAAGATAAACATACATCATGAATAGGAACATCAACATACACTATAGCGTCATCACACAGGGCATCATCATACATACTTAACATACATCATGCATAAACATGCGAAATCATCATCATGCCCTACATACCCTCTAAGGCCTCCAAAGGTCATCTTACATGTATCGACGGGAACTTCCACGTCAAAACTTACATCTGCACTTTCCCCCAAAAGTCAGTACTTTAACTATACTCCTCCTCGGGTACAACAGCCCTATTTAGGCGTATGGACACCCTTCAGTCGTATGGCCTTCATGAGACTGAACATCATGCGATTGGACCTACGCGGATGAACACCAATGCGGATGAACACCCAATCATGCGAATGGACCTCATGCGGTTGAACACTATGCGAATGGACCTTATGCGAATGGACCTCATGTGGATGGAGTTAATGCGGATGAGTACCTATGAGATTGGGCTCTCAGTCGCATGACTCCCCATGCGACTGGACCCCCAGTCATGAGAATGAACTCCAATCACACCTCAATCGGCCAAATGGCCTCCAGTCAGTCACCTAGCCCTAGCTGATGCAAAATGCAATTCATCTCGAACCCAATCTGCCATTTCTGACCTCCAAGCTCATCCAAACCCATTCTAAGCCCAAATCAACCATCCTAAACCTTAGGAATGCATACTACAACACCATTCAAGCACACACAAGCCCAAAAACATACTCCAAACGCATCACACGTAACCATACCTAAATGGGTCAAACACACACACATACGAAAACGGGTTTACTATGTGTTCCAGCCCCAAATTAGTTGAAAACAAGTAAAATAGGGGTCCTATAACTCACACAAACTACAAGAAGAAGAAGGGCTTCGTCTAGACCCGCTACCCGACGATTTTGCACACTCGAACCAAGCTTTCTTCTTCTCATCTCCCCTTTCTCTCTTCTTTCCCTCTTTTGTTGCTGAAATATGGGCATGGGGAGAGGGTAAGTGCTGCCCTCTCCCTTAAATACTCCCACTCACACGGCTTTCTCTCGTTGGCGAGTTTGATCCCCCGACTTTGAACTTTATTTCTTTTTTTCTTCTTTTTCGGCTTCCAAAAAAATATTTGGGTGTTACAAGTCCACCCCTTTTGTATAGGTTTCGTCCCCGAAACCTGTTATTCCTCGAACAATCGTGGGTAATGATGTCTCATTTCTTGTCCGGTCTCCCACGTTGACTCGGATCCCTTCCTGTGCTTCCACTGTACGCGCACAAGAGGAACCACTTTATTTCTTAGCCTCTTCTCTTTTTGATCGATGATTGCCACTGGTTGTTTCACATAATTGAGTTGTTCGTCTACTTTGATATATCCTCCAGTGGAACAATCATATCTTCATCTGCCAAACACTTCCTTAGATGAGATACGTGGAATGTAGGATGAATTCCACTTAACTCATTTAGTAACTCCAATCTATAGGCCACCTCTCCTACTCGAACAATGATTCGGAAAGGGCCTATGTATCTCGGGCTCAACTTGCCTCGCTTTCTGAACCGAATAATACCCTTCCAATGTGAGACCTTCAGCATAACCCGGTCCCCCACCTGGAACTCAATCGGTCTGCGTCGTTTATCAGCATACGACTTATGTCTATCTTTGCCTGCCTCCATGAAGGCCTTGATCCTTTCAAGCTTTTCATTCGTAGCCTCGATCACCTCGACGCTCCCTAACTCTTTATAACCAATATCACCCCAACAAACGGGGATTCTGCATCTCCTACCGTATAGCATCTCATAAGGCGGCATGCTAATACTGGCCTGATAGCTGTTGTTGTATGAGAATTCAGTTAACGGTAAGTGGTCATCCCAACTTCCCCCGAAATCAATCACACATGCCCGAAGCATGTCCTCCAAGGTCTGAATGGTCCTTTCTGACTGACCATCAGTCTAGGGATGATTAGCCGTACTAATATGTAACCTCGTTCCCATGGCGTCGTGGAATTTCTTCAAGAATTTGGATGTAAACCGAGTGTCACGATCAGACACAATAGACACCAGCACCCCATCACGAGTTACAATTTCCTTGATGAACAGATCAGCCAACCTCTCGGATGAATACGTATCGTGAATCGGTAGGAAGTGTGCACTCTTCGTCAAACGGTCAACTATCACCCATATAGCGTCATACCCTTTCGGAGTACGTGGCAGCTTTGTAATGAAATCCATGGTGATGTGCTCCCACTTCCATTCCGGTATATCCAAAGGTTGAATCTTTCCATACGGCTTTTGATGCTCGGCCTTCACTTGTAAACAAGTAAGGCATTTACTCACATACTCCACCACATCACGCTTCATACCCGGCCACCAATAATCTTTCTTCATGTCTTGATACATCTTTGTAGCACCGGGATGAATAGAGTATCGAGTCTTATGAGCTTCATCCATAATCTTCACCCGTAGATCCCCAAAACGAGGAATCCAAATCCGCCCGAATCGGATTTTAACACCGAGTGTGTTTTCACCCAATTCCGCAACCAGACCTCTCATACTTTCAAAGTTAAGACGATCTTCTTCTAAGGCCTCATCTTAAAACTCCTTGACTTGCTTCATCACATCAGAGGTCATAATCAGCTGGTACGCCTTCACCCGAATCGGCTCGGGTCTTTCCTTTCAGCTAAGGGCGTCCGCCACCATGTTGGCTTTGCCCGGATGACAATGGATCTCACAGTCATAATCCTTTATGAGCTCCAACCATCATCTCTGCCTCATGTTCAAGTCTTTCTGCTCAAAAAAATAATTCAAGCTCTTGTGGTCAGTGAAAATGGTGCACTTCGTCCCGTAAAGATAGTGTCTCCAAATCTTTAGTGCAAAGACCACGGCTGCTAGCTCCAATTCATGAGTAGAATAGTTAACCTCATGAACCTTTAACTGTCGGGATACGTAGGCTATAACTTTTCCTCTCTGCATTAACACACACCCTAACCCCGAGTAGGAAGCATCAGAATAAACCACCAGATTTTCACTTTCATCGGGTAATGACAGAACAGGAGCCTGAGTCAATCTCGTCTTCAATTCTTCGAACGCCTTTTCTTGAGCTTGACCCCATACAAACTTTACATCTTTCTGGGTCAACTTGGTTAGTGGAGAAGCGATATTTGAGAAGTCTTGAATGAATCTTCGGTAATAGCCCGCCAAACCCAAGAAACTGCGGATCTCGGATGGCGTCTTTGGAGACTTCCATTGCATTACTGCTTCCACCTTTGCCGGATGCACCATGATCCCCTCCGGATTCACCACGTGACCCAAGAACTTAACTTCGCGCAACCAGAATGCGCACTTGGAGCACTTGGCATACAACTTCTCCCTTCTCAACGTCTCCAACACCTCTCGAATATGACCGGCATGCTCTACCTCGCTCTTTGAATAAATCAGGATGTCGTCAATAAACACAATCGCTGATTTGTCCAACATCAGCCGACACACTCGATTCATCAAGTCCATAAAAGCAGCTGGCGCATTGGTCAAACCAAAAGACATGACAAGAAACTCTTAGTGACCGTAGCGCGTGCGAAAAGATGTTTTAGGAATATCTTGCTCTTTCACCTTTAGCTGATGGCAGCCAGATCGAAGGTCGATCCTTGAAAACCAACTGGCACCTTGAAGCTAATCGAAAAAATCATCAATTCTCGGTAACGGATACCGATTCTTCACTGTCAGCTTGTTCAGCTCATGGTAGTCTATACACATCGTCATGCTACTATATTTTTTCTTTACAAATAAGACCGGAGCACCCCAAGGAGAGATACTCGGTCTAATGAACCCCTTATCGAGCAGCTCTTGCAACTGCTCCATCAACTCTTTCATCTCTGTCGGAGCCAACCGATAAGGTGCTTTGGCAACAGGTTGGGCACCTGGTATCAGGTCGATCTCAAACTCGATCTCTAAGTCACGTGGCACCCGACTTTCTCTCGTTGGCGAGTTTGGTCCCCCGACTTTGGACTTTATTTCTTTTTTTCTTCTTTTGTCGGCTTCCAAGAAAATATCCGGGTGTTAAACATCGGCCAAATAAGCACTACATCCACGTCTCATGCACCTTCCCGCCACCGCCATCGAAATCACTTTTGGGATCGTCGTAACTCGATCACCGTATATCGTCATCGAACTCCCGTCAGGCTCTATCAGTCTAATCATCTTCTTTCGACACACGATGTTTGCTTCATAGGTTGCTAACCAATCCATCCCGAGTACTACATCGAATCCACCTATGGGCATCACATGTAACTTAGCAGCAAACCTATGACCTTCTAATTCTATGGCACAGTCCTCTATCACATCAGTAACTCTAGTGGACTTACCAATAGTAGTTTCTACATCAAAGGGCTCATCAATGCATTTACTACTAACAGGCAGTTTAGCATAGAAAGTAGCAGAAATAAAACTCCTACTAGCACCAGAATCAAATAACACAGAAGCAAGAGTTTGATCTACTAGAAATGTACCTGACACAATATCGGAGTCCATCCTAGCCTCCTCCCTAGTCATCGTGAAAGCTCAGGTGCTCGCCTTCTGCCCTTCAGTCCTAGTCGTATTCTTTGCCCCGGAACTCTCCACCCTCGGCCTCCTGCAGTCCCTGCTCATATGGCCCTCCTCGCCGTAGGTATAACACCTTAGCGCCTTACAGTATCTGGAGATGTGGCCCGGCTTCCCACACTTGAAACACACGTTGAGCTCCAACCTGCACTCACCCGTATGCTCCTTCCCGCACTTGCCACACCTTTTGGGTCCTGAGCTTGATGACCCCAATCTACGATCATTTATTCTCATCTTCTTGTTATTCGGGATGAAACTACCACGCCCGACCGCTTTCCTTTCTAGTTTCGGTCACTACCACCAGCTTTCTTCACCTCCACCACCATCACCTCCCTCTCATCATAGATCCTCCGGCCAAATCCACTGCCGACCTAAAAGTGCTTGGTCGGGCAGCGATCAAGTGCCTACGAATGTTGGCTGGCAATCCCTGGATGTACCGATTGATCTTTCGGGACACCGGCGTCACCTGATCTGGTACCAATCTCGCCATTTCGTTAAATTTGGTGGTGTACTACTGGTGGGTCATGGCTCCCGCCTCGAGATATAGGAACTCCCTCTCGATCTTATTGAGTTCCTTGTGAGGACAGAATTCTTCAATCACCAATTGCTTCAGCTCTTTCCATCACATCTTCCTGATGGCTCTGGCACCCTCAGCTTGGGCAACGTTGTCCCACCAACACAACGCTGAGTCTACAAAGGAGTGAGTCGCGAACTTCACCTTCTGCTCTTCGCGACACTCACTGATTTCCAACACTGCCTCCATCTCCCTTACCCAGCGGTAAGCGGCAGCAGCATTGCCATTGCCATCGAAGGTCGGGGGCTTGCACCTTTGGAATGCCCCATAACTGCAACCCTTAGTAGTCACCCCCACTACATCGTCCTCTTCTTCGTCAGACAATACGGTCTCAGGCTCTGGTTGTTCCTCCTCCCCTCTGCTCTCCTTGCCCATTGATCTCTTCCTATTATCCTTCTCCTTTCTCTCCTCGCTTCTCACAGCCCTAATGACTTCAGTCACCACAGACGGTAAAACTGTCTGCATGACCTGGTGCACTTCATCAGCAATCGCCTCCCTAGCTGAGGCGTTCAGGCTGGCATTCTCATTCTCCTCACTTCGGCCATGAACCTTAGGGTTCTCACGATCCGTCTCAGGAGCCTTAGCACCACTCCTAGTCACACGTGGCCGACCTATGCCTCTAGAAGCCTTGGAAGACTTCAGTCCAGTCATTTCCTAGATGCTATAAGATTTAAACACTAACACAGTCATTCAAGGTAATAGCTCAGTTTATGTCAAGTATAGTAAGTCCCTAATGACAGTGACCAGTTGTGATTAACCACTAACTCTACTCTTCACACCCCAAGCATTTCCTATCCTGACCACATCAGAATCTAAATCTACTAAGAACACATAAGTCAAATAGCACACCCACATAATACCGGTTGACATTTATAAAAGACATACCTGATGGCACGTAGCTACTCGGGCTGACATCCCTCCATCTGTCCCATTTTCAGTTTAAGTTTAGGTTTTTGAAATTATTTTACCCAATTCACTTAAACTATGGCTCTGATACCAACTTTTAAGGCCCCGTTCCCGGGCACCTCACAGTTGGTCATTCACAACGATAATTACATAAAACATTACATAATACAAATTTAAGCAGTGGAATTAATTTAATAAAAGATATTCATTTCATTATAAACACTTTTGTTAAGCAATACACCATGGTTTAATCATGTTACAAAATAATAGTTCATTTGTATTACATAACAACAGTATTATCATGTATGAATGGATGTCAGTCATGCCCCGCCGAATAGCTTCACCAGCGTGCCATCGTCAGCAACATTTTACCTGCCAACTGAAAAATACATAAAAGTCACGGTTGCTGAGTGAGTCCTAGTTTTTATAATAAAACATACTATACTTTCATTTCAGAACTATTCTTTACTTTTGCATGTGATCACACATCATACGTACACTTAGTATTATCATTATTATCTTCATCATTCGTTCACTTTGTACTTTTATCATTATCTTTCTGAGTCTTTTGTGACAACAGGGTAGCTCACCTCATTAGCAATCTCAATGATTGCACTTTATCCGAGTCTTTTGCGACAGTAGGGTCGCTCACCTCATTAGCAATCTTAATGATTGCACTTTATCCGAGTCTTTTGCGACAGCAGGGTCGCTCACCTCATTGTCAATCTCAATGATTGACCCTGTGTGCATCCTTCTAGGTAGCTAACCCGCATCACAATTGAGCTAATGACAGCAAGGTCGTGCACCTCTATACATTTTCTTGCAAGACTTTCATTCATTCATTTACGTTCCACTTTTCTTCATCATTAATCTTTCACTTTATTAATGATAATACTTTCTGTTTTGATCATAAACATACCACGTAAAGTCATACAATAATAAGGTTAATAATAATAAGGTTAACAATAATGATAATAATAATAACAAGGAATCATAAAAACAGTCATGATTATGCTTGGAATTAAGTGTTTATTAATCCTAGTCAAACATTGTTGCAAACCCTAATGGAATAGATTCCCATAAAATTTCTGAAATAAATTCTAAGTGTTGGGCGCATGGGCCCTGTTCGGATGCATGGGCCCTGTTCACACGCATGGGCCCTGTTCGGACGCATGGGCCTCTCAGACGCATGAAGTCACTTAGGCGCATGGAAGGTCCAGACGCATGGTCACTATTAGGGCGGTTCAACACTTAGCCATTTGGAAAATCCTAGACGCATGGGCACTATTCAGACGGTTGGACACTTAGGCGTGTGGAGAAATCCGAGACGCATGGGCCCTGTTCAGACGGTTGGACCCTGTTTGGACGTATGGGCTTACTCAGCATTTTCTAAGGCAATTTTCAGACGGTTGGGGTACTGTTTTGGCGGTTGGACATCAAATTTTTTTCTTAAAAAACATAAATAAATCCAAATTCGTCCCAAATCAGATTCTATGCTTAGTACTGACGGGTGGTCCATAGGACACCCTTCATAATGTTAAAAGATAAATTTATCTCTCATTTAATCGTGTAATTATCTTGAATTAGATAACTACAGTTGCTTATGTTTCAGGTATGTTTGGGAGCTAAAATGGATAAAACGCTGCTTAGCATGGAACGGAGTGGACATGCGTAGAAAGAAGAAGAGAAGAAACAAAATATTCAGGGTTCCACCGTAACTTATGGTAGCCACCGTAAGTTATGGTGGCTCCACCGTAACATATGGTAGCCACCGTAAGTTATGGTGGCTCGGAAATCCTGAATCTCCCACCGTAACACAGAAGAAAACCACCATAGCACTTTTGTGTCTACCGTAACTTACGGTGGCTACCGTAAGTTACGGTAGAAGTGACGGAAAAAGTGTAATAAACATATTAAAATCGTTTGAGTGGTGCCTTTTTCCATATTATCTAGATCTGATGACTTTTGGGGCAGAAAGAGTGGGATCTTGGCTGTTCTTGCTGGTTTAAAAACATTGCAAAACAATTGATTTGGGTGGTCAATTCCTTTGAACATGAACCATTGTGTGAGGATGAAGATTCAAGTCATGCTTGGCTAAACTTGTGGTGATCATCCTAGATGTAAGGTTTGCTTTTGAAACACTATGTTTGTGCTTGAATTTCTAGAATGATAACTTTGAATGTTTGTTTGAGTTATTATGGTGTTTGGATATTTGTTTGTAAGTTGTTGATTTTTGTTTGATGTTAACCCAAACCATACGTTCTTGGTGCCATGGGCAATCGAGATATCATGGGAGGGATTAAGGTTGGATAATTGTCAATTGATCATTGAGTAACAACCTCACATTTTACAATCCAAGTACTTAGTTCTCTTTCATCACAAATGACTATTCAAGCACGAACCATGTCTATGTGGTTCTTTCTAGTAAGCATAAACATAAGTGTGGATTAAAACCTGAAATCTAGGGTGGTCACTTGTTCTTAATCTGTTACAAAAGTAAGTTTTGATTTGCAATCTATTTAGTTACTATTAGTTTTTTAAACCAAAACAATCCAATTCTTCATATTGAATTTTTGCATTTTAAGGCAATTGTAGTTAAATTTTGGCGCCATTGTCGGGGAGTTGTGCGCAACGTGTGTTTGCTTATTAGTTTTGTTTTGTTATTTTGGTGTTACGCTGGTTGTGTGTAGTGTGCAGGTTTTTGTTTCAGGTGTATGCATACCAGAATCTCGAGCTCATCATCTCCATTAGTGTTTGATCCAGAAATTGAGCAAGCAGCTCGTAGAAACAGAGTATTACATCGACAAAACAAAATCAGTGGTTCACCAATAGCACCTACATCACCCGTTACACCACGGAACATAATGGATCCGCTTTCACCGCCTCTTACTACGGGTCAAACAACACCATCCGAGCCTTTACCCAATCCTACAGTACCACCTGAGACTAAACCAACCCATACCCCATTACCTATAAGTACCCAAACCGAACATTCTTTTAGCTTTGACCCATCAGCACCCATTCCACCCTTTTCATATTTCTTCCCAACAACCGGTCAATCATCATCGTCTAAACCAGTACCAACACCACAACCATATCAATCCAACCCATCCATATTTCATACTCCCCCTACCTCTCAAATGCAAACGAATACACAATACCAACAACCTCAATTTGTACAAACATCGGGAGCAGGAGGAGCTGGTGTTGATGGTGGTTATGGTGATGAATTTAGGAGATATGAGGAAGAAGGGTACACGTACGAAGGAGATGCTAATCAAGGAAATTATGCTTACAGTCAAGGACAAGATATGAAAGGATATGGGAGGCCACAACCATAAGTTGTGCAGCAACAAATTATACCACAACAAATACAACCCCAAGTGAGGCTACAATTTCAAGGCAGATTCCTCCACAATATGGGGGAGCAATCTTTCAACCACTGTTTCAGCAATTCGTGCCTCCAGGACCACAAGTTCAAAGACCAATGGGTCCTCAGCAACCAAGAGTTAGGTTGGGTGTCCCACGAAGGCATAATTGGGACGCTGCTAGAGGTATTGAGGCACACTTTCGTCCAATCATCATAAATAATCCTTCACCTGTGGTCATCTCTCAAAACAATCAAGGGAGAACGTTTGAAGTCCGAACAAATTCACTTCAAAGTTTGCCAAAATACAAAGGGTTAGCAACAGAAGAACCCTATTTTCATTTGGACGCTTACGACTCAATTTGTAACACAATTGGTGGTCAAGGATTCTCTGCGGATGATGTCAAGTTGGTGTTGTTTCAGTTTTCATTGGAGGATAAGGCAAAGAGGTGGTTCTATACTTTGCCATCCGCTTCAATTTACACATGGGCTGAGATGCAACAAAGGTTTTTAGAAGAGTTTTTCACAGCCCAAAAGACTAATGATGCTAGGAGAAGCTTGAGAAGCTTCCAACAACAACAAGGTGAGTTGTTTCATGAGGCTTTTGAGCGGTTTAACTTGATGATCAAGAATTGTCCTCATCATGGAATTGAGTTATGGGAGTTGTTGAACGCTTTTCACGAGGGGCTGCACTCTGAAGATGCCCGGGATTTAATGTCTATCACAAATGGTACATTTGGTA
Organism: Flaveria linearis; assembly: GCA_024085815.1. Classification (NCBI taxonomy): domain Eukaryota; kingdom Viridiplantae; phylum Streptophyta; class Magnoliopsida; order Asterales; family Asteraceae; genus Flaveria; species Flaveria linearis. Next base: position 16,442,718 of record CM044007.1, on the reverse strand, counting down.
CAAATTATGAGCAAGATGATTGGGCATTTTTGGAACAAATGGCGGTTACATCAAAGAGGAAGGCTCAATCAGCAGGACGAGCACGACCGGTCATTACACGAGCTCCAGTTCATGCGATGGATGATGGTAATGTACAAGCTACAAATCAAGTTTACAATGTTTGTACAAATTGCAATGAGTTGGGGCATACTGTGGATTCTTGCACGGTAATGTTTGAACAAGTGGAGGAAGTGAATGCTATTCAAGGTCAAGGGTTTGGTGGAAGAAATTACAACATGAATTCAAATACCTATCATCCGGGTTTGAGAAATCATCCCAACTTCAGTTATGGGAATCCGGCCAATCAATCCAACCCAAATTTTCAAGGAAACACCCAGGTAACTATGTGCCTCGCCAACAATTTAATAGTCAAGGCAATTACAGGGGTGGGAACAATCAAGGTTTCCAAAGGCAATCCCAACAATCGGGTAATGAGCAAGGTGGTTCATCGGGTCATGTTACTTCAAGAGGGAATGAAGTTATGGATATTCTTATGATGATGCAACAGGAGATGCAAAAGAGAAATCAGTTGGATGATGCTCGGGCCCAAAAAGATGAAATTCGTGACAAGGCCATTCAATCCTTGAGCATCCAAATGGGCCAACTCGCAACAGCAGTAGCAAACTTGAAGAAGAACAAAGGAGAGCTGCCAAGTGATACTGTGGTGAATCCTAATCACCAATCTAGTTCCAAGAGCTCAAAACAAGTACACATTAATGCTTTGGAATTCACATCTCTGGTAAGTGTTCCTTTGTTAGATAAATTACCCCTAAAACTCCCAGATCCAGGAGTGCCCTTGATTCCAATTCATATAGGAGACCTTAAAATTGACCGGGCACTTTTAGATCTAGGAGCATGCGTTAGCATCCTCCCCGGGCATTCATATGACAAATTTGATTTTGGTCCATTGAAATATGTTGATACCCTAATAATGTTGGCTAACCAAACACCCATTAGGCCCAGGGGTATGCCAACAGATGTCATTATAAAGGTGAGAGATTGCTACTGCCCAGTGGATTTTCTGGTACTGGATTACACTTCTTCTATTGAGAATGCACCACATTCAGTCATCTTGGGTAGGCCGTTTCTAGCTACTGCACAGGCAGTCCTAGATTGTGAGTTAGGAATGGTGAACATGAATTTTGGTGAGAAGGTTTTGAACTTAAATATGTTTTCTATTGTTACTAACCCTTCCATCAAGGAAGCATATTTTGTTGTTGACATGTTAAAGGAAGTGAAAGAGGTTGCAGCTAAAGAAAAGAAGAGAAAGAGAAAGAGAAGAGCGAAGAAAAAGAAGGTGGAGAAGACGGTTGAACAAACTGAGATGGATAGTGAAGGTAAGAAGACTGGATGCAGCACACTTGTTTCACAAGTGTGGGGATGCGGGAAGGTGTGTCAAGTTTCCCGGCAAGAGTTGAAACATCCCACAAGGCCACCATAAGTCAAGTTATTCAGGTTGCATCTTCTCTTGTATAGTTTATTTCTTGTTTTCTTTTGAGTAGTTCGGTTGGGTGGTAGGATGGAGCTTATGATATGTTAATGTTTATGTGTTGGGGTTGAATTAAGGAGGTGTTAGTGTCATAAAAATAAAAAAAAATATTTTCAACTTTTTGAGTCTTTTGTTTTGTTTATTTTGTTCCTTTCAAAACCATACATTGGGGACAATGTATCCCAAGTGTGGGGATGAGGGGAATTTTTAATTTTAGCATTTGTGTTATTTTTTTTAGCTTTTTCAAAAAAAAGGGTTATTTGATGAGAAAACACAAGCAAACAAGGGTTGGAGGAAGTGTTTTCCCCCGGTACATTTAGGTTGACTCACACAATTGACCGACACCCATACACTTCCCATGGGGAGGTTTGGCCACACGTTTGAATCATTTGATAATTTGAGGGTAGCATTTGTGTGGTGAGACTCTAGAACTCACATGATCGATACGTCCCAAGACCATAATGAACACATATATGGGGACGATAGAGGCAACTAGGGTGGCCTCGTCTGGATGAGTGTGAGTATGGAAATTAGGGGGGTTGGGGCCTCATGCATTATATATATGAGCCTGGTGTGAGAGGGGTGGGGGTTTGGTTAATTAGTAGTCACTTTGAGCTTAAGGCCTATCATTTCTAACCCTTAGCCCTCATTCCTAAATTTAACCCTTATGATACAACCCAGGTGACAAAAAAAATGAAAAAAATATATAAAAAAGGTGAAAGAAAAAGAAGAAAAAAAGAGAGAGGTCGAATGAATAAGCGTGGTCGTTGAAGGATGACAACCATTAAAAAAAAGAAAAAAAAGAAAAGAAAAAGTACTCAAAAAAGAGGAGAATTGAATAAGTTGAAATGGGCGTGCAAAAATAAGTGAAATCGGGTTGGATCATTAAGTCACTACGAAATATTTCCCATTCCTCACCTTGAGCCTAGCTCCATTACAATCGTGGAAGACCTCTTAACCCGTATGTGTGTTTAATAATTGGTGGAGGCTCGATGGTCGTGCGAGCTTATGGTTGTTTGATCCTCACATATGCTTGAGTCTACACTAGCTCATTTTGCAAGAACTTAAATTTAACTGAGAGGAATGATTATAGTGAGGGGTGGTTGTGTGAGTAGTGGTGAGAGTGTACTCGGGGCTAAACGGGAGTTGTAGCCGTGATTGTTGCTTGTTGTTTGCAGTGTTGTTTGTTGTCAAGAGTTTGAGTTTGTCATGATGCGTCGCTTGGGACAAGCAACGGTTAAGTGTGGGGATGTGACGGGTGGTCCATAGGACACCCTTCATAATGTTAAAAGATGAATTTATCTCTCATTTAATCGTGTAATTATTTTGAATTAGATAACTACAGTTGCTTATGTTTCAGGTATGTTTGGGAGCTAAAATGGATAAAACGCTGCTTAGCATGGAACGGAGTGGACATGCGTAGAAAGAAGAAGAGAAGAAACAAAACATTCAGGGCTCCACCGTAACTTATGGTAGCCACCGTAAGTTATGGTGGCTCTAAAATCCTGAATCTCCCACCGTAACACAGAAGAAAACCACCGTAGCACTTTTGTGTCTACCGTAACTTACGGTGGCTACCGTAAGTTACGGTAGAAGTGACGGAAAAAGTGTAATAAACATATTAAAATGGTTTGAGTGGTGCCTTTTTCCATATTATCTGGATCTGACGACTTTTGGGGCAGAAAGAGTGGGATCTTGGCTGTTCTTGCTGGTTTAAAAACATTGCAAAACAATTGATTTGGGTGGTCAATTCCTTTGAACATGAACCATTGTGTGAGGATGAAGATTCAAGTCATGCTTGGCTAAACTTGTGGTGATCATCCTAGATGTAAGGTTTGCTTTTGAAATAGTATGTTTGTGCTTGAATTTCTAGAATGATAACTTTGAATGTTTGTTTGAGTTATTATGGTGTTTGGATATTTGTTTGTAAGTTGTTGATTATTGTTTGATGTTAACCCAAACCATACGTTCTTGGTGCCATGGGCAATCGAGATATCATGGGAGGGATTAAGGTTGGATAATTGTCAATTGATCATCGAGTAACAACCTCGTATTTTACAATCCGAGTACTTAGTTCTCTTTCATCACAAACGACTATTCAAACACGAACCATGTCTATGTGGTTCTTTCTAGTAAGCATAAACATAAGTGTGGATTAAAACCTGAAATCTAGGGTGGTCACTTGTTCTTAATCTGTTACAAAAGTACGTTTTATTTGCAATCTATTTAGTTACTATTAGTTCTTAAACCAAAACAATCCAATTCTTGATATTGAATTTTTGCATTTTAAGGCAATTGTAGTTAATTTACAAGACTATAAAATAAACACATATTCCACAAACTCCCTGTGTTTGATAACCCACTTACCACTAGCTAATTAGTAGTATTTGGTTTTAAATTTGATTGAGACTTCGACCTCATGTCAAGTACTAACATTCTATGCATCATAACACATTCTTGATCATGATCATCACCTCATTTACACCAAAACATACACTCACCCACATACACATTCACACACACACATACGGGTAGAAACTTCTTTTTATAAAAAAAACACCTACACATGCATTTTCTAGCCCCAAAGTAGTTAAAAACATGTTAAAAAGGAGATTCTAGAACTCACCTTAGTTTGTTTTCGGGTTTGAACCTTTCTTGAGCTTCCCAAACGTTTCTAGCACCTAAAACCCACACACACACACAACCCGAACACACAATCACATTTATAAGCACATAACCGAGACTAGAAACTTCTAAAACATCATAAAACCAATAATTCTTATCAAAAACTTCAAATTCTTCTTCTTTCTCGCTACAAATCCGAATTCCTTGTTGTTTCTCTCTCTCTAAATCTGAATGAAAAGAAGTGTAAACAGACATCATGGGCGGCATCACCTTTATTCATCAACTTTTAAACTTTTGTCCTTTCGGATACTTTTAACCCCTCAACTTTGGGTTACCTCACATTTCCTTCTTTTATCTTCATTTATCCTTTCTTTCTTTGCCGATAAAATTTTGGGTGTAACATCTACATACATGTGTTGTAATCACACACTAATTGTCCTCGAACATTCGTGAATTAACAAATATTTAATATGGTGTCACATCCCAGCGGAAGCATGTAAGTTGCGGGTGGGGTGTGACTTGCTTTATCAGAGTACATCAATTATAGCGAAGTAAACACAATAAACATACATACATAAAATCATAGCATAGGACATGCTTTTATTTATAATATTCGGAATTACATCTTGTACATAGTTTTTCAAAATTTGACGTAATTTTCTACAACTTACGTACTGCATGCCTTTACAACCGATAGAAGTGTGCGTCAACGTACACACTACCGTCAACGATGTTGACGGTTAACGTGACACATACTCTTCCAACCACTTCCCCCAACCATTATGAACTTCGAAGCTAAAATCGAAGGAATTACTCATAGTTTCTTGAAAAAGCATACTTAAACCAGTCAACAAAAAGTTGGTGAGAACATAGGTTTATATCCATACAAAATATTTTGTTGATGCACCAATTACAACCAAACCTGCTCACATACATAATCATACTGTCACGACATAATTCCAAAAATCAGATAATATTACATCTCAACCCTCATTCGGTTAGGTGCAGGAAAATAGCATCACAACACTCATCCTGTTGGTGTAAATATTCTCCTAAGTAGCGCTACTTATATTATCGGACGGTTCCTCATTCGAATTAATGGTTGTATCACAAATGACAGTAAGTATCAAAATATTTTCAAAAATAGTACATCAACCCAATCAGTATGTTTTTCCCCCAAAAATTTTACGAATACCGAATGGTCAAAAATGGGGCTATGAATCTCACCGTGTCTCCAAACTTGAACCTATAAAATAATTCATAATATCAGACATAATTTTCTTTAAAAATTTTAGAACCTCAGTTTTAATTAACTTTTGAGAGCTCAGCTGTAAGGTAATCAAATGATACTACCACAAAATTCCCAACAATTAGTTTATTATATATAATCACTTATAATTAGTCCAAAATCTCCATAAATCACCAAAATTACCTACGGTTATCCAAAAATCACCAAAAATTTACAGAATGTTATTTCAACAGTTAGTAACATCTCATAAATCTTATAGTATCTAATTCCCCGAAACTGTTTTCTGTAATTTTTATAATATTCCCAAAATTTATTAAAAATAGACTCTGTTTTCCATAAATACATAAAATTTTATAGACAGTTTCTTATATAAGGTAGAACACCATTAAATATATCAAGGTCTAAATCGTAGTAGATTAGTTTCTGTAAATTTTACAATAATTTTAATATTTAGCAAAAATAGTTATATAACTCCAAAAATTATGAGATTTATATATTCTGTATATTCAGATTTAATATTACATCCATGATTTTCTAAAAATTTATAATATACGTTAAGTATTTATTCTGATTTTTCTACTATAGAATACATAAAATTCATATCTAAATTATAATAAGGAAATAAATTCTGAAATAATTCCAGAGACCTTTATACTTTAAAAGGGTCATTCTGTGAATTTATTTGAATTTTCTTAGATTTATTTCTATTTTTGAGTATTTTATTTATTTTCATTATTTAAAATAATTTGTATAAATTGTTTCATTTAGCATAATTTTGTCAAAGTTTCCAGAATAATGTATCAGTATATAAATAAAGATTTTTCAATGTTTATTCCCACAATCTCATTTTTTTAGTATTTTTACTAGATTTTCTTACTAATTCAAGATTTAATCTTTATAAATCAAAATATCCTTTTATTCATATCATAACTTTCTGAATTTTTAACATCTCATATTTGATAAGAATTTTAAAGGCTAGTCTTGATATATATTTACCAAGATTTTTTTATATATATGTTTATAACACATATATAATTTTAGATTTTAAAACATATCAAGAAACATTTCCAACCTTGTGGATGATGGTGTCCTTGATGTTGTTCCTGCTTTGTGAACCCGAGAGACAAAATAGTGTGGTGGAAGGTGATGTTGGTTTATGGTGATGGTGGTGTTGATGATGGTTGTGCTACGGGTATGGTAGGAGTGTTGGTTGTTTGTATGGGAGCCGAGAGATAGAGAGGGACAAGGGTGGTGACCGATAGTTGTGGTGTGAAGGTTGTGGTGCTGGAGATTGGAACCGAGAGAGAGAGAGAGAGATAAAGGTGGTGATCAATGGTTGTGATGTGTTGTAGGGTGATGTTTTAAAGAAATCCCGAGAGAGAGATCAAAGGAGTTTGGTAATGGTTTTGGTTGTGATATGTTTGTATTTGAATAGTTGTATATAAGCCCTTGGTTCACCGCCTCCTTGAAACATAATCATGAGGCTACATCATAGCTTTGGTGAATCACCTATTGTAGGTGTGCTTAGGTGTCCAACATGGATGCTTTGTGATCATAAGTGGCGGTTTAAAGGAACACCCGAGGGAGAGATAGCAAGGTAGCATGCTAGGGGATGGTTATGGTGAGCATGACTCACCTTGAGTCATAAGTAATTCATTTGCAAGGTTTTCAAGGTGGTAACCGGCTAGTTAGGATCGAATGGAGCTTTGTAATGGATCAGTTTTTAATTATAGTGTGTGGCGGTTTGGTTGTTTTGTGGTATGTTTAATCGACCGAGGGATGGTTTGGTGTTTTTAATTTTTAGTTAGGGTTTTGAGGTTTAAATTTTGGTTATGTTGCTTTAGTTTTGATCTTCTTAATATGTATATACATATATATACTACATGTACAAGTAAGCTTTTGTACATATATATCCATGACTTTGCATAAATAGAATTTACATATATGTACATGCAAAACATACATACTAGAATTTGATACATGTATGCAAGCATACAAAAATCTCCATATATATATATACTGGACATAATGATAATATTTTATTTAGTCGTAGCATAATTAGAGTTGTTTATTTATTAGGGTTGTCACATTCTCCCCCCGTTAAAAGAATTTCGTCTTGAAATTCCTTGGAGTTTGACTTTAGAAAAACTTAAATGACTATTACCTTCGAATAGGTGGGGCTATTTCTTCTTGAATTCATCTTCTCTTTCCCATGTGTATTCTGGTCCTCTCTTTGCATTCCACTTAACTTTCACTATGGGAATTCTATTTCTTCTTCTTTATTTCTTTCCCTACAATGGCTATTGGTTCTTCCACAAAATGAAGTTTCTTATCTACTTTGATTTCTTGAATTGGTACTTCTAAGGTTTCATTGGTTAGACATTTCTTGAGGTTTGACACATGAAAGGTATTGTGTACTTCACTTAATTCTTGAGGTAACTCCAACTTATAAGCCACAGGACCAATTTTATCAATTATCTTGAGTGGACCAATGTATCTAGGGTTTAGCTTACTGAATTTTCCAAACCGAAAGATTCCTTTAGAGGGAGATATCTTTAGATAAACTCTGTCTCTAATTTGAAATTCCAATAGTTTCCTTCGTTTGTCGACATAACTTTTCTGTCGATCACGAGCTGCTTTCAATCTATTTTTAATTTCTGTGATCTTTTCCGTGGTTTCTTGGATTACTTCAGGACCTGTGAATTGTCTATCACCTAATTCATTCCAACATAGAGGTGATCTACATTTTCTTCTATACAGAGCTTCAAATGGAGCTAGCCCAATACTAGAATGATAACTGTTATTGTATGAAAATTCTATAGGTAAGTGACTGTCCCAATTTCCACCAAAATCTATAGCACAAGCCCTTAACATATCTTCTAGGGTTTGTATTGTTCTTTCACTCTATCCATCAATCTGTGGATGATAGGCTGTACTTAAATTTACTTGAGTTCCTAAGGCTTTTTGTAAAGTTTGCCAGAACCTAGAAGTAAATCTACTATCTCTATCTGATATAATGGATACAGGTATTCCATGTAAAGTTTGCCAGAACCTAGAACTAAATCTACTATCTCTATCTGATATAATGGATACAGGTATTCCATGTCTGGACATAATTTCTTTTAAGTAGATTCTTGCTAATCTCTCAATCTTATAATCTTCTCGTATAGGTAAGAAATGAGCTGACTTAGTTAGTCTATCCACTATAACCCAAATTGTGTCGTATCCATTTCTGGTCCTAGGTGACGTAGTTATGAAGTCCATTGTAATTTGATCCCATTTCCATTCTGGAATCTCTGGTTGCTGCAGGTATCCTGAAGGTTTTTGGTATTCAGCCTTTATTCTTGAGCAGACATCACATTGTTCCACAAATTCTCCATCTGATCTTTTCATGTCTGGCCACCAGTATTGGCTTTTCAAGTCTTTGTACATTTTATTATTTCCTGAGTGCACAGAGTATTTTGACTTATGAGCTTCTTGCAGAATAGTTATTCTAATCATGTTGTTGTCGGGTATCCAGATTCTTCCTTTAAACCTCAGAATTCCATCTGCTTCCTTGTTCATGTCTTTTATTTGCCCTTTTAGTTTTAACATATCTTTTTGTTGAGCTTCCCGGATTTGACTTAATAGATCTGAACGTAGTTCCATTTTCATAGCACGTACCCGTAAAGGCTTGGTTCTTTCTTTCCTACTTAAAGCATCAGCAACTACATTTGCCTTACCGGGATGATACTTAATTTCACAGTCGTAATCACTTAGTAATTGTACCCATCTTCTTTGCCTCATATTTAACATCTTCTGATTAAAGATGTGTTGTAAACTTTTGTGATCCGTGTATATTATACACTTGGTTCCATACAGATAATGTCTCCAAATTTTCAGTGCAAATACTACAGCTCCTAATTCTAGATCATGGGTGGTATAATTCTTTTCACTACCTCTAAGTTGCCTGGATGCATATGCAATCACCTTGTCTTTTTGTATTAAAATACATCCAAAACCTTGACGAGATGCATCACAATATACTATGAAATTATCTGTTCCTTCTGGTAAAGCTAATATGGGTGCACTACATAACTTACTTTTGAGGAGTTCAAATGCTTCATTTTGTTTTTCTCCCCATACATACTTTCTATCTTTTTGGGTTAATTCTGTCAACGGTTGAGCTATTCTTGAGAAGTTTTCTATAAATCTTCTGTAATATCCTGCTAAACCTAAGAATTGTCGTATTTCAGTTGGGGTTTTTGGAATTTCCCATTTCTTAACTGCCTCGATCTTTGCTGGATTAACCTGAATTTCATTCTGGTTAGCTATATGTCCTAGAAATTGTACTTCTCTTTTCCAAAATTCACATTTTGAGAATTTTGCATATAATCTTTCCTTTTGTAACAATTCCAAAGTTAACCTTAAGTGTTGTTCGTGGTCTTCCTTATTCTTAGAATAAATTAGAATATCATCTATGAAGACTATAACAAATTTATCTAAATATGGTTTACACACTCTATTCATTAAATCCATAAATACTGCTGGAGCATTGGTTAACCCAAATAGCATTACAAGGAATTCGTAATGTCCGTACCTAGTTCTGAATGCAGTCTTAGAAATATCGTCTTCTTGTACTCTTAATTGATGATATCCAGATCTTAAATCTATTTTCGAGAAATAACTAGATCCCTGTAATTGGTCAAACAAATCATCAATTCTAGGGAGAGGATACCTATTCTTTATGGTAACCTTATTGAGTTCCCTATAGTCGATACACATTCTAAAAGTTCCATCTTTCTTTTTAACAAACAGAACTGCTGCTCCCCAAGGCGATATACTAGGACGTATGAATCCTTTATCTAATAATTCCTGTAACTGGGTCATGAGTTCTTTCATTTCGGTTGGTGCTAAACGATAAGGTGCTTTGGCAATAGGGGTTGTTCCTGGTATTAATTCTATTTTAAATTCGACCTGACGAGGGGGTGGTAATCCAGGTAATTAATCAGGAAAAACATCAGAATATTCATTTATAACAGGAACACTTTCCAAATTTCCCTTATCAAGTTTTGTATCAACTATGTGAGCCAAGAAAGCTAAACATTTCTTATTTAAGCATTTTTGTGCTTTTTCACAAGAAATCAGTTTCACAATATTATTTGGTCTATCACCATATATGCAGAGAGTTTTGTCTTCCTTAATCAAAGGAATCTTTATCATTTTATTATCACAAATGATTTCAGCATGATTTTTACTCAACCACTCCATTCCTACTACGATATCAAATCCTCCTAACGTAATAGGTATCAGATTTATATCAAAACAATATTCATCTAATTTCAAAATGCAATTAGGAATGATTTCATCAACTTCTATTATTTTACCGTCAGCTAATTCTATCACATAGCTGTCACTTAATTTCTCAGATGTTAAACTAAGTGAGTGTCTAAAAATATGTGAAACAAAACTACGAGTTGCTCCTGTATCAAATAATACTTTAGCGTACTGGTTATTGATAAGGAATGTACCCGTTACTACTTCCGGTTCATGACGAGCTTCATCAGCTTGTATCACGAAAGCCCTTCCACAGGGGTTGTTCTGGTTAGCTGAAGCATTGCCCTTTCGCTGTGGACACTCATTACGAAAATGATTTTCACTTCCACACTGAAAGCAGACTGTTTTAGGGTTGGTAGGATTTTTGCAGTCTCGAGAAATGTGTCCCTTCTTTTTGTAGTTGTAACAAACCACTATCATACAGTTCCCTGTAAGATATCTTTGGCAGATATTACACTGTGGTTGTTTATCCATTTTCTTCCCCTGAGTTGTTCCCAAGAAGTTTCTTGGTGGAGGTCGGGTTATTCTTTTCTAGGAGTTTTCTCCAAATCTTCTTCCAGAGTGGTTTTCAGTCCATTTCCTTTTCTCTCTTACCTGTGGGTGACTTAATGATCCTTTTCTGATCATCTCATCCGCCAGACTTCCTGACAGGATTACTGCTTCTTGGAAGGTTTTGGTTCTTGCAGATTTTACTAACCCTATTATTTGTGGTACTAATCCCCAAATATACCTTCCTATTCTTTTTTATTCCAGGGTTATCAGATGTGGTACTAACCTGGATAGTTCATTATACCTATCGGTATATTCCCGGTGTGCAGCTCCTTTCATTTCAAGTGCTAAGAATTCAGCCTCTAGTTTCTCTATCTCATTATAAGGGCAGTATTTCTCTATTACTAGATTTCTAAATTCTTCCCAACTCATCCTATTCATAACATTCCTACCCCTAGTGTGTACTTCCATTTTCCACCAGGATTGTGCCTCTCCTTTTAGGGAATGTGAAGCAAATAGTGTTTTGAAGTTTTCAGCACAGTTACTGATTTCCAAAACTCCTTCCATTTCATCTAGCCATCTTAAAGCTTGTACAGCTCCACCTTTTCCATCAAATTCTCGGGGTCTGCAGGACATAAAGGTTTTGTAAGAACATCCCTTTGAGACTCCATTTAGAATTTTCTCTTCCTGTCGTTCTTCCATATTAATATTTTCAGGCCCTGCTGGTGGGTGTGAGGTAGTTCCAAAATTTAGATTTTGTTGGAGTTGGGTTATTAAGGTAGGTAGGGTAGCTTCTATTTGTTGAGCTACTATCTGAGAAATCCTATCATTCTCATTTATATCAGCGTTTACGGGCGTTTCTTCCCCAATTCTGGTTCTGGGTCGTCCCACTCGAGCTGTTCTTCGGACAGGCTGAGTGTTTCTTTTTGGCGGCATGATTCACTATAGTGAATTCTAACATTAGTATCATAAATAAATATTTTAACACAAAATCATTTAACACATATCAAATAGATATTTCAACACAAAAGTACATATATCAATTAAGTTCTTATTTCTTTTATTCCGGTAAGTTAGACTCTAATTCTTTAGTCCCTGCGAATCCATTTCCATATCCTTGTGAAGATACTTTTCTTGGGCGTCTTGAGCTTTTTGATGACCTTCTGGATTTTCCAGATTCCTAGCTGTATTTTCTTAAGTTTTCTAAGAGTTTATCGAGCTGTTTTCATCTGATCCAATTCTTGTCTTTTAGTGACCTTATCTTTACCTTTGAAGGAATCAGAAGGTTGTATTTCTAGATCCTCAGCTTGCTTAGCTCTCAACTTGTGCCCACATTGTATCTTTTTTCTAGGAATCTTAATTGTATATCCTCCCACGTGTACTGGTGCACGTCGAACATAAAATTTTGATTTATTCTCCACTTCTATTGGAGGAATATCCATAGCTTGTTGAGGTTCTGGTTCATGTGTTATTTCCTTAGAGTTGCTATGGTCTGGATATTCGGAAGGATCGATTTCATAGTGGTAACTATCTGAATTCATAACTGCACCAATTTCTTAATAATATTTCACCAAATGGTTAGTCAAATAATTATTAAAATTTTGTTAGAATCTTAATCATAAAATCACAGAATTGCACATAGCTCACATATTTCACATAAAATTATAAAATTATATATAAAATAATTCTAAGTATATTTTGAGCTTATGGTTATAGTCTAGATATTTTTTTTAAATATCTAATTCTCTATAACCAATGGCTCTGATACCAACCTGTCACATCCCGGCGGAAGCGTGTAAGTTGCGGGTGGGGTGTGACTTGCTTTATCAGAGTACATCAATTATAGCGAAGTAAACACAATAAACATGCATACATAAAATTATAACGTAGGACATGTTTTTATTTATAATATTCGGAATTACATCTTGTACATAGTTTTTCAAAATTAGATGTAATTTTCTACAACTTAAGTACTGCATGCCTTTAGAACCGATGGAAGTGTGCGTCAACGTACACACTACCGTCAATGACGATGTTGACGGTTAACGTGACACATACTCTTCCAACGACTTCCCCCAACCATTACGAACTTCGAAGCTAAAATCGAAGGAATTACTCATCGTTTCCTGAAAAAGCATACTTAAACCAGTTAATAAAAAGTTGGTGAGAACATACGTTTATATCCAAACAAAATATTTTGTTGATGCACCAATTACAACCAAACCTGCTCACATACATAATCATACTGTCACAACATAATTCACAAAATCAGATAATATTACATCTCAACCCTCATTCGGTTAGGTGCAGGAAAATAACATCACAACACTCATCCTGTTGGTGCAAATATTCTCCTAAGTAGCGCTACTAATATTATCGGACGGTTCCTCATTCGAATTAATGGTTGTATCACAAATGACAGTAAGTATCAAAATATTTTAAAAAATAGTACATCAACCCAATCAGTATGCTTTTTCCCCTAAAAATTTTACGAATACCAAATGGTCAAAAAATGGGACTATGAATCTCACCGTGTCTCCAAACTTGAACTTATAAAATAATTCACAATATCAGACATAATTTTCTTTAAAATTTTTAGAACCTCAGTTTTAATTAACTTTTGAGAGTTCAGTAAGGTAATCAAATGATGTTACCACAAAATTCATAACAATTAGTTTATTATATATAATCACTTATAATTAGTCCAAAATATCCATAAATCACCAAAATTACCTAAGGTTATTCAAAAATCACCAAAAATTTACAAAATGTTATTTCAACAGTTAGTAACATCCCATAAATTTTATAATTTATAATTCCCAACAGCCTGTTTTCTGTAATTTTTATAATATTCCCAAAATTTATTAAAAATAGAATCTGTTTTCCATAAGTTCTTAAAATTTTACAGAAAGTTTCTTATATATATTAGAACATCATATAAATACATCAAGGTCTAAATCATAGCAGATTAGTTTCTGTAAAATTTACAACAATCTTAATATTTAGAAAAAATAGTTATATAACTCCAAAAATTATAAGATTTATATATTCTGTATATTAAGATTTAATATTAGATACATGATTTTCACATAATTTGTTATATATTTTAATTGTTTATTCTAATTTTTCTACTGCAGAATACATAAACATTCATATCTAAATTATAATAAAGAAATAAATTTTGAAATAATTCCAGAGACCTGTATACTTTAAAAGGACCATTCTGTGAATTTATTAGAATTTTCTTGGATTTATTTCTATTTTTGAGTATTTTCTTTATTTTCATTATTTAAAATAATTTGTATAAATTGTTTTATTTAGCATAATTTTGTCAAAGTTTCCAGAATAATGTTTCAGTATATAAATTAAGATTTTTTAATGTTTATTCCCACAATCTCATTTGTTTAGTATTTTTACTAGATTTTCTTACTAATTCAAGATTTAATCTTTATAAATCAAAATATCTTTTTATTCATATCATAACTTTCTGAATTTTTAACATCTCATATTTGATAAGAATTTTAAGGCTAGTCTTGATATATATTTACCAAAAATTTTGTTACATATATGTTTATAACACATATATAATTTTAGATTTTAAAACATATCAAGAAACATTTCCAACCTTGTGGATGATGGTGTCCTTGATGTTGTTCCTGCTTTGTGAACCCGAGAGACAAAATGGTGTGGTGGAAGGTGATGTTGGTTTATGGTGATGGTGGTGTTGATGATGGTTGTGCTACGGGTGTGGTAGGAGTGTTGGTTGTTTGTGTGGGAGCCGAGAGATAGAGAGGGACAAGGGTGGTGACCGATGGTTGTGGTGTGAAGGTTGTGGTGCTGGAGATTGGAACCGAGAGAGAGAGAGAGAGATAAAGGTGGGGATCGATGGTCGTGATGTGTTGTAGGGTGATGTTTCAAAGAAATCCCGAGAGAGAGATCAAAGGAGTTTGGTAATGGTTTTGGTTGTGATATGTTTGTGTTTGAATGGTTGTATATAAGCCCTTGGTTCACCGCCTCCTTGCAACATAATCATGAGGCTACATCATAGCTTTAGTGAATCACCTATTGTAGGTGTGCTTAGGTGTCCAACATGGATACTTTGTGATGATAGGTGGCGGTTTAAAGGAACACCCGAGGGAGAGATAGCAAGGTGGCAAGCTAGGGGATGGTTATGGTGAGCATGACTCACCTTGAGTCATAAGTACTCCATTTGCAAGGTTTTCAAGGTGGTAACCGGCTAGTTAGGATCGAATGGAGCTTTGTAATGGATCGGTTTTTAATTATAGTGTGTGGCGGTTTGGTTGTTTTGCGGTATGTTTAATCGACCGAGGGGTGGTTTGGTGTTTTTAGTTTTTAGTTAGGGTTTTGAGGTTTAAATTTTGGTTATGTTGCTTTAGTTTTGATCTTCTTAATATGTATATACATATATATACTACATGTACAAGTAAGCTTTTGTACATATATATCCATGACTTTGCATAAATAGAATTTACATATATGTACATGCAAAACATACATACTAGAATTTGATACATGTATGCAAGCATACAAAAATCTCCATATATATATATACTGGACATAATGATAATATTTTCTTTAGTCGTAACATAATTAAAGTTGTTTATTTATTAGGGTTGTCACATATGGATTTAACTTATATTATCTCAATTTATAACTATGTGTTATTAGTATGTGATTATGTGAAATTAACATGTTGTACGTTACATTGTAGTTTATATGTTAACTTTTTCATTTCGAGTATTAAATAGGAGTGTGAAGTTATGGATTGATTGTATGATAATACAAGTTAACTACTACGAAACCTAAAGTTTAATAATATAATTTATAAGCATTTAAAAGTGGGTTTTATAAATTTTAAAATTAAAAAGGATTAGAAAGGTAGCAGTGAGTATAAAAATGGAAATTAAAACCCTAATCCCCATTTTTACCCCTAAATTGGTCGCAACCCCTCCCTCTTGCTCTCTTGCGGTCGGCCTCAAACACACACCCAAACATAGTTAATTTTGCTTAGTTTGATTGATTCAGCGTGTTAGCTAGTGCAATTGTTGATCTGTAATGCGTATAAGGTAAG
Organism: Flaveria linearis; assembly: GCA_024085815.1. NCBI lineage: Eukaryota > Viridiplantae > Streptophyta > Magnoliopsida > Asterales > Asteraceae > Flaveria > Flaveria linearis. Next base: position 16,426,419 of record CM044007.1, on the reverse strand, counting down.
AATTGTCAACTATTTATCATTGTCTTTCATAAAAGTTGATTATGAACAAACCCTAGTTCAATCTTACAAAATAACATGAAATCGATGATATTGGATGATGTGGTTGTGATAGTTGATGTTATTGTTGATGATTTACATGGATTATGCAAGAAAAACATGATTTTAACGTCTAGTTCTTAACTTATTCAAAGTAGAAACGTTACTTTCCAAGAAATTTGGATTTTGTGATTCTATGTTGTTTCTTGTGTCCTAATGATTGCTATGAACTAGATTAAGCATATAAATGATGATTTAATGATTAGTTTTGATGAAATTTGGGTTATAGGATGTTACTTTCCTGAAGATGAAATTTAATGAATGTGTTTAGTGAATTCCATGTTTTGAGCATGCATGTTGTGTTAGGATCATGCTAGATTGGTTGTTGGAATCATTTACTAGTTTAGAATACATTAAATTATATAATATGAATGCTACTTTGGGAAATTAAGTGTTCAAGTGCTTCTGTAGTTAATTGCTGATGGGATTATATAACATTTTGAATTGATGTTGGAAAATTAGGGTTCCATGTCATAGGGATGATATTTAATCAATATGGAATATTTGGATTGTTTTACTAGTATAAGTCATGTTTGAAAGGTGATGGTGAACATCATACATGCATGTGGATCTGAGGACCCTACTTAGTAAGATTGGTGGGATTTAGGATGTGAAGTAGCAAGTTACTTCACATGGCATGTAGTGTATGGTTAAACCCTATATGTGATTAGGTATATTTGGGATGTATTTTTAACTGTAAAGTACTTGGTGGTTACTTGTTGAGATTCGTATGTGCTTTATAATAAGTTATGGTAGTACAATAATCCTAATAGAGTTTAGGATTCAATATGTGCTATAAGTGAATGATTTTAGTTAAACTTATAAATAATTTTATTAAATATGAAAAAAACATCATTTCACTTAACATGTAACCAACGGATCAGCTGGGTCAAATGGGTCAAAGTTTTCAAAATCATATAAATCAATGAGATTGATTAAATGCTTAGGGTTTGTTAAACTGTCATGTCTTGCATGTACTTATGTACTCACATATTCTAGGTAAACTATGACAGGTTGTCTTTCCATTCCATCATTTGAATTGCATTACTTCTTGATTATACTTCAAGTGAGTTTAATGACCCTCTTTTACATACTCCTATTAGGGGAGATAGCATACTTTCAAACGCTTTATTTATTATGAGTTGTGTATGGCATTAACGTATTATAGATTACCATTGAAAAGTCATTGAACTTTTGAATTGTTTATTAAGGATACTATTGAGTAGTACTACTGGGTATGACAAGCCCCAGTCATACGACTGGAGGTCAAACAGGTGCAACATTGTTATATACATCTAACACATTGTCATGACTTGGTAAGTCGTGACGAAAGGCAAACAAATGAACAAAGACAGCTTCGATCACGAACACGCTATATTGCTAAGATATAGACTAGCTATCTATTTAAGTACATATTACTTAAGTTCTACAAAGGCAACTATTTTTGCTTAAAACTCATAAACTCACCAACCTTATTTTGACACTTTAGCATGTCTTTCTCATGTGGCTAGCTCGTAGGTGCATGTAGGAGCACAATACGACTCATGCATCATTCAAACATTTATTTTATGAACTTTGGTTATACATTACATATTTAACTATGGCTTTGGACGCATGTTTTGCGCATTTACACTTAGAACATTATGATTTTGAATATTTAACTTACGCCTTTATAGTATTTTGAAACTTATAAACTTTGAGGTATATTTTCAAAATTCATTTAGAGATCGTTCAAATTAACTAATGACTTGGATCGTAGTTTGTTCACATGGCTTGCGGTAAAGCTTCGCAAGTGGATTTTGTGACAACCCTAAAAATATTTTATTAGTATATATTTTACGTCGAAAAATTTTCTTTATTTTTATTACGTTACGACTATGAGTTATATTTGGTATATATATTATGGGTGTACGTATGCATGGTTGCATACATATATATGGAAACCTTACGTATGCATGTTACATGCATGTCTATATATTGATAGTTTACGTATGTACGTATGCTTATATGCCCGAAACCCACACATACGTGTATATATACACAAATTTTTACGTGGGCATGTTTACCTACATACGTGTACATGGAAAATTGTTGTAATACAAGCATACATGTTTTAGTATATATATTTATACATAGCTCACTTACATATGTATATACTTACGGGTATATATATATGTATATATATAAACACATCAAACTCAACTAAACTAAATCCTAAACATAAAAACTAAAACCCAAAACTAATAATCAAAAACCACAACATACCATCATACTATCACCTATACCCCTCGGTTGGAACCACCCAAACATCACCATCGAACCACCCGAAACCATTCACACCCGAAACCATTAAACCACCATTATAAACTAAATAAATATTAACACCCTTAAAGCCTAAGTTTCACCCTTTTTGAAAGAAAATAGCAATCCCCCAAGTACCCCTCGGTTCCATGCATGTATCTCACCAAAACCGCCACCCTACACCTAGTGTTCATATTCCCAAAGTCAAACTCTAAGCCTATCCTCTACCTATCTTGTTCTACTTTGTTTTCTCAACCTTACTCACGGGAATTCTTGCTTTCACACTCCATAGAACCGCCACCACATTACCACCATGATTACCAAGTAAACAAGGTGGAAAACTCTCGGTTGAAGCCCTGAGAAACTGCCACATCTCCATGTGACTCACCTAAGCTACTCTATGGTTCCTTTAAGCATAAGAAGAGACCATCGGACCAACTCTCAAACATTTCACCTTTGCTCTCTCTCTCTCGGATCCTTATACACACATCATCAGCTTCACTCGATCACCACCACCTCCATCCACCTTCTGCCTTCTTTCTCCTTCGGTTACAAAGCCAAATACCATCACCAACCTATCCCACAACTTCTCTATCTCTCGGCTACAACCTAAACAACAACAACCTACCACAACCGAAAATAACAACAAACAAACACAATCATACACCACCAATACCTACCATCACCATCCACGATCTCCACAGCCTTGTTCTCGGGTTCAAGGAGCTAAGATACCATTAAGATCATTATCACAAGGTATAAAAGGATTTTTGTTACATATATGTTACAAAACACATATATGTATTAGTTTTGGTATTTAAACACCAAAATCAATTTTGAAAGTTTTAATTCATGAATCATAAGTAATGAGTTGTCAAAAACTCAGAAGCTTATGATTAAAAAGAAATATTGTGAATTTACAAAATTAAATCTTTTAAATATTCAAGAAAATCTAGAGAAATATTAAGCAACTGCAATTGTGGGAATAAACATTGAAATATTCTCACTAATATACTGAAATATTTATCTGGAAGTTTTGAAAAAGTTTTGATAAATAAATAATATATATAAATTATTTTATAATGAAAAATAGAAGAAAATATCAAAAATAGAAATAAATTCGGACAAATTCTGATAAATTCACAGAATGATTCTTTTGAGGTATAAAAACCTATGGAATTATTTCAGAATTTTATTCCTTATTATGATTAAAATTCAAATTTTTATATGTTCTGTAGTAAATAAATCAGAATAAATACTTAACGTGAATAATAAATTCTGATAAAATTGTGGATGAAATATTAAATCAGAGAATATAGAATATATAATTTTCATAATTTTTGGAGTAGTATAAGTATTTTTACTAAATATTTCAATTATTTTAAAAATTATAGAAATTGGTATGTTATGATTTGGACTTTGAGATAATTATATGATGTTTAGTTTTTTATAGGAAGTCTTCTGTAAACTTTTGGGAATTTATGAAGGAAAGAAGATATTTTTAACCAATTATGGAAATATTATAAAGTTTATAGAAAATAATCTGTTTGGATTTGGATGCTATAAAAATTATGAGATGTTACTGATTTTTGGGATAATCTTATATAAATTTTTGATGATTTTTGAACAGCAGTAGGTATTTTTGATAATTTATGAGGAATTTGGACTAATTATGTATAAATAAATTATGGAAAGTTTTTGTGGTAACATTATTGGTAGAACTTCAAAAGATACTTACATCTGAGGTTCTAAAAATTCTAAAGAAAATATTGTCTGACACTGTGAACTGTTTTGTTAGGTTCAAGTGAGAAGACACGGTGAGTTCATAGCCCAATTTTTCAACCGTTTGGTATTTAATAAAGTTTTGGGGGAAAAAGTATATTGTTTGGGTTGATGTATTATTTTTGAAAATATTTTTATTGCTTACTGTCATTTGCGATACAACCATTAGTTCGAATGAGGAACCGTCCGATAATGTTAGTAGCGCTACTTAGGAGAATATTTGTACCAACCGGATGAGGGTTGCTACTATTTTCCTGCATCTAACCGAATGGGGGTTAGGATGTTATATTATCTGATTTTATGAATTATTTCGTGACAGTATGATTATGTTGTGAGCAGGTTTGGTTGTAATTGATACATCAACAAAATATTTATCTGGATTAAACCTATGTTCTCACCAACATTTTTGTTGACTGGTTTAAGTGTACTTTTTCAGGAAATGAGTAACTCATTTGATTTCAGCTTTGAAGTTCATGATGGATGGGGTGACGTTGTGGGAAGGGTCTGTGTTACGCTGACCGTCAACATAGCTGACGGGAGCGTGTATGTTGACGCGCATTTCCATAGGTTTTAGACATGCTGTAATTTAGTGTAACCAATTACATCAAATTTTGTAATAGTACTTAAATGATGTAATTCCTCTAGTATAAATAAAAGCATGTCTGTATTATGTTTCTATTATAAATGTGTTTATTTACTATAAACAATACACTCTGATAAAAGCTAGTCACATTCCACCCGTATCGTTCACGCTTCCGCCGGGATGTGACAGATTTTGAGGGTGTGACTTTAATATGCCAAAATGTTTTCTGTGAAGTTTCAAAACTAAATTAAACAAACAACATTGAATTTTGTATGTATATTAGCTTGACATGAATAAAGATGATGGAATAAAGAATTATAGTTTGCCACGAATGTTGAAGTTACCTGGTTGCGTTCAAGACTGACAATTTCCTAAATAGATAGTTTGGTTATAGTTTAATGTAATAGTGTTAGATAAAGAATTATATAATGACAATTAAATTTCCACTGCTATGATTATAGATATTTAAGGTTTAGAATTATGTTTTTTAGATGTTTAAATCGAACTGTGAGGTTGCATGGGAACCTACAAAGTGTGAAATTTATAATATAAACTAGAAACATGGTGTTTTGAAAGTTTTTTGTTATATGGTTAATATGTGTGGATGTAGATATTTTTAGTAATGAGTTTCCACACAAATTGGCTTAAGTTAATAGAAATAATTTTCACCTCAAAACTAAACCACACACAAATAGACAAGTGTACCTATAATATATGTGGTATAACTTTGGAAAAGATCAAGTAAATGTATATCGTTATTTACCTGGAAAAGATATGTGATTTTATAGAATGATGTTAAATCTTTGTTTGGAGTTGATAATTTTCACCACTTATAAATTTGACAGAAGAATATGCTTTAGAGTGGCTAGAAACAATGAGCTTTGCTCCTAAAAGTTGTATCCTTTACAAATAAGATAGAAACAATGAGTTTTTGTTATATGGTTTTATATCTGTCTTGGTTTGTGGACGGTCGTGTATCACATTTTTTAAAATGTGCACAACCAGGGGCGAAGCTTAGTGGAGACCGGAGGGGGGGGGGGGGCGCCGCCCCCTCTCTCTTTTTCGTCAGTAGTGTTAAATTTTAGTCCGGTAGTGTAAATTTTTGACCCGGTAGTGTAAATTTTTATATAAATATCGAGTTCGTCTCCCCTAAAAAATATTAGTTTCGCCCCCGCCCCCCCTTAGATTAATGTTGAAGCTCCATCATTGTGCACAACCATATAAAATCCTAGAATCTAGCTTTTGTGGATAAGGCTGGTATATATTCATGTATCTTACTAAGTATAACGTATTATGTACTAAGGTTGACTTTTAATTGTTTCATACAAACTTTCCATGATCATCTTCATTTGTCTTCAAATTACTTCGATTAGCCAAGACTACAAATTCAATAAAGAATCAAGTGCATATCGATCGAAACAAATACGTAAATAAAAAGCATTTAAAATGAGAGACTATATAAATTCTTAACATGTAATTATTATTATATCAAACATCCTCAAATTTAAATTCTTTTTATCCTCAAACAAACTCTCATGTACAATCCAACCATAATTCAC
>CM044007.1:16347598-16417598 GCA_024085815.1 Flaveria linearis | reverse complement strand
TCCATCTTTTTATTTATAATATTATCATCTTAGACATTGATTAAGAAATAGAAGGCTAAGATCATTTCTTACCCTTCTTAGGCAAAATTTATTTTTTAGTAGAACCTCCCCCTATATACATATATATATACATATATATACATATATATATACACACACTGTAACACCCGGTTATTTTCTTTTAAAGCCAAAGAAAGAAGAAGAAGAAAGAAAAAGAAAGAAAAGAAATAAAGCCCAAAGTCGAGGGATCAAACTTGCCAAAACGGGAGAAAGTTTGGAAGAGTGGGGGATTAAGAGGGGAGGGCAGCCCACACCCTCCCCCACACTTGTGAAAATCAACCAAAGAAAGAAAAGAATGGAGAAAAGAGCCAAAAAAACTTCGGGTTTTCTTGCGAATCAAGGTGCAAGAGTCGAATTCAAGTGGGTTAGATTGAAGCTCTACTCGACGGTGTTGTTTGTGTGAGTTCTACGACCCCTCTTTTACTTGTTTTCAACGACTGGAACATATAGTGAAACCCGATTTTGAAGTGTGTGTGTTGACCCGCGTGTATGTGTTGTGTGTGATACGATTGGGTTTTGATTTTTAGCTTGTGTGTGCTTGTATGGTGTGGTGGTATGTGTTTCTAAGGTTTAGGATGGTTGATTTGAGCTTAGTACATGTTTGGGAGGGCTTGGAGGCCGAAAATGGCAGATTGGGTTCGAGGAAGAACTGCATTCTGTATCAGTTAGGGCTATACGACCGAATGACATGCGACTGGAGGTCATGTGACCGAAAGTAACGCTACTGAGAGTCATTCGCATGTAAGTCGTGCGACTGAGGTTATTTGCATGTGAGTCCTGCGACTGAGGGTCATTCGTATGTGAGTCCTGCGACTGAGGGTCATTCGCATGTGAGTCGTGCGACTGAGGGTCATTCGCATGTGAGTCGTGCGACTGAAGTTCATTCGCATAGGAGTCATACGACTGAGGTCCACATGCCTAAGTGCTTATTCGTATAGTGTTCATTCGCCCATAGTATTCATCCACATAGGTCCATTCGTAAAGGTCCATTCGCCTGATGTCCATTCGCCTAAGTATTCAGTCGCCTAGGAGGTCATGCGATTGAAGGGTGTCCATACGCCTAAATAGGGCTCGGGTGCCCGAGAGAACATAGTTCAACCTTCTGACTTTCAGGGAGATGTGTAGAGGTAAGCTTTAACTTTGGAGGTACCCGGGGGTTCGTGTAAGTTGACTTTTAAGGTCATAGACGTTATGATGGTCATGATGATGATGTATGATTGATGTTTATGCATGATGGTATGTATGATGTATGTTATGTATGTATGATGGTGTCATGTATGGCGATGTTTGTATGCTTATGTTGATGTTCCTTAATATGTATGATTATTTTCCCCCTGGCTTTACGTTGAATGTTAATGAATGAAACGAAAGTATTATGTAACGTAAAGTGGAAGATAATGAAAAGAGGAACATGATGAATGAATGCACGCATTAACGAACGAAGGAAGGTAAACTAAGTCTTGCAAGCCTTGTAAGTGGGAACACGCCCAATGAAGGATGTTAGTCCAACGGTGTGTGGGTTAGCTACCCCAGAAGGATATACATCGGGGTCTTTCTTTGTGATTGACCATTTGTATAGAACCTTTGTCGCTTACCCTAGGTACTGTGGCAGGCTGATGTGCGCCATAACAGAAGGTCTATGATAGACTTCGGCCCAGTATCCGCTATATGCATGACTGTGGGTATAGCACATGACAATGGTACGCCTGAATTTACCCTTAGGTACTGTGGCCAGGCTGTTGTACGCCATGACGGAAGGTCTATGATAGACTTCGGCCCAGTACCCGCTTATTGCATAATGGTGGGGTAAAGGTCATAGTTTTGATGGAATGAAAAGAAGTAATGAAGAACTTATGAATGGAAGTAGGGAAGTATGAACGAATGAAAGTTAATGAACGAATGATGAAGATAATAATGATATGATCTATGTGTACGTATGATGTGTGATCACATGCAAAAGTAAAGAATGGTTTTTAAACAAAAGTAAAGTATGTTTTATTATAAAACTAGAACTCACTCAGCAACGCTGAATTTTATGTGTTTACAGTTGGCAGGTAACGTTGCTGGGGATGGCACGGGCGGCTACTCGGCTCTTTTGGATGGCATTCTTTTGATTAATGTTTTTGCATTGTAATGTGAACAAACGGCATTTTGTAATGAATATTGTATTAACTTGCAAAAGCATTTACATATAAATGAAAGGTTATTTTAATGTTCCACTGTGATGTTTTATGAAATATGAATGTAATTATATGCGTTATGTGCGATGATTGACCAGCTGTAAGTGTCCCAGGAACGGGGCCTTACAAGTTGGTATCAGAGCCAAAGTTTAAGTGAAACGGGTAAATTTCCAAATAAACCTAAACTTATACTGAAAATGGGATAGAAGGGGAAGGGATGCGAGTCTGAGTAGCTGCGTACCATCAGGTATTTTCGTAATGTTAATCTGTATTATGTGCGCATGTTATGTGGTTTATGTGCTGCTTGTAGATTTAGATACTGATGTAGTCAGGATAGGTAATACTCGGGGTATGAAGAGTAAAGTAAGTGGTTAATCACAACTGGCCACTGTAATTAAGGACTTACTATACTTGACATAAACTGAGTTGTTCCCTTGAATGACCGTGTTGGTGTTTGAATCTTTCAGTGTGTGTTAGAGGATGGCCGGTGGTAGATCTTCTAAAGCTTCGAGTGGTAGAGGTCGTGGTGGGCCTGGTGCTGAACCGCGGCCCAAAAGAGGAAGACCTAGTGTGGAAAAGGTGGTTCATGAAGAACCTGAGACCCCTCATCTGGAGAGCGGTGATGAGAGTGCCAATCTGAGAGCCTCGGTAAAGGAGGTTGTTGTTAAAGAAGTTCATCAGGTCATGCACACAATCTTACCGTCTGTGGTGACCGAAGTTATCAAGGCTGTGAGGGAAGGAGAAAGGAAGGAAAAAAGTAGACCTACGGGTGAAAGAAGAGAGCTGGAGACTGAGACGGTTCTATCTGATTACGAAGAAGAAGATGAAGAAGAAGAGCCTACCCTAGAGGTGGCATGAGGCTATAACTACGGGGCATTTCAAAGGTGTAAGCCCCTTACTTTTGATGGTAATGGCACTACTGCTGCTGCTCACCGATGGGTGAGAGAAATAAAAGCTGTTCTGAATATCAGCGAGTGTCGAGAAGACCAGAAGGTGAAATTTGTTGCCCACTTGTTTGTGGACTCAGCTTTATGTTAGTGGGACAATATAGTCCAAGCCGATGGTAGTCGGGCAATTGGGAAAATGAGGTGGTCTGAGCTGAAAAGGTTGGTGATTGAGGAGTTCTGTCCTCACAGGGAAATGGATAAGGTGGAAAGGGAATTCCTGCAGCTGGAGGCAGGAACCTTGACACATCAGCAATACACCACCAAGTTCAACGAAATGGCACGGTTGGTGCCGGATCAGGTGACGCCTCTGTCACGAAAGATCAAGAGGTATATTCAGGGATTGCCAGTGGATATCCGCAGGCACATGATCACCGCCTGGCCAAGCACGTTTAGGTCGGCGGTAGATTTGGTAGGGAGATTGTATGATGAGAGAACTGTGGTGGTGGCTGAAGGTAGCAACAAAGGTGGTAACGACCAGAACTGGAATGGGAAAAGGTTTGGTCGGGGTGGTGCCCTTGCGGGTAACAAGAAGGCACAGGTAGATGACCGTCGTGTGGTCACATCTGGTGCAGGATCGAAGAAGTGTGGCAAATGTGGGAAGGAGCATATTAGAGAATGTAGGCTGGGATCGAACTTGTGCTTCAAGTGTGGGAGGATGGGACACATAGCAAAGGACTATCGTGCGGGCAAATGTTTTAATTGGGGCACGGAGGTCCACATGAGTAGAGACTGTAAGAAGCCGAGGGGTGAGGTTCTAGGGGTGAAAGACCGAAGGCGAGTGCCAGAGCGTTCACGATGACGTAAGAGGAGGCTAGGATGGACCCTGATGTGGTGTCAGGTACGTTTCTAGTGAACTAAACTTTAGCTTCTGTGTTATTTGTGAAGTCGTTGGATCGGTAAACATCCGAGCATGTTCTTGACGGAAGGATAAAAACCAAAAAACAATCAATAACACGAACAATAATCGAATGATTTTTTTGATAAAACATAACGATTTTAAGCTCGTTACAACTTAAGAATCAAGACTTTTGGCAAGGGGAGATCGAGCATGATCTCCCCTCTCATCCGGCAGCACCTAGGCGCCAGGAACCCTATCAAAACCCTTAGCTTTCTACACATTGAAACTGGTATATATAGGCTTCGGCCCATATTAGATGCGACTGGGCCCATTAGTGCGATTGGACCATGCGTATGGTTCAATCGTAAGACTGGACCATGCGTATGGTTCAATTGTACGACTGGACCATTCTAATGGTTCAGTCTTACGAATGCCCCAATCGCATCTCTCAGTCGCATGACTGGTCCATTAGCATGGCTCAGTCGTACGACTGAGTCTCATTCGCATATGCTCCTGCGAATGACCCAGTTTCATGTGTTTACAAGGTGTATAACATTAAGCCAAGACTATTCATCAAGCGACGGACACACCATATATGACTATATATGCTCCAACAAATTCCCCCTTGGACGTTGCTTGCGAATAGTAGATAACACCTCTTACAATCTTCAGTCAATCTTTGCTCTGGTTTCCAATAGAATTAAACGAACAACCATATTAGCCAACACTGCCGATCTATCAGGTTACTACAATATCCCTGAAAATGAATTTAGGCACAACAGCTTTCGTTTACTTTGCAGAACACCATCATAGCAGTAAGATTCCCCAAATGAATGATTTTTCCAGATAACGACATGAACAGTTTTCCATTGCTTCAATCTTCACACAGGCTAACCTGATTAACATTAATAACTGCAGAAATTCCCCCTCACATTCAGCATATCCCAATATATAAACATTGTGCTCTCCTAGCGTCTTCATACGGTGTATTGGGCAAAAGGTTGAAGGTTCCAATCCACGGCTGACAATATCAAACAAATCAGCATGCACGTAGATTCATCATCAGAAACCTGCTCACATCATCACTTTCTGATTGCGTCTTCAATTTCTCTATACATGGATTCCCCCTAAGAATGAGAATCCTCTCTGTGCGGATAAATATAACTTGATTGGCCCATAAATAGTCAGATGCTCCTGACTACCCCACAAAATCAGCACCGACAGTTGACATCTTCTCTTCTCTCTATCGTGTTCTATCAACATTCACCTATTCTGGAAGTCCAACGAATAATGGGGTATCCATCGAACTTGTTTTGACATAAGAACCTCAGGGTGAATGTCCTTTGCTCATCCTCAACTCTTGTATAGACTCTCCAGGAAAATCTTCACTATTGACCCAAAGACGAACTATACATGACTCGATAATTTTTCCAAAAAAAAATTTATTTTACCAAACTTTTTCAGAAGGCTTCCCGACTGATAAAAATGGTTTAGGGAAAAAATCGTGCAAGAAGCTGTTCCAGACTCTTTTTTTTTGGTCTTGAACAAATGCGGATGAGTCAATGCAGATGGCTCATTCGGGCGATTGAACATACGACTGGTCCAGTCGCACGATTGAACATACGACTGGTCCAGTCGCACGAATGGTCCATTAGCATGGTCCAGTCGTACGAATGGTCCATTCGCATGGTCCAGTCGTACGAATGGTCCATTCGCATGGCCCAGTCGCATGAACGGGTCTGCACGTAGATTTTCAGATCTGCAGCCGCCAGGGCTGCCCAAAACCCTAATCTGACGAATTTTACGTGAACCGAATCAAGATAGACATCATCAGATGATAGGAACGCGGTTTTGAATTTGATTTTAACATAGAAACACCACACGTACCCAGATCTGAGTAAAACATGAAGAACACGAAGTGGGTTTAACGTCAAGATCTGAACTTTGATCCAGAAATCAAGAGCTCGGGTTGATAGAATGATTGTTAGATCATTCTAGCAGTAACCGGCTCTGATACCAATCGTGAAGTCGCTGGATCGGTAAACATCTGAGCATGTTCTTGACGGAAGGATAAAAACCAAAAGACAATCAATAACACGAACAATAATCGAATGATTTTATTGATAAAACATAATGATTTTAATCTCGTTACAACTTAAGAATCAAGACTTTTGGCAAGGGGAGAAGAGCATGATCTCCCCTCTCATCCGGCAGCACCTAGGCGCCAGGAACCCTATCAAAACCCTTATCTTTCTACACATTGAAACTGGTATATATAGGCTTCGGCCCATATTAGATGCGACTGGGCCCATTAGTGCGATTGGACCATGCGTATGGTTCAACCGTACGACTGGACCATGCGTATGGTTCAATCGTACGATTGGACCATTCTAATGGTTCAGCCTTACGAATGCCCTAATCGCATCTCTCAGTCACACGACTGGTCCATTAGCATGGCTCAGTCGTACGACTGAGTCTCATTCGCATATGCTCCTGCGAATGACCCAGTTTCATGTGTTTACAAGGTGTATAACATTAAGCCAAGACTATTCGTCAAGCGATGGACACACTATATATGACTATATATGCTCCAACATTATTCGATTCTGGTGCTAGTAAAAGTTTTATTTCTGCCGCTTTCTGTGCTAAGCTGCCTGTTAGTAGTAGACGTGTTGGTGCGCCCTTTGATGTAGAAACTGTCATAGGAGAGTCTACCAGGATTCCTGAGATGATAGAGGGTTGTGACGTGGAATTAGAAGGCCACACATTTCCGGTTAGACCATTCGTGATGACCTTAGGTGGTTTCGATTTGGTTATTGGGATGGATTGGTTAGCGGACTTCGAGGCGAACATTGTGTGTCACAAGAAGATGATTTGTTTCACAGTGCCCGACGGTAGTTTGATGATGGTTTATGGTGATCGGGTTACTACGATTCCGATGGTGATTTCAATGGCGGTGGCGGGAAAGTGCATGAGGCGTGGATGTAACGCTTATCTGGCTTATGTAAAGGATGTGGATACGCCAACACCACTACTGTCAGATGTACCGGTGGTGTGTGACTTTCCAGATGTGTTTCCTGAAGACTTTCCAGGAGTGCCACCTGACTGAGAGATCGAGTTTCAGATCGATTTGATACCAGGTGCCCAACCAGTTGCCAAGGCACCGTATCGGTTGGCTCCGACTGAGATGAAAGAGTTGATGGAGCAATTGCAAGAACTGCTTGATAAAGGGTTTATTAGACCGAGTATCTCTCCTTGGGGTGCTCCGGTCTTATTCGTGAAGAAGAAGGACGGTAGTATGAGGATGTGTATTGACTACCGGTAGTTGAACAACTTACCGGTGAAGAACCGGTACCCGTTATCGAGGATTGATGATTTGTTTGACCAACTTCAAGGTGCCAGTTGGTTTTCAAGGATAGATCTTCGATCTGGCTACCATCAGCTAAAGGTGAAAGAGCAGGATATTCCTAAAACAGTTTTTCGCACGCGTTATGGTCACTACAAGTTCCTCGTTATGTCATTTGGGTTGACCAATGCGCCAGCTGCATTTATGGACTTCATGAACCGAGTGTGTCGGCTGATGTTGGATAAATCAGTGATTATGTTTATTGATGATATCCTGATTTATTCGAAGAGAGAGATAGAGCATGTCGGTCACATTCGAGAGGTGTTGGAGACGTTAAGAAGGGAGAAGTTGTATGCCAAGTTCTCCAAATACGCGTTTTGGTTGCGCGAGGTTCAATTCTTGGGTCACATGGTGAATCCGGAAGGGATTATAGTGGATCCGGCAAAGGTGGAGGCGGTGATGCAATGGAAGTCACCAAAGACGCCATCCGAGATTTGTAGTTTCTTGGGTTTGGCGGGCTACTACAGAACATTCATTCAAGAATTCTCTAAGATTGCTTCTCCACTAACCAAGTTGACCCGTAAGGTGTAAAGTTTGTATGGGGTCCAGCTCAAGAGAAGGCGTTTGAGAAGCTAAAGGCGAGGCTGACTCAAGCTCCCGTTTTGTCAGATGGAAGTGAAGATCTGGTGGTTTATTCTGATGCTTCCTACTCGGGGTTGGGGTGTGTGTTAATGCAAAGAGGAAGGGTTATAGCCTATGTATCCCGACAGTTGAAGGTTCATGAGGTTAACTACCCTACCCATGATTTGGAGCTAGCCGCAGTGGTCTTTGCGTTAAAGATTTGGAGGCACTACCTCTACGGGACGAAGTGCACCATATTCACTGACCACATGAGCTTGAAGTACTTCTTTAAGCAGAAGGACCTGAACATGAGACAGAGACGATGGTTGGAGCTCATAAAGGACTATGATTACGAGATCCATTGCCATCCGGGAAAAGTCCACATGGTGGCGGACGCCCTTAGCCGGAAAGAGAGACCCGAACCGATTCGGGTGAGAGCGTACCAGTTGATCATGACCTCTGATGTGATGAAGAAAGTTAAGGAGTTTCAAGATGGGGCATTGAAAGAAGATCATCTTAACTCTGAAAGAATAAGAGGTTTGGTTTTGGAATACGGTGAAAACACACTTGGTGTTAGAACCCGATTCGAGCGGATGTGGATTCCTTGTTATGGGGATCTACGCGTGAAAGTTTTGGATGAAGCTCATAAGACTCGATACTCTATTCATCCTGGTGCTACAAAGATGTATCAAGACATGAAAAAAGACTATTGGTGGTCGGGTATGAAGCGTGATGTGATGGAGTATGTGAGTAAATGCCTTACTTGTTTACAAGTGAAAGCCGAGCACCAAAAGCCGTATAGGAAGATTCAACCGTTGGATATACCGGAATGGAAGTGGGAACACATCACCATGGATTTTATTATGAAGCTACCGCGTACCATGAAAGGGTATGATGCTATATGGGTGATTGTTGATCGTTTGACGAAGAGTGCTCACTTCCTACCGATTCGCGAGACATATTCATCTGAAAGGTTGGCGGATCTGTTCATTAAAGAGATCATAACTCGTCATGGTGTTCTGGTGTCAATTGTGTCCGATCGTGACACCCGGTTTACATCTAAATTCTGGAAGAAATTCCACGACGCAATGGGGACGAGGTTACATATCAGCACGGCTTATCATCCCCAGACGGATGGTCAGTCAGAAAGGACAATTCAGACGCTGGAAGATATGCTTCGGGCATGCGTCATTGATTTTGGAGGGAGTTGGGATGACCACTTACCATTAGCTGAGTTCTCGTACAATAACAGTTATCATGCCAGTATTGGTATTCCACCTTATGAGATGCTATACGGTAGAAGATGTAGAACACCTGTTTGTTGGGGTGATATCGGCCAGAAAGAGTTAGGGAGCGTCAAAGTGGTCGAGGCTACGACTGAGAAGTTGGAAAGGATTAAAGCCTTCATGAAGGCAGCCAAAGACAGATAGAAGTTGTATGCTGATAAACGATGTAGACTGATTGAGTTCCAGGTGGGTGATAGAGTTATGTTGAAAGTCTCACCTTGGAAGGTTATCATTCGGTTCAGGAAGCGGGGAAAGCTGAGCCCCAGATACATAGGGCCTTTCCGAATCATTGCTCGAGTAGGAGAGGTGGCCTATAGACTGGAGTTACCAAAAGAGTTATGTGGAATTCATCCGACATTCCACGTATCTCATCTCAGGAAATGCTTGACAGATGAGGACATGGTTGTACCGCTGAAAGATATCAAGGTAGATAAACGACTCAATTATGTGGAGCAACCAGTGACAATCATTGATCGTAAGGAGAAGAGATTGAGGAATAAAGTGGTCCCACTTGTGCCCGTACAGTGGAAGCACAGAAAGGGATCTGAGTCTATGTGGGAGACTGAAGGAGAGATGAGACAACAATACCCACGTTTATTTGAGGAATAACAGGTTTCGAGGATGAAACCTATATAAGGGGGTGGACTTGTAACACCCGGTTACTTTCTTTTAAAGCCAAAGAAAGAAGAAGAATAAAGAAAAAAAAAGAAAAGAAATAAAGCCCAAAGTCGAGGGACCAAACTTGCTAAAACGGGAGAAAGTTTGGAAGAGTGGGGGATTAAGAGGGGAGGGCAGCCCACACCCTCCCCACACTTGTGAAAATCAGCTAAAGAGAGAAGATAGGATAAAAGAGCCAAAAAAACTCCGGGTTTTCTTGCGAATCAAGGTGCAAGAGTCGAAGTCAAGTGGGTTAGATTGAAGCTCTACTCGACGGTGTTGTTTGTGTGAGTTCTAGGACGCCTCTTTTACTTGTTTTCAACTAATTTAGGGTTGGAACACATAGTGAAACCCGTTTTTGAAGTGTGTGTGTGTGTTGACCCGCGTGTATGTGTTGTGTGTGATACGATTGGGTTTTGATTTCGAGCTTGTGTGTGCTTGTATGGTGTGGTGGTATGTGTTTCTAAGGTTTAGGATGGTTGACTTGAGCTTAGAACAGGTTTGGGAGGGCTTGGAGGCCGAAAATGGCAGATTGGGTTTGGGGAAGAACTGCATTCTACATCAGTTAGGGCTATGCGACCGAATGGCATACGACTGGAGGACATGCGACCGAAAGTAACGTGACTGAGAGTCATTCGCATGTAAGTCGTGCAACTGAGGGTCATTCGCATATGATTCATGCGACTGAGGGTCATTCGCATGTGAATCCTGCGACTGAGGGTCTTTCGCATGTGAGTCCTGCGACTGAGGGTCATTCGCATTTGAGTCGTGCGACTGAGGGTCATTCGCATATGAGTCGTGCGACTGAAGTTCATTCACATGGGAGTCATACGACTGAGGTCCATACGCATGAGTGCTCATTCGTATAGTGTTCATTCGCCCATAGTATTCATCCGCATAGGTCCATCCGCATAGGGTCCATTCCCCTGATGTCCATTCGCCTAAGTATTCAGTCGCCTGGGAGGTCATGCGACTGAAGGCTGTCCATACGCCCAAATAGGGCTCGGGTGCCCGAGAGAACATAGTTCAACCTTTTGACTTTCGGGGAGATATGTAGAGGTAAGCTTTAACTTTGGAGGTTCCCGGGGGTTCGTGTAAGTTGACTTTCGAGGTCATGGACGTTATGATGGTCATGATGATGATGTATGATTGATGTTTATGCATGATGGTATGTATTGTGACATCCGTCACCAAAATGGGGGCATTGAATTTGACTTTTGTCTCTATTTGGGCTTAATCTTGATTTATGGTACATTTCTTGTTGGACCTGAGATTATGGCCCAATAGGCCTATGTCTTTATGATGGGCCTAGAGTCCTTCTCTTTATGTGATTGGTGGGCTTGTCATCTTATAAAGTCCTGTGTAGTGAGTCCGATCAAGTTTCTCTATAATATAAACTCAAAACTTAACCGTAACACAAGTAACCTTACATCCATGGGCTTTGCCTAAAGCCTAGTAATAAACCTAAGTGGGCTCAAAACAATATAAATTATCCAAAGAATAGGGCATGCGATAGCCCGTTGGAACCGTCTTCGCGTGTGGAATTCGAAAATGTAAAATTTGTACGACACGTGGTTTGACACGAGACAAATTTCACAGAACGGGCCAAGGGCCCGAAGGCCCTCCTCCCCTCCCATTTACGGCTACATAGGAGTTAAGGGGGGGTATTCCCCTTGCCTTGGCCTCATTCTCACAATTTGTGGAACTCCCTTGAAACCCTAGCCACCTCTTTCTCAAAATTCTCTCTTCCTCTCTATAATCCATCCAAGAAATCTGAAAACACTTGTGCATCCATCGATTTTTGACAATCAAAGCATCCAAGAGCTTTAAATTAAGTTAGATACACTCGTCTTCAAAACTACGGTAAGTGAAATTTGTTTTTGATGAAGTCCAGTTCTAGTTTTACTCTAGAATCGATGTTATTCATCATCTATATTCAAAATCTTCATCTAATAATCTCTCAATCTTGGTTCGGGTGCTAGATCGTGAAGATCTAAGCTTTAGGGTAGTCGGATTCGCCGTTCGGTAAAACCCTAGTGTCTTGGTTCTTGATTGTACATTGATCTTTGAGTTGGGATTGTAACCTCATGAAATCTGGACTTAAAGGACGTTCTTGGGTCTTAAATTAAACATTCTTATGGGGTCAAGTCAATAAAGGTCGAAAACCGAGTTTTTGAACTCAATAGACAATGCTGAGAAATTGGACAGTTTGCTGTCAGAAAAATGGACATTTTTCACAGGTCCTAACTCGGTCATAATACGTCCAAATGGGGCAAACTTTGCATCTAAGATCAAGTTCTGTGAGTCCTCTAACTAACCCAAGTGGTCTCATGTCGTTTCAACATCGTTTGGTCCTCCAAACGTGGCTAACAAAACCAAAGGTCAAAATTAACGAATCTGGGCAGCAGGTTGGTCTGTATTCATTGAGTCATAACTTTTTCATATTTATCCAATGGAGATGAATCTTGTTCTGAAGTTTAATTTAAGGTCTTCTCTTTCACATGGTACCTTTTACGCAATGATTCGTTACCGTTTCGATATCCAAACAGCTTATACAAAACTGATGCGCAATCAGATGTACATGCTGAAATATTTTGATAAACTTAAAAATAAGGTTTGAAACTAAATAATCAAATAAACACAACGATTGGGTTAAACAGTGTTAGGACCGTGTACGTACGGAGTACTAACTGATTCTTTGTTATAGCGGATCAAATAGTGCGGAATCCTATTTGATTGGTGATCCAATCTGGGAGAACGTAATCAAGATCAAACCTAACGATTAGAAAACGTTAAGAACGGACTAGGAATGATCTGGGACGTTCTATGAACTTGGAATGGACGAACAGGACGCTCTGGGTCGATTAGGGTTATAAGTATTCGAAGTGTTTTTTTTCCACGAATTAAGTGGTATTTATAGGTTACAGCTATCATTCGTACGACTGAGCCAAGCGACTGGCTCAGTCGTGCGGCTGAGTCATATGATTGGTTTATTCGGACGACTGAGTCAGTCTTATGAATCAATCGTATGATTGACTCAATCACCTGGTTTAGTCGTGTGATTGGCCCATTCGCATGGTCTAGTCGTGCGACTGAATCAGATTACTTAGTTAAACGCATTCTTAAACCTTTGATGGTTCAAACCTATGTCTAACAACTGTAAACCTATATAACATTGTCATATATGCATGTACTAATAACTGATATGAATAGATATAACATGTAATCAACCAATAAACATAAACACAAGAGATTCTCATTATAATGATCAAACGTTACATATGTGTTACAATAAGAAGTTATATTACATTGAAGCTCACTAGACTAGAATTGGGGACATGTGTACCAACAAACTCCCCCTTGGACCTAGTTCCATCTAGACTTTGACTTCTTTCTTGAACTCTTCAAATCTCTTCAGTCTCTCCTCTTTAGAAACCCCAGCATAGATATTAAGTGCAAAGCATAGACGTATGATATGCTTAAACTGTAGTGCTTGCACTATATCCTGCGTGTCAAAAAACAGTGGCCACTTGTACAGCATATAAACATCTGACGCTGACAAGTTGATAAGCCACATGGGGTCAAACACCCTTATTGTGTCCATTGTGTCTTCCCTTTCCAAACAACGACGGCCTCTCCCGAGCGCCAGTCATAGTACCACCACTTAAAGTGTGGGGTAAAGTCCTGTGGCATCTCCCTCAGTGGAATTCGGGACATTGTGCGCGGAGGTTGCCACTTCAGGACTATCTTCGGCTGACCAGTGATGGGACTCACCTCAGACCTTCTGAGGTACCTCGTAGCCTGCTGAGGCTTGAAGTTTACCCATCTAGTCCTGTACTTCTTTTTCAAGACAGCCTCAAACCAGCTAGACATCTTCTTAGGATCAGCATAAAGAAGCTTTAGTCGGGCCAACTGGTTGAGCTCAAAACCTGGGAGAGTCTTCAGATCATGAGGAAATCTGAAGTACTCGATTCCCCTCTCCCTTTTTACCGCATACACGCCAAGGTCATCAAAATGAGCCCAAGCAATGATCTTCCCTGACACCTTCATATTCTTCTTTACTTTGTATAGTTTGGTGTAGGTACTCTGAGTTGCTGTAGCACGTTGGGCTCGGACTTCGACGAAGCAAGCCGCCCATTCAGCCTTTCGAATATCAACTTCAGCATCCGAGGCTTGGGCTTGGCTTGTTGAGGCTTCTGCTCCTTTCTCCTTATCACTAAGTTTATCCAGAATGTCACTGTCAAGGTTGTTTACCAGATCTGGAAACACATTTCCCTCTTGATCAGTGTATTCTGGATAGTGCTGATCTGTGATGTCTTCAATTTCGATTTCTTCAACATCGTTGAGCCTGTCATCATCAGCATCATCAAAAGTTGGAGCATCCTTAACAATTTCGTCTGGATTCAGACGAAATATTTCAGCAAGCTGCTCATCAGTAAGGTTGTGAATTATTTCTCCTTCTTCAGGAGTATAACTCACGGACCTTCTGACGATCCCCTTCAGATCAAGAATCATTGTGAGTTGAGACTTGATCTGTTGGAGGGGAGCAACATCATGCTCATCTTGCTGAAAACCCTTATCTTTTTAATAACAACATGTAGAGTAGCAATCATTAGTATAAACTCAAGTTAATTAGACATTAATCATTATATATTTACAAGAGTTTCATATATATCAAAAGATGAATCAAGTACAAAATATTAAGAATAAAACGTTTAATCAATACTTTTGTCTTGTATCTGCTCGTGAGTTTCTGTAGTAGGTGATGATGGAGGATTTGCTGTAGATCCAGGGTCTTGTCTTCCTTTTGAACGTCGTTCCCTACCAGAATCAGTAGCATTTGAAGCAGAATCATCATCATCATCATCATCATCTTGCCCCTCCTTGGCTTGATCATCACCACTATCATCATCATCCTCATCACTCTCATCATCCTCATCATCATCGTCATTACTGTCATCACTATCTCCTTCCTTTATCTTCAAGGGATCAGCTTGGGATCCCTTCAGCTTCAGCAGAATCTTCTTGTTAGCAGACTCTAGCTCCTCAATCTTCTGTGAAGACAGGACGTTGTGCTCCTGGAGTTGGGAGATCTGCTCAGCTTGCTGAGAAATAAGCTGAGTTTGAGAAGCATTTTGCTCCTCAAGCCGAAGCAGCCTCTCTGTCTTTTCTTCATCAGCAGCTAGCAGCTTTAGCACCATCTTATTGACTGCTGCTAGCCATTCCTCCACTCTAATGGGAGGGAGGGGTGAACCTGTAGGAGCTGATGACGGGCCAGCTCGGTGGCTAGTGGAGGTGGCTGTGGTGGTGGTGAATATCGGAGGTGGAATGTGAGTGAATGGTGGAATGGTGGTGAAGATTGTGGTAGTTGGTTGGGTGGTGGTGACAGGTGGTGGAATGGGTGTATTGGTGGTTGTGGTAGTTTGGGTGGTTTGAGTGGTTTAGGTGGTTTGGGTAGTGGTGGTGGAAATGGTAGGAGCGGAGGAGGTAGTGATAAGAGTGATCCTCCTACGTTTAGGCTTCAGCCCAAGAGGCTGGGCCATACGTTTCCTCCGTGTCCCCCTGGACACAAAGGCTCCCCCTCGGTTGCTGGGAGAGGCTGGGGTGTAGGATGGATCAGCCGAAGAGCTCCCAGACTCTCCCGGGCGTCCTCCAACCGCCCTTATCCCTTGCTCAGTTGCCACTACCCGACTTCCCACAGTCCGGGTAAGTGGTTCTTCATCAGATTCCTCCTCCTCTTGCATATGAAAGTCAGGGTGTATCGGAGCTGGTTCAGGTTCTTCCTGACCATCTCCTCCCTGATCCGAGTCATGATCGTCATCGGAGTCATCGGAGGGTAGAGCCACCTGCTCGACATCAGAATCACTGTCATCGTGGTGCCACTTCCTCTTCGCCGGCGCCACGTAGTCATCACGGGCCAGATGCCCAAATAATCGCCTGACAGGGGTTTCACCTGCTTCCCCCTGTATACCTTCATCCTGCCTAAGGTGGTATCATCCATCACCTCAAGCACCACTGCATCCTCCTTCTCCTTCGGAAGCTGGGGAAGCTTCTGATCAATGATCATCTGTATAAACCTCGGGTACATGCAGAAGCTTTCCTTCCCCTTGGTTTCGATGTTCTCCACCAAATAGGTGAAGATCATCCGGGAAAAGCTGAACAGATGGTTCAGCACCAGCGCAACATATGCGCTCTGCATCTGCTCAGACAGCTCATCAAAGCCTCCCTTCCTCGAGGCAATGCACCTTAGAAGCACGTGGGCTAGATACTTGAACTGGAGGCACAGATTGCTCTTGTTGAGCATACCTGAGTTGATGTCCCCAGAATACTTAGCCCGTAGAAAACACCCTCTAACAGTCAGTGGGTGTAGCCGAGTTGGACAGTCACTATCATCCCCAAACTCCAGGACTGTCCCAAGATCTTCCTCTGTGATCTCGATGGCCTGGCCAAAGATAGAGCTCCTGATGCGGTAGGGCTCGACGGATCTGTCTACAGCCGCATTCTCCCAGAATGCCTGCTGTACCGAGCGATAGGGAGTGCAGGTAGTAGAAATAGCTCGGAAGATCCTCGATCTCCGTAAGAAAGTAATGATGCCTGAGAACTCCGCTGCGTTCCGGGAGGTCAGATCCAGATGAGCACAAATGTTATGCTTTGTACTGATAGTCCAACGACTCGCCATCTGTTACACATTGTAAATAAACGTTAGTTCATGTTGAGGATAGCTAATTTCAGTCAAAGCACTTTAAACCTTGGTCAAGTCGTGCGACTGAGAAAACGACTGAGTTCCAGTCGTGCGTTTGAACTGTGCGACTGAGATCTAGTCGAAGGATTGAGTTCATTGGTACGACTGAGTCAAACGATTGAACTTAGTCGCATGACTTCTCATCCGTTTATCTCAGTCGTGCACCTGAACTTATACGCAAGGTTCAGTCGTACGATTGAGTCATTTGTCCATCTCAGTCATACGATTGAGCCAATCGGACAGCTCAGTCGTACGATTGAAGTTCATCAGCGTGTCCAGTCGTTCATTTGACAGTTTGTCCATTCAAATTCGTGTTTTGAGCTATATTTGATGTTAAACATCGAAATTGGGCTCATTACTCTCAGAAACCACCGACCAAAACTATTGTACCATTAATTTAATCATTTAGTTTAGTTTTGATGATGTTTTGATTCTTTTAAGTCTCGGTTACGATTAGGTTAAACTTCGAGTGATTCGTGTAGTCATTGTTCGGTTTTATTGATGAACCACCTTAAATATTACCTGTACAAGCAGTATAGAATGTCAGAACACACGAATATATGGTAAAAGTGAATCAAACGAAAATTTGGCAGCGGTTCTTTAAGTCGTACGTATAGAGGGGCGATTTGGGTGAATGGGCGACTGAGTCTGATTCGACCTGTATTTATACTAGGGCAAATCCAGTCGTATGACTGAGCCTAGTTGCCTGGCTTAGTCGTGTGACTGAAGCTAGTCGCCTAATCGAGTCGTACGACTGAGCTTGACTCGTACGGTTCACCCAATCATTCATTTCCAATCGTACGATTAAACTTCATTCGCACATCTGACCTAGTCGGTCACTTTCAATCGGGCGATTGGATTCATTCGCAATGTCCAATCGTACGATTGTACTCATTCTTATGCTCCATTCGTACGACTGGTTCATATTGATGATTCAGTCGTGCGACTGGGCCATACTTGTGACATTTTGACCACTTTACCCAGCGACAATTAGCTTCACTTAACAATAGATAAAACATTAAGAACAATTTATCATCTCAGAATGAATCACTTTTAGATTAAACTCTGTTGATTACCTCAGACGTGATCCATTTATCCACCCGATCATCTCAGACATGATCCATTTATCCACCCGATCATCTCAAACATGATCCATTTACCCACCCGATCACCTCAGACGTGATCCTTTTAACCTTTCAGAAACAATTTGTTTAAATAAACGCTAAGCTCACTTGGTGACATTAACAGATAACAATATACACAGTCCGACATTGACACACTTATACTAATAAATTGAAAAATTTTAAACTACGAACAAAATGAACATCTTTTTGTGATTTTTGTTAGGGCAGGTTTGTGTAGCCTATTAGCATTGACATTATATCAAGAATAGACTCATTTGGAATCAGACAGGCATATACACCATTACTTGGAACATTTTGTGCTAAGTACACCTTGCATGATGACATATCACAGTTTGTACTGATGTAAGACTTCTAAGTGCTAACTGGGAATCATGTTTGATATGATACGTAACACACTTTGATTGTCAACTTCAGTCGGTGCATTCACGACGATTGTCAGTATACTTGTCCACTTAAATTCATACACAGACTTTTGACACGCATTGGTGATGAATTAAGTTATATTATTTCAAACAACATTTGTGGAGCCCACACTTATATGGTAATCAACATTCCTTAAAGGACTTTCAAGCGGTCTATAGGTATTTTTACAAGAAGAGACTATTCTTAGACCTTTCAAAGAGAAGCCAATCCTCATGTCAGTGCCATCGCACAGCAGAGAGGCGGCAAACAACAATGAATTCTAGAATATGTAGGTTATGCTTATCCTCAGGTCAGTGCCATCGCACAGCAGAGAGGCACACAACCTATCTCCTTGTTAGAGCATTTCTTATTTTCTTTTGCACATAACGTACCAACAACATAAGTTATCAACTTGATTGCACTAGTATTCATTTTTTTCTCGTGCTTTGCTCCTTTTGTGGTCATTTGCACACCTTTGGTGGCGTTTATTTGCTCGTTATCCCTTATCGGAAATAGCTGATTGTGTTAACCAGTGATAAGATGGGAACCCACAGTTGATTGAACCGTTTAGTTTAGATTAAGTTTACCAATGACGTCTACTTGTCTATTGTGTTGAATCTACCGACACATCATATAGTGAACTAGCACCTCCCTAGATCAACTTTCTCCGTGTACTTACAGTAACAATCAAACGTACTATCATTTTCCCATTTTGTTAGACTTAGACTTCTCTGATTTATAAATTTTCAGTGATTTAATTAACATATCTGATCAGAAAATCATTTTGGTGTTCCAAGTAACTCGATGTCTGTGTACTATCATTTTCCAATTTTTTTTTCGAGTAACATTTCCAATTTTGTTGTCTATGCCTTTTTAGCTTTACTCACCTTCCCCCCCCCCCTTTTTTTAGTAGATGAATACTGAAATAATAAATAATCTCCCCCTAAAATTCTAAAACAGAAAATCTTTTTGTGTTTTTGGATTTTTATACGACAAGGAAATTTAAAAAAATTAAAATAAAAGAAATACTAAAAATAAATAAAAAACAGGTGTCGGACTATGTATCTGTTTCTTCTAATATAACATCACTTTTTTTTAACCCCGTTGACCTCTAGCAGATAGAAAAATCAGGGTTTATCAAATGGTTTGGCGTAGAGGTCAGCGCGTTGAAAATCCGTGTTAATTTTGACCACATCAATTAAATGTTTTTCATAGCAGTCGCGTATGACGTGATACTTGATGCCTATGTGTTTGGTCTTAGGATGTTGGACCGGATTTTTAGTTACTGCAATAGCAGCAGAATTATCAACAAATATAGGAGTAGAAGTGAAATGCAAACCGTAGTCCCGCATTTGCTGTTGTATCCAAATGATTTGAGAGCAGCAGCTGGCGGCGGCAATGTATTCAGCTTCACAGGTAGATAGAGCAACTGATGTCTGCTTCTTGCACTGCCAAGTTACTAATCTTCTCCCGAAAAATTGACATCCTGCTGACGTAGACTTGTAATTCATTTGCATCCTCCATAATCCGAGTCAGTATACGCCGTTAGCTCAAAGTCATCATCATGAGGATACCACAACCCCAGTGTTGGAGTACCTTTCAAATAACAAAAATCCTCTTGACTCCAATCAGATGATTTACTTTGGGTTTCGCTTGATATCGGGAACACAAACATGTGGCATACATGATATCTGGACGCGAGGCAGTGAGATACATGAGAGATCCGATCATCCCACGATACATGGTGGCATCCACCAAATCCCCATTCTCATCAGGAGCCATATCATGATTTGTTACGAGTGGGGTACCAGCAGCAGTAACATTTTCCATATCAAAGCGACTAATAATGTCACCTACATACTTAGTCTGATGCAGAAAGATGCCGGTAGGGGTTTGATCCACCTGTAGTCCTAGGAAGAACTTCATTTCTCCCATGGTGCTCATTTCAAACTCTGCCTTCATCACATATTCGAATTCTTTGCACAATACTTCGTTTTTGGAACCGAAGATGATGTCATCCACATAGATCTGCACCATAAGCAAATCACCATCCTTTTCTTTAATGAAGAATGTACAGTCAATCACACCCCTGCGAAAGCTGTGCTTCAACAGATGGGTGGAGAGCTTTTCATACCAAGCTCGAGGAGCCTAATGTAGCCCATACAGAGCCTTGTCTAGCTTGTAGACTCTGTCCTGATGATAAGGGTCTTCGAATCCTTGGGGTTGACTGACATGACCTATTCACCGATTTCTCCATGCAAGAATGCACTCTTAACATCTAGTTGATAGACTTTGATCTTCATGTAAGAGGCGTAGGCTAGAAAGATGCGGATAGCTTCCATTCTAGCTACTGGGGCAAAGACTTCATTGTAATCGACTCCTTCGACTTGTCTGAAGCCCTGAACGACCAACCGTGCCTTGTTTCTGATAACAACACCTTGGTCATCCTTCTTGCATTTTAGTACCCATTTGGTACCAATTACTTTGACTGCTCTGGGTCGGTCAATGAGAGTCCACACTCCAAGTTTCTTGATCTGTAGCAACTCCTCTTGCATAGCATTGACCCAGGCTTCATCTTTAAGGGTGTCGCTTACGTGTTTGGGTTCAATTTGAGAAACAAAACATCTAAAAGCCCCGTCATTCATATAGCCCTTTTCCATAACTTCAGCGTAATCAGCAGTATACAGTCAATTTCTAGTCTGCACGCCGGAGTGAAGATCACCAATGATAGCGTCTGGCGGATGATTCGTACTGATCCTAGTCATAGGAGTTGTAGGAACAATAACTTCAGAGTCCATAGTTGTGACTGGAGGTTCAGTATCTGTATTTCCAGGTGCAGGTTCAGCAGCTGAAGAGCTTCCTTCTTGATCAACATGTGGTGCATTGCTGGTTTCAGTTGCCTCTTCATCATCTGATGAGTCCTCACTATCATCCCGATCAGCTGTGGCAGATCCCGATGAACCACTTGCAGGTGTTGCATTGCTAGTATCCAGATTCGGTGAGTTTAGGACATCGTGCATCATGTAAGTAGCAATATCATCATCTGAAACTATCTGAGGAAGATGGAATGATTTGAAAAAGCCATCGTAGTCAAAGAATGACGATGGACCTTTTCCAGCAGGGGGATGGTGAAACGTTGAACATCAACATTACACCATACTTCTACCTGACCAGTAGAGTTGTTGTAAACTCGTTTGTCGGGTATGCTGTATCCCAGAAAGATCCCCTGATCTGCCTTTTCATTGAACTTGCCCTCTTGAGTTTTCTTCAGAAGCGTACAAGGAGCACCGAAAGGTTCCAGATACTCCAGGTTAGGCTTACGCTTTTGTAGTAACTCATAGCAAGTCTTCCCGTGCCTCTTCACTACTGACACACGATTGAGTGTGTAGCATGCATTGGCAACAGCTTCGTTCCAGAACTGCACTGGCAGTTTTGAGTCTGCCAACATGGTCCTGGCTGTCTCGATCAAGCTCCTATTCTTTCGCTCAGCAACTCCATTCATCTGTGGTGTGTATGCAGAGGTGAATTGATGAACAATTCCCTTTTCTTTGCAGAAAGCATCCATCTACTGATTCTTAAACTCGGTTCCATTGTCTGAGCGAATTTTCCTAACCTTCAGCTTGTAAAGTGATTCAAGAGTGGTGACCAGCACTTTGAATGAGTCAAAGGTTTCTGACTTTGCTTTCAGAAACATCACCCACGAGAATCGTGAGTAGTCATCAGTGACTACGAAGCAGTACCAGTCTCCAGCGATACTCTTCGTGCTGACTGGACCGAAGAGATCCATGTGTAGTAGCTCCAGGGGCATCTCGATAGAATTTCCAGGAAGCTTGAAGTTCTTGACAGGAACTCCATCAACTAAGTTGTTATGAATCAGATGATTCATCTTCCTATGATTGATGTGTCCCATTCTTCTGTGCCACGAAATGGAGTCCTTCTCTATTGCTTTTGATAAGAAACACTGAACTGTAGAATCAGAGGAAGAAGCATTAGACATATCCAATACATATAGATCATTGTACCTGGATGCTGACATTAAGACCTGCTCCTCTGGAATCTCCATCTCTTTCTTCAGTATGTAACACTTTCGATTGTCAAACATCACTTTGAAGCCCTTGTCACATATCTGAGACATTGAAAGCAAATTGTTTTCTAATTGCTGAACAAAATTGACTTTGTCAAACCTTACCTTTTCATTACCAACTTCGCCTTGAGCAGTAATGTAGCCTCCTTTGTTACCAGCAAAGGAAACTTGTCCCCCTTTAATTTGTTTGACATTGAAAAGGAGAGACTTATTTCCCGTCATGTGCCTGGAAGCTCCGCTATCTACGATCCATGTATTTGTAGACGCACTATAGCGGACAACCTGCACATAACAGTTAAGGAGGGGGACCCAAGCCTTGACTGGCTTGGGTTTCCCAGAGGCATCAACCATCATGAACTCGACCCACTACCCTTTATCAGTGGGTGGAATCTCAACTTTCAGCTTGTCCTTGCTTTCAAACACATCAGTCGTTTTGGCTTTCCACAAACCATCCCTGTGAAAGGATTGTTTGTGGTAAACCTTAGACTGATTTACAGTTTGAGCATATGGTTTAGATTCAGAAACAGGTTTTGCCGCTGGCATCACAGACTTGTCAGTGACTTGTCTGTGTTGCCTTTGGCGTGGAGGAGATGAAAATGACCTAGAAGGTGTTTTAGACCTAATAGGTGTTTTCGATCTAACAGGAGTCTTAGATCTCTGTTTTGAATCTAGATTAACTTTGTTGTTCAGCTCAACCTTAATTCTTGGAGTCTGATAGCGAGGACAATTTGTAGAAATATGACCACGCTGTCCACAAGTATAGCAGGACCTCCATTCATCAGGGCTAGGAGATCTCTTGTGGGGCGGGGAGTAAACTTCAGGTTCTTTCTTTTTGTTCTCACTTTTAAGACTTTCACCTCCCTTGACAAATTTAACTTGTTTAACATTATGTGTGTTTTGTCTTGAAAGATGATGGGTTTCTTGTTTCACGGATTTAGATTGAGTATTTTTGGAAATCTTAGGTTGTGTGGTAGTCGATTTTTGACCCAACCCAAGAGATGCTTGAACATACTCTTCCACTCGTTTGCCAGTGATTTGTGTGCCAGTTGTGCCTAATGTAGAAGTTGTCTGGTCAGGAACCGAAGGGGCAGAGTTAACTGCTGTATCCGGATCACTGACCAGAGGAGTTGTCACCACATGATCCTTTATGGGGTTATCATTGATTGGACGTTGTTTGGTGTTTAACAAGGTCTCATGTGGTGGCGGCACAACTTTGTATCCCAAACCTTCCCCGTTGTTGCGCTCCTTAACTAAGTTTTTCAAAATGTACGAGGAGCTCGCAAGACTATGAAGTTTTTGTTTTAAAGACTCATTTTCAACTTGTAAAATTGCTTTATCCTTTCTAGTTTCTTCAATGGTCTTTAAATAGAATTTAATATCATTCTCTTGGTTGAGTGCAACAACTTCAGTCTCTTTTAATTGTTTCTTTAATGCTTCAACCTTTTCCTTATAGCTGTTCTCATTTTGTTTTAACACTTTGTTAGCCTCTGTGCACAATTTTAGGTCATTTACTAAGTTATCATTGTGATCTAATAACCTAGTAAATTTTAAGTCAATGCTTTCCCTAAATTTTTCACAATCAACACAAGCATGTCTAGCAAAGAGTTCGTCTTTTGATTCTACCTGTGCAGATGAGGACGTTCCAGCCATGAAAGCATTCTGAGACGCTGGTTGTGCTTCAGATTCAGCGCTTCAGATTCAGCATTGAGCTCATTTTTCACAATTTCATCAACATCAGCAAAAGTCTCTTCCAAATCAGCAGGATCAATCTCAGCTGAGTTCTCCCCCTCACTCGCTGAGTCTTCATTTAAGTCTTCAACAGATGCTATGTTGGCTTCACTGTCAGATAAGAATCGGAAAGACCAATCCTGTCCTTCATCACCTTGAGCAACCATAGCCTTGGACTCACTGCTTGTTGGAGCTGTCTTCTTATCCTTATCTTGCCTGTTGAACGAGGAGAATGGATTTCCGTTCCCAGTCTTCTTAGGCTTTACACATTCCCTCTTGAAGTGACCCTTATCTCCACAGTTGAAGCACGTGACTTTGGACTTGTCAAACCCAAAGGTAGTATCTTTTATAGCCATGAGATTCTGTCATGTTTTCTTCACAAATTTTTTGGCTCTTCGTACTGCACTTGCAAGAGCCCACATAATATCCATACGTTCCAGCTCGTTCTCATCAACCTGCTCGTAGTCTTCATCAGCTAGGTGGCAGTTTCCAATCTTACCAGCCACTAACCCATCATAAGAGTGAACTACTGCAGCAAGTAGATCCATGTGTTTCTTTGCAACTTCCACAGTTACTTTTCCCAGATTTTCAGTCATCAACTTTGTAGATTGAGTAACTGTTGAACTTTGAAGAACCCCAGATACACCATGTGACTCACTAGCAGATGATGAGCCTTGTTCAGTAGATGGTGATGCATTTGACACAAAAGCAGTCTACAGAGGAGCGCTGGACATTTTGGAAGTAGAAGTAGAAGAAGGAGTAACATTGTAGAGTGTAGGATCCTGAGCATAAGAACCCTTCTTTGCCTTGTACTTGTGTCTGACTTCTTCCTCTCGCAGTTTCAGGATAAAGTCGTTTATATCCAATGTCTCAAGAACTGAACTGTGTCTCAAGGTGGAAATAAACGAATCCCACTTTTCTGGAAGTCCATCAGCCAAACTGGAGACCTTTTCTTCTTTAGACGTGGTTACCCCATGAGTGTGAAGTTCACTCATCAGATGATAGAATCGGTCAATTATGTCGTCCAAACTCTCATTCCCAATAGCAGAAAATTATCAAATTCTTTCTTAAGTGCTTTGGCCTTCAAAGACTTCAGAGTTGAGCTCCCTTCATATCTTTTCTCGAGAGCTTTCCAGAATTTCTTACTTTGTTTATGATCAGAATACTGATGGAAGATCTCTTTAGGAATAGACTGGGTGAGTATCGCGTAAGCTTTCTTTTCAGCATTGTAGGCAATCTTTTGAGTATCAGTCAGTCCACTTAACGTTAAGGGTATACCATCAGCACCAACTGGCATGGTGTAACCAGTCTCAATAGCGTTCCAAAGATTAGTATCCACGCCATTGAGATGGATCTCAAACCTCTGCTTCCACTGCGGGAACTCATCAATAGACAGAAGCTTAGGTGGCTTATTGTGGTTACCAATCTCATTTTCCAGTAGCAGTAAGTTCTGGATCCTTGAGTCTTTCCCTGCTGAGAACGCGAAATTTTCGGAGTCCATAATGAATGTTAACTTAAACTTGAAAACAGAAAACTGTTAATGCGATTGGGGAGTACGACTGGGATGCGATTGACACTAACAGTATGCGATTGAACTCAACCGTGCGATTGAACAGGCGACTGAGACACTTGGGTGACTGAACAGACCGACTGACTCAACTGGGCGACTGAACTGGGCGACAGACTCAATCGGTCGATTGGACTAGGCGACTGACTCAATCGGGTGAATGAACAGGCGACTGGACTTCAGTCGTACGATTGAGATAATCGTGCGACTGAGACTGTTGAAATCGAGGTTTTTGCAACTTTTGACCTAAAACGCAAGTTTTGACACCCTAGACGGCTGTAAGTCGAAAAATATTGATTTTGCAAAACATGCACACGTAAATACTTGATTTTTAGCAGAAAGAAAGGTTCTTTTCGCTTAAAAACGTAGACTTTTTCACAAAATCGATTGAATCCACGAAGAATCAAGAGCCAAAGCTCTGATACCACTTGTTAGGACCGTGTACGTACGGAGTACTAACTGATTCTTCGTTATACCGGATCAAATAGTGCGGAATCCTATTTGATTGGTGATCCAATCAGGGAGAACGTAATCAAGATCAAAGCTAACGATTAGAAAACGTTAAGAACGGACTAGGAATGATCTGGGACGTTCTATGAACTTGGAATGGACGAACAGGACGCTCTGGGTCGATTAGGGTTACAAGTATTCGAGGTCTTTTTTTCCACGAATTAAGTGGTATTTATAGGTTACAGCTATCATTCGTACGACTGAGCCAAGCGACTGGCTCAGTCGTGCGGCTGAGTCATACGATTGGTTCATTCGGACGACTGAGTCAGTCTTATGAATCAATCGTACGATTGACTCAATCACCTGGTTCAGTCGTGTGATTGGCCCATTCGCATGGTCCAGTCGTGCGACTGAATCAGATTACTTAGTTAAACGCATTCTTGAACCTTTGATGATGGTTCAAACCTATGTCTAACAACTGTAAACCTATATAACATTGTCATATATGCATGTACTAATAATTGATATGAATAGATATAACATCTAATCAACCAATAAACATAAACACAAGAGATTCTCATTATAATGATCAAACGTTACATATGTGTTACAAGAAGAAGTTCTATTACATTGAAGCTCACTAGACTAGAACTGGGGACATGTGTACCAACAAACAGGTAAATTTAAGGTGTATAAGGTTTTAAATAATTAAAATATATAACTTATTAATAATGGGTTGGTAAAGGTTCATCGAGGGACGTTAACGATGTAAAACATAATTATTGAACTAAATTATGAGACGAGACTTGAGACACTAATATTAACAATGGACTTAAAAAATAGATTTTTGCTAAAAAAATTAGTCGGAATGAACATTAAGGACTGGACTTCGAGGGCTGCACCCAACTAGGTCAACTTGGCATTTTAGTAATCTGTTTGGTGTTTGTGTTCTATAGTGATATGACATTCTTACTATGGACTTTGGGACTTTGCTTGAGGTGAGTTTCACGGCCCCTTTTTAATATATTTTCTTGGGGGAAAAGCTTGCTCAAATGTTTTGTTCTATGCCGTGTTAAAACAACTTGTGTGTGGTTTGGACCATAGGATTGATTCTAGAGTTCTTAAAAATGTGCTATCTGTACTTGGACTGTATGTGGACTGGACTGTCATGGAGAAGTATTGTTAGTACTAAGGGGCTGACACCCCACCCTTGTTGTTGGTATGCTAGCTAAGACCAACTTGGCCTTGTGCGAGCCCTTGGGTGAATATAATCCGGTTGTGGACATGGGCATGACTATTGATTTGTATGGATTCTATGACTACTATGTTCTCTTACTCACACACTCTCTTTCTGTTTTACATGAATGCACGGCATGTCTTGTACTTTAAACCTGTGAACTCACCAACGTATGTTGACCTTTATGAGCATGTCTTTTCAGGTAATAATGCATAGGTGGAACGGATGTGGACTTAGATGGGACCGCTCTCTCGGGAGCATTAGACTATTTTGGACTTTTATTTGGTCTTATTTATTTATGGCACTTTTGGATCAATCATGTCTGGATATTATGATGGTGTGCTTGTTGGATCTTGGACCATTTATTGTGTTTTGGACTATTTGGTTTTATTGAAACTTTTGATGAACATATTTCATTTTGGTTGTGATTGATCTTGATACGTGTTCATATGTGTCGGGCATCGTCATGACCCATTTACGGAGAACGCCTTATAGTGATTCTCTTAGACCCCCAATGTGTTATAACGATCCCGTCCGTCGCGCCCTCGTGTTTCCGCTTCTAGCGGGGGTGTGACATATTGGTATCAGAGCCATTGGTTATAGAGAATTAGGTGGATTATTCGACCTAGACTATAACCTAAGTACCCTCATGTAGTATGCATCATAGGATTATGTGTGTACTGTTATACATGAGAGTGTTTTATATGCATTACCGATAATGTTGTGTTGCCTGCCTTATGTGTTATCTATAATCTTCTTTTTGAGAGAACTTTGTTCGTCGTATTATCTATGCGTACCTTGAGAAAGCATTAGGTAAGGATGTTCTCCCGTTATATGCTTGATTAATATTCGGTCTGGATTGATAAGTGTGAGTGTAAGGACTTTTTAAAGGATATTTCGTATTAAGCAAACCCTTGTTATATGTGCCTACTGGTGTTGGTGATTCCGTACGAGGTTTTATTTATAACTTGCAAGTTGAATATTGGGAGATGGACATGCTAGCTTACTTGAATACAACATAAAGTGCCATGGCGTATTCGGGATTGGATGACAACTTTATTGGATCTCGGTCTATACTAAATGGACTGATTTGACCGTCCCTTACCTAAGGGAATGCTTTCTCAATCGATTCCTCTGTACAACTTCGGTAACTTAACCTTCAGTTAGTCACCATATCCTCGATTCTCCAATTATAGATAACACTCTGTACTTAACAAGACTTGTTAACTCTGGTAGGAGGAGCTAGTAGTGACCATGCAATGCAAATTACCATTACGGGTGCACACGTAATTGCAATTTGCAGTGCATGCAACATCTGGCAAACCTTTTCGTGAGATAACAGTCATAGTTAGTACGAAACTTCCTTTTTACACATGGGACATTGGAGTTCATGTTCTTATTATAATCAATGGTGTAGAAACACCTATATCCTTTATCCTTCCATAAGTACAAACTGATGTAGAACCTTCATGGGAATCATACCTTGACATTTTAGCTCGGTATCTATGGGACGTTGAAATCGCTTTTGTTTCTATGATCGTGGAAATTGACTACATGTTCAAGATGTACTTGGTCTTTAAAGAATTGCAGTAGAGAGGTGAGGCTCTTTGTACCTATGTTGCTTTGTTCGGACGAATCCTAAGACTTGGGGCATTCGACATTTGGATGTTCTAGCATTAAGCTTGCTGGAATAAGTGGATGTCATGTAACCAGTTTAAGCATCGTTCTTGGTATATCGTTGGTGTGGTGGGAACACTATGGGGAACCCTATATATAAACATCTTTGGTATCTAAGGATGTGCTTGAACTAGGCTATGTGATGATCCTAGCCGTTTAGAGTTGGACATGGTGGAACTAATAACCTGGAAGAAAATAGTACTAGAGGCATGATTGGTTGTACATACATGGAGCTCATGATGTGCAAGCAAAAGTGGTATGGTGGGAAAGTTGGAGCAACAACCCTGACCCATTGCATTGAGAAAATTAGAACAGATGTAGACATCGAGAGCTGTGCTGAGAATCAAAAGATAAATTGTGTTGTCTGTTCATCGGTGGGCGAAGAACTAACGTAGTAGGATGCTCAAACACTAGTTCGAGGTATGGAGGTTGTAATGGTCACGACTTTGGATGAGCTTCAAAGATTGGTAACCGAGGAGTACTACCTTGTGGACTGAATGGAAAAGTTATAACTTGTGTCTTGGAATCATGCAATGGTAGGATGTGGCCATGATGCCCATACCTAAGAATTCCACAAGTTGGGAAAGCGAGTGCCATAACTATGACATATAAGTCAAATAAAGTTAAGAGCGCATCAGAGGGTTGGTTCCATAGTCATGGAATGATAGCCGCCATCGCAACCCCAACCGTTAGAGTGCAATACTAAAGACATGTACTTTGGCCAACGAGATGGTTCGTATTAGAGCTTCGAGAAAGCTAGTGAGACGAAGAAGGACGTTAAGGAAACGGGTAAGATAGATGGTGCTTAAATGGACAAGAAGGACAAGGTCATGAAAGGATATTTGGCTGTCGTGTTGGCAATAAAGGACTACCGGCACTTGTCCAGAGTGTAATAAGTGCAATCTACACCATCTGGCCATGACGCCACATTATGTGTATTTCAATTTCAAGCAATTAGATTGCTAATCCAATGGCTTTAAGGTGCTAGTGAACCCAACTGTACCGATTCATGTTACCAGACAGGAAAGAGTTCAACGTTGACGTTATGAGTGTGGAAGCCAGGAGTATCATTGAAAGGCATATGTGAGGTTAAATGGGATTAAAGGTGAAATGGTGGATCAAAAATGAAGAAAACCATACAAAATATGGCATGTAACTTGTGCTAACCTAGAGCAAGGTAATGCAGAAACCCTATTCATAGAAAGGCATTTGAGATTGGTGTCAAAATGCCCGACAGGACCCAGACGTAGTGACTTTAGACTTTTATAACTAAATTGGACTTGACCTCAATTTTGAGGATACGTGTTATGAAATGGGCTAATGGAAGTCATGTAAATATTAGGAAGATAATTTAGTACTGTGTTGTGCTAGTAGAGGGCCATCCCTTTAGAATAAATCTTATATGGTTTTGACTTGAAAGTTTTGACATGGTCACGGTAATGAACCGATTATCAGGGAATAGGGTCGAGATTATCTTTTGCGAGAAGACTACTCGCATGCTGTTATAGAATGATGAGACACTAGACGGGTATGGAAAGAGATTAGAAGAGTACAAGATGCAGATCATAAGCATGAAGGCGGAAGAATAAGAGATAGACGACATACCTGTTGTATGAGAATTTTTGGGAAGTGTTTAAGAAGGATTTGGTTTCATTGCCTTGTTCGAAATAGATGGACTTTCAGATTGACCTGGTACTGAACATGATGTATGTTGCTCGGACACCTTATCGCTTAGCGCCATAGAAGGTGAAAATTTTGCCTAATCAACCTTAGGAGTTGTAGATAAAGTAACCTATGACCCGGTCACTCACCATGGGGCATTAGTGCTTTGTGCCAAGGGAAGGGTAGATCCTTCGATGTGTGTTAACTATCAAAAGCTGAATATGCTAACGCTGAAGAACTGTTATCCTTTGTCGATGGTAAATGACCTATTCGATCAGCTAGACGTATCGACATACCTTTGAGAATATTGATCTCCGTTCGGGAATCATCAATTTAGAGAGCATGAGGACGACATACCAAAGAAATCATTAGAACTCGTTACAGAGATCATGAGTTAACAGTTATGCATTTTGGGGCTACAGAGGCACCTACTGTGTTCATGGAACTGAGGAATCGGATGTATGAATCATGTCTGAATGAATTTGTTATATTGTTCATTGAAGATATGCTGACTTATTTGAGGACAAGGAGGATCATGAGAAACATGGAGGGACAGTCTTGGAATTATTGGAAAAGGAGAAACTATACGCTAAGTTCTCCAAGTGTGTCATCGATACTGACCATAAGAGTTTTCAACACATTTTTTTTTCATCAAAAAAAAGGATTGAACATGAGACTAAGATATTGGATTGAGTTGTTCAGTGACTACGACTTTGAAATCTGATGTCACCCAGGAAGGGCAAATGTGAGTTCCATTGTGTTGAGACATAAGAAAAAAGTCAAACCCACGTGCGTGAGGGCATTGGGGATGACGGTTCATTTACGTAGCAAATCCCACATTGATGTTACTTGAATTGAATCAATGAGGAGACCGAGTGTGAAGGATGAGGCTTTGAGAGGTCTGGAACAAACAGCTGTACAAAAGGACAATGTAGGATTGTACGTTCTAAAGCAAATTTTGGTTTTATTTATTAGAATGTGTAGACATTGGTGATGGACGAAGCACACAAGTTTATGTATATTGTTCATCCTGGTGCTAACGAAAGGTACCATGGTCGTTAAAACATGTTTTGGTGTTCTTGAACGAAAAGGTACATGGCGGACTATGCGTACTAGCTTTCAACTAGTTCCAAGGTCAAAGCGTAGAATCAAAGGCCATCTAGACTATTGCAATAGCCTAAGATTTTGGAATGAAGGTGGGAAAAAGTTCGTGTAGACTTCTTCATGCACAAGTAGTGGGAATGACTTGATTTGGATCATTGACCATATCTACCCATTTCCTGACTATTAGTGAGGGGTACAAGACAAAAACGCTGAATTTATGTTGATGAAATTATGGATAGAAATAGAGCATCTTTGTCGATTATCTTCGATCGGGACAGTTGCTTCGTGCCACGATTCTGGCAGAGCTTATAAAAGGTGTTGGGGAGGTGTTTGGACATGAATACAACTTATTACTCTAAATGGTCTAAGTCAGTGAACTACTAAGACGTCCCAGGATATGTTATGGCCTTGTATCTTCAACTTTGGAAGTAGTTAGGACGATCACCTACTATTGGTTGAGTTCCCTTATAATAATACCTACCATTGGAGTATTATATTAGCACCATTCGAGGCACTCCATAGATGTAAGTGTCGGTCACAGATATAATGGGCAGAAATTAGGTAAAGTTAGATGACTGAACCATTAATCATTAAAGAGACGAATGATTAGTGTTTTAGATGTAGGATAAAACAAAGGCAGCACAAGATCATCGGATTTACACAGACAATCAAAGGAACCCTTGTTTTGGGCATGTTCTATGATGTTGGTTGATTTGATAATTAGATACGATTGGGGACTGGTACACTATCAAGGTGTTAGTAGTGTGGTGGGTTAGCTGCGGTACACCCTATATATAAACACTATTGATATCTTGAACGTGAAATCGGAATCCACACTGGAATCTAGTTTTTGGTATTGGACAACGATCATACTCTGGAGATATTAAAAAAATTAGGTTGTAAAACCTAAAATGCCATCTCAAGAGATTTGGTTCTTATAGCCAGTTCGCGAGTTGTTG
Organism: Flaveria linearis; assembly: GCA_024085815.1. Classification (NCBI taxonomy): domain Eukaryota; kingdom Viridiplantae; phylum Streptophyta; class Magnoliopsida; order Asterales; family Asteraceae; genus Flaveria; species Flaveria linearis. The sequence goes on along the minus strand of CM044007.1, from coordinate 16,384,906 downwards.
CCTTGGAATGACATGGTTTATCTTGTCAGATGGAGCAAATTGCCACGTAGATTGGCAAATGTGGTTAAAACTACGGAATGGTTTTGATCTGTGATTTGTTGGGTGACCCTAGGAATTTTAGCGGGCGACAAATTTCAATTTGCCTATGTACTAGTTTGGATGGCGGCTAAGGAAGTTAAAACTTGGAGAGGCAGTGGAAATCCTTATCGTAAAGACTAGATGGAACTCAAAGCGCGAACCTAAATCTTATCTTCACGTGGGAAGTTTTATTAAGGACTAAGTACTCCCCACCTTTTTGCGGATGACATTGCAGTTGGTAACACCAGTTGAATTTCGAGACGAAATTCTTTCAACTCGGGGATACTGTAACATCCGTCACTAAAATAGGGGCATTGACTTTGACTTTTGTCTCTATTTGGGCTTAGTCTTGATTTATGGTACATTTCTTGTTGGGCCTGAGATTATGGCCCAATGGGCCTATGTCTTTATGATGGGCCTAGAGTCCTTCTCTTTATGTGATTAGTGGGCTTGTCATCTTATAAAGTCATGTGTAGTGAGTCCGATCAAGTTTTCTCTATAATATAAACTCAAAACTTAACTGTAACACAAGTAACCTTACATCCATAGGCTTTGCCTAAAGCCTAGTAATAAACCTAAGTGGGCTCAAAACAATATAAATTATCCAAAGTATAGGGCATGTGATAGCCCGTTGGAACCGTCTTCGCGTGTGGAATTCGAAAATGTAAATTTGGACGACACGTGGTTTGACACGAGACAAATTTCACGAGACGGGCCAAGGGCCCGAAGGCCCTCCTCCCCTCCCATTTACGGCCACAAAGGAGTTAAGGGGGGTATTCCCCTTGCCTTGGCCTCATTCTTACAATTTGTGGAACTCCCTTGAAAACCTAGCCACCTCCTTCTCAAAATTCTCTCTTCCTCTCTATAATTCATCCAAGAAATCTGAAAACACTTGTGCATCCATCGATTTTTGACAATCAAAGCATCCAAGAGCTTTAAACTAAGTTAGGTACACTCGTCTTCAAAACTACGGTAAGTGAAATTCATTTTTGATGAAGTCTAGTTCTAGTTTTACTCTAGAATCGATGTTATTCATCATCTATATTCAAAATCTTCATCTAATAATCTCTCAATCTTGGTTTTGGGTGCTAGATCGTGAAGAACTAAGCTTTACGGTAGTCGGATTCGCCGTTCGGTAAAACCCTAGTGTCTTGGTTCTTGATTGTACATTGATCTTTGAGTTGGGATTGTAACCTCTTGAAATCTGGACTTAATGTACGTTCTTGGGTCTTAAACTAAACATTCTTATGGGGTCGAGTCAATAAAGGTCGAAAACCGAGTTTTTGAACTCAATAGACAATGCTGAGAAATTGGACAGTTTACTATCAGAAAAATGGACATTTTTCACATGTCATAACTCGGTCATAATACGTCCAAATGGGGCAAACTTTGCATCTAAGATCAATTTCTGTGAGTCCTCTAACTAACCCAAGTGGTCTCATGTCGTTTCGACATCGTTTGGTCCTCCAAACGTGGCTAACAAAACCAAAGGTCAAAATTAACGAATCTGGGCAGCAGGTTGGTTTGTATTTATTGAGTCATAACTTTTTCATATTTTATCCAATGGAGATAAATCTTTTTCTGAAGTTTAATTTAAGGTATTCTCTTTCACATGGTACCTTTTACGCAATGATTCGTTACCGTTTCGATATCCAAGCAGCTTATACAAAACTGATGCGCAATCAGATGTACATGCTGAAATATTTTGATAAACTTAAAAGTAAGGTTTGAAACTAAATAATCAAATAAACACAACGATTGGGCTAAACAGGTAAATTTAAGGTGTATAAGGTTTTAAATAATTAAAATATATAACTTATTAATAATGGGTTGGTAAAGGTTCATCGAGGGACGTTAACGATGTAAAACATAATTATTGAACTAAATTATAAGACGGGACTTGAGACACTAATATTAACAATGGACTTAAAAAATAGATTTTTGCTAAAAACATTAGTCGGAATGAACATTAAGGATTGGACTTCGAGGGCTGCACCCAACTAGGTCAACTTGGCATTTTAGTAATCTGTTTGGTGTTTGTGTTCTATAATGATATGACATTCTTACTATGGACTTTGGGACTTTGCTTGAGGTGAGTTTCACGGCCCCTTTTTAATATATTTTCTTGGGGGAAAAGCTTGCTCAAATGTTTTGTTCTACGCCGTGTTATAACAACTTGTGTGTGGTTTGGACCATAGGATTGAGTCTAGAGTTCTTACAAATGTGCTATCTGTACTTGAACTGTATGTGGACTGGACTGTCATGGAGAGGTATTGTTAGTACTAACGGGCTGACACCCCACCCTTGTTGTTGGTATGCTAGCTAAGACCAACTTGGCCTTGTGCGAGCCCTTGGGTGAATATAATCCGGTTGTGGACATGAGCATGACTATTGATTTGTATGGATTCTATGACTACTATGTTATCTTACTCACACACTCTCTTTCTGTTTTATATGAATACACGGCATGTCTTGTACTTTAAACCTGTGAACTCACCAACGTATGTTGACCTTTATGAGCATGTCTTTTCAGGTAATAATGCATAGGTGGAACGGATGTGGACTTAGATGGGACCGCTCTCTTGGGAGCATTAGACTATTTTGGACTTTTATTTGGTCTTATTTATTTATGGCACTTTTGGATCAATCATGTCTGGATATTATGATGGTGTGCTTGTTGGATCTTGGACCATTTATTGTGTTTTGGACTATTTGGTTTTGTTGAAACTTTTGATGAACATATTTCATTTTGGTTATTCGTAATGGAGTGATTGACCTTGACACTTGTTCATATGTGTCGGGCGTCGTCATGACCCATTTACGGAGAACGCCTTATAGTGATTCTCTTAGACCCCCAATGTGTTATGACGATCCCGTCCATCGCGCCCTCGTGTTTCCGCTTCTAGCGGGGGTGTGACATGTATGATGTACGTTATGTATGTATGATGGTGCCGTGTATGGCGATGTTTGTATGCTTATGTTGATGTTCCTTAATATGTATGATTATTTTCCCCCTGGGTTTACGTTGAATGTTAATGAATGAAAAGAAAGTATTATGTAACGTAAAGTGGAAGATAATGAAAAGAGAAACATGATGCATGAATGCATGCATTAACGAACGAAGGAAGGTAAAGTAAGTCTTGCAAGCCTTGTAAGTGGGAACACGCCCAATGAAGGGTGTTAGTCCAAAGGTGTGTGGGTTAGCTACCCAGAAGGATGCACATCGGGGTCTTTCTTTGTGATTAACCATTTGTATAGAACCTTTGTCGCTTACCCTAGGTACTGTGGCCAGGCTGCTGTGCGCCATGACGGAAGGTCTAGGATAGACTTCGGCCCAGTATCCGCTTTATGCATGACGGTGGGTATAGCACATGACAATGGTATGCCTGAATTTACCCTTAGGTACTGTGGCCAGGCTGCTGTGCGCCATGACGAAAGGTCTATGATAGACTTCGGCCCAGTACCCGCTTATTGCATGATGGTAGGGTAAAGTTCATGGTTTTGATAGAATGAAAAGAAGTAATGAAGAACGTATGAATGGAAGTAGGGAAGTATGAACGAATGAAAGTTAATGAACGAATGATGATGTATATTATCTATGTGTACGTATGATGTGTGATCACATGCAAAAGTAAAGAATGGTTTTTAAACGAAAGTAAAGTATGTTTTATTATAAAACTAGAACTCACTCAGCAACGCTGACTTTTATGTGTTTCCAGTTGGCAGGTAACGTTGCTGGGGATGGCACGGGCGGCTACTCGGCTCTTTTGGATGGCATTCTTTTGATTAATGTTTTTGCATTGTAATGTGAATAAACGACTTTTTGTAATGAATATTGTATTAACTTGCAAAAACATTTACATATAAATGAAAGGTTATTTTAATGTTCCGCTGCGATGTTTTATGAAATATGAATGTAATTATATGCGTTATGTGCGATGATTGACCAGCTGTAAGTGTCCCGGGAACGGGGCCTTACATACACATGGCTAAATGGTTATGAATTTGAAATATATATAAATATATATATATATATATATATATAATGTATATATATAATGTATATATGTATATATGTATATATATATATATGTATAAATATATATATGCATGTATATATACACATATATACATGTATATACACATATATACATATATATACACATATATACATATATACATGTATATATATACACATATATATGTATATATATATAGGGGAAGGATCAAATGGAAACCATGTTTATAATTGAAAACCGTGAAAACCACCACTATCCAATCATATAATTTATAATTGATTTAATCTTTTAATTGTTTAAAGTATATTTGAGTAAATTTTAACCTTGTTTTTTTAGGTCATTATTATTTTTTACTTTAAACTCCAAGGTTGACGATGATAATGAATCGAGTTACGTATACATAACTTGTATGAGTTAGATGTACATAATTCTTAGTTGTACACTTGTTAACACGTACTTACACATACATAACCCTTGCATATATGTAACTCTTAGTTACACACTTTGTAACACGTACTTACATATATGTAACTCCTAGTTTTCATGGTTTTCATTTATAAACATGGTTTTCATTTGATCCTTCCCCTATATATAATATATATATATATATATATATATTATATATATATATATATATGGGGAAGGATCAAATGAAAACCATGTTTATAATTGAAAATCGTGAAAACCACCACTATCCAATCATATAATTTATAATTGATTTAATCTTTTAATTGTTTAAAGTATATATGAGTAAATTTTAACCTTGTTTTTTAGGTCATTATTATTTTTTAGTTTAAACTCCAAGGTTGACGATGATAACGAATCGAGTTACGTATACGTAACTTGTATGAGTTAGATGTACATAATTCTTAGTTGTACACTTGTTAACACGTACTTACACATACATAACCCTTACATATATGTAACTCTTAGTTATACACTTTGTAATATGTACTTACATATATGTAACTTCTAGTTTTCATGGTTTTCATTTATAAACATGGTTTTTATTTGATCCCTCCCCTATATATATATGTGTATATATATATATATGCATGTATATGTACACATATATACATGTATATATACACACAAGTGTATATATTAATTACTCGATACCTAGAAATGAAACAAGCATAAGCTTGTTTAGAAACCAAACCTCTATCAACTAACATGAGAATAATTAATAACTTAGTATGATTTTGGTGGGTTGTAACTTGGTTTGGAGTAAAGCTATGGAATTTGAGATATAAAATGGCTAAATGGTTATGAATTTGAAAGAGCTATATGCTAGTTTTGATCAAACTACAAAAACATAAACTAAATACATAAACTAAATATAAACTAACATAAATATACTTGTAATAAGCTACTATATGATTTTCATTCCAATGTACAAAATTGTTCATTCTTATTTGTTGCTTCTTAAAATGAAATGAAATGAATAGAATTATCTTTGATTTTATTGTTTTTCCTTTCTTCTTCTCCAATTGAATCAAATTTTTTTCTTTTTTTTTAATAGGTGCTACCAGTGTCTATATGAAATAAACATAAAACTCATACAACAATATAACTAGATAGCACAAATTAAACAACTAACAGAAATCAAATTTTAATACATGAGTTGAAAATAAAACGTTAATCGAGGTAAGTAGATTTAACATGCGAGTAATAACGCAAAAACATGAAAAGCTAAACACGAGCAGTTAGTGGTAACTAAAGGGTGGGGGAAAACAATTAAAAAGATTGCATGAAATAGGTTTTCCTAATGGATGTATCATTTTGCATATAAAAACTTAACTCATGGTCTCAAAGTGCATTAATAAGTTCTAATATAAAATATGTGACGCACTCAAAAATCAATAAAAATACGAGCAACTAATATAATATCATGAAAGAATGCTACGAAGGAAGGGGACAAAAAAGAGAGAACGAAAGAAAAAATAAGTGAAACATACATATTACTAATTCCTTCAACTTATTGCACAACTTGATATTCCATAAAATTTTATTAAATCAACTTGCTTGTTTCTCTAAATCATGTGATTCCAAAAAAATAGTCATGTCTAATTACAACAAATGCATTTTATTGAACTTTTTGACCAAAATTGAGAGGTTCACGTGCAATAAGCATGGTTTAAAAGACAAAAGTTTTTAAACCCTTTCTAGTAAGCGTTTTTATTATTACTAATTTGTTAGATGATCATGGGAATGCAACCAACATGTTTTCGCAATGATGGATTAAAGTAATGTATTTATATCAGCATGAATATTGAGATTAGATCTTTATTGTCGCAGCATGAGTTGAGCTTCAACTTGAGCAAGTTTGCTAATATGTCGAACTCTTGAATGTTCTTCGAAAAACAGTTATCACCCGCTATATCTTCAAGTTGATGCTTCCTCTTCTTTTTGTTAAAATTTTATTTCAAGGCATTAAACAATAAATGTAGATTCTCCTAAGTTGCACGGACCTAGAATTAGAAATAGATAAAAATATATCGTCAAGTTTTATCACACTAAGTATTTTTTTAATGTGGACTTATTATGCCACTTTTACATACAAAGACTTTAACTTTATTTCGCTATGTTAAGTGATTAACTTTTAGATTATCATCAAATCTATATCTACTTAAATTGAGACGAAACAATCTCCTCTAGTCAATTATGCCAAAATATTTGTTCAGCTTGAGCATATAGATCCAAGGCTCCACTAAAAATAACACTAACTTTTAAAAGTCTTGTCCTATTTGTTTCTTTTAAGAGGTCTTTATTTTTAATTTTTAAATTTATAACAATACAAGATCTATAAATTTTGTACAATAATATTTATAAATGTTCACAATATAAACAAAAGCTGGAAAGTTACAAACTACCCAAAAGATGACTTAAATTATTTAATTATGCTATATAAAATAGTTAATTACTTAACAACACTATTGTTTATTGTGACACGCCATTTACATATATCTCTTTACAATCATAGTCAATATCATCATACCAAGTATGTTGAGCTCAACATCCTCTTTTCTAGAAAAAAAGAGCCATGAATAAACTTTGTATTCTTCACGTAGCACTCTCTTTTCGACACACCAACATTTCACCAAAGACATGCCTAACTCTATGTAGGGTTGTAATTATGTATGTAATAGTCATAAATTTCAAACAATATGTTATTAAAAAGTGAATCTGAAGTTTTTAATGTTTTTCGGGCTATGTGTACCATTTATCTTTACATAAGCATAGAATATTTATGGATACGAATATCCCTAAACCCAAGATTTTGTTATGCCAATTTACAAGATGAACAAGATCTCAATCGAGCATACCTTTGTTTTCTTCTTTATTGAAATAATTTTTGAAAAAAACAGGAAACTTGCGACATATATCCATTTATTATACAGAAAAATGACAATAATAGGTATTACACGTTCTTGTGAATAATGGTAACCCATACGCTATATATTAGTACTTCTGACAAGACTTGGCATATCTTCTTTAAGCACTTTTTTATAATTATGGTTAACAAAAGTATCAAGAAGTGGAATATCTCTTCCATCCTATATTCCTATCCTATGAACTTGTCAAATTAAAAATAGTGTTTTAACGGCAAATGTCTGACTTTATTTCGGACGATAGGTGTTATCTTAATTGGGCTCACTTATTCATAAACGGCACTCCCAACCCTCTCAGGAGGAAACTCGTTGCTGAAAAAAAACATGCATTAACTCTGAGCATTTTGCTCAAAGTGAAACTTAAACCCATGACCTTCTCTTATTTACATGTCATAGGTATCTTACCTTAACAGTTGAACTAAGGATAATTTGTTCATAATAATAATAATAATAATAATAATAATAATAATAATAATAATAATAATAATAATAATAATAATCATCGTTATATATTTTTAGATCATTAAAAAATATTAACTCATAGCTTAAAATATTATAAAATTTGTATAATTGCATTACCCCGATTTAAACTTAATACACTGGGAACTTTATCTTAATCATAAAATGTGGTTTTAATATTATTTTTATACTTAAAAGGGAAATTTGATTTTTTACAAACTATTACTTTGCCGATAATAATTCATACTATTGATTTGGCCGATAATAATCCCAACTTTTTTATTTTTATTACCAAAATCCCAGTAGCATAATTATCATATATTCTCACTCGATTTATACTTATTTAGCTCGATTTAGCTTTTATATTTTTTATTTTATTCATAATCATTATTGTGAACGAAATCGAGGTGAAATCAAGCGTAAATTTTTACTAATTATGTTGCTGTGATTATTATTAGTAATAAAAATGAAAGTTGGGATGGTTACCGTCCAAAATAATAGTATAAATTATTATTGGCCAATGAGTAGTTTGAATCATTTAAATCAAATTTGCGTACTTAAAAAATGATGAAACTTTTATGGGCACACATCACATGTTTGTGTGCAAGGACTTTAATCAATTTGTCCCTTGTACCAAAACACTACATCAGTGAATATTCACCAATATGTGCTCACACTTGATAAATAAGTGAAAATATAAGAAGTGTGTTCTTTTTATATTAAAAAATAGTAATTCTAACATATTAGACGTAGGAAATATTCTAGTACAATATCGTATACAAATACGACTAGAAAATAAATATAAACAATATTTACATACCAAACTTGATTCAACCATCCGTCTTTAGTATACACTCCAACGAGTCTTCATATAATATTCTTGACATGAGTCTTCATCATGTTCGAATCTTCAACTATACCCACTGCAACAATTAACAAACAAAAGATTGACGGTTATGGCTAAGGATCGTGTTAGACACGGGTCCCTTAAAACAGATTCCGCGCCTCTACTCAAGACAACGCGCTTGTCGATCCCCCAGGATACAACAACCAAAGCAGCAGGTACTGCCGGAGAGTGTCTCGATCCCGAGAGATCACCGGGTCAAATATGTGTTTTAATGTTACGTGGAAAAGGGTAAAGATGATGAAGTAGGAAAAACAATTTATAGAGTGCTCCCCTTTAAATTTCTATAAAACTTCCTGACACTAAAGAAAAAATAATTCTTCTTCTTCTTCTTTCTTTTTTTTTCTCATCATAAATTTAGTTATATACTCATGCTAAAGAATTCACATTAATATGAGTTTTATGATTGACAACCAAAACCTGCATTTGATTTATGAAATATTTTATGAGACCAAACTAAAACTTTTATTTTATTCATAACATGTCTAGTGCCAATTATGATCCATAATAAACATTTATAATATTTATTAAAAGACTTTGTCAAAACATAAAACACCCATGTCAATCAATACATGGCTTTATTAGCATTACGCAAGAAATTGCTACTATAATCACCCAATTAAGTTTCACTTTTTCTATTTCAACCACTTAACTTTGATATTAATATCTAATTCATCTTAGCTTTAATTTGGACACGGTATAGTTCGTTACGAAACGAGAACTTAAACCAATAAATAAAAAAACAATTTATATAACAAATACATAAACATAATTATTTTGAGTCCAAAATTCCAACACAAAATCCTCCTATATGTGTTCTAACTTGAACATGTGTATGTTTATACATGCTAATTTTTTTTGTTGATACGTTTTTACTTATAGAAAATTTTAAAATGTGTAACAAAAATAATTCAGTTAAATCAACCATAGAATTTAACTAAATTTTTTGAAAACATTAATTTTGCTTCCTACATGAAGTTACAAATTTACCTACGGAAATGAAATGTTTTTCGCTATAAACATATAGTGCGCATAACAACTTTCTCCTAATTTTCAAGAATGGATGATATATTATTTCTAAGTATCGTATTTAACTATGGATTTAATGTTCCTCCTAATTCTCAAGAATGGATATATATTGGTGAGCTGTCATTGGCAGATATAAAGAAGATTAACTAATTATTATAGATATCTCAATTATTGTTATATATTAGATATTAAATATTAAATTTTAAAGTCAAAACAGGAAAAGGAAATTTTATTGTATTCTTTATTTTATAGTGGGGCCTCGATATACCAAATCTAACTACTCTCCTAATCTCGGTGATATATCGCAAGTGGTCCTGATAACGACTCCTTGAATTTTATGCTCCAAACCGATTTTTGTTTTCCATTGTAGAAGTGAAAAGTTTATATAAACCAGTAATTAATGTTATAAAAATTTAAGTTTATAAGCTCAGATCATAAAAAACAAACTCTTATACAAATGTAGAATAAGATTGCCTAAATTAAATAGTAAAACGATTTGTCATCTCTTCAGACTTTCTGTAAACCGGGAGCTAAGTAAGCACCCATTATAGAACTGAAACAAAGGCCAAGTTAGTGAATTATAGTTGTTATTTTAATTTCTTTTAAATAATATAGTAATAATGTTTTGTAATTATATCAAAATATTTTTAAAATATTAAATTTTTTTAGTTCTTTAAAAAAGTTTAATTAATTTTTCTGTTTGTTCTATTTTAAGCACTACTGATAAAATTTCCTGGATTGTTACTTTTGTTGTTTTGTGCCAATTAACAAACTATATAGAAGAAGAACATTGAAAGTCAAATTTATAAAAACATATATTTGTCATTCTCGATATGTATTTCAACAAATATGTCTAACAAATAGATTAATATAGATATATATTAGATGTATTTCTTTGGCATATGTTTTTAGTATATATACATACAGGGGTATGTTTTAGACGGAACCAATTTTTAGTAAAATATCATAAGACCCTATATAAGGTGCTCGATAGGTATGAATGTATGATGATTGTTAGAAAGATGGTAGGGTAAGCGGTTACATAACTCTGTTATGTATCACAGTTAAGGTTCTTCACTTAAATTGATTTTGTATTAAATGAAATTTATCCATGTGTGTTTGTGTATGTGGATATTCAGTAATTTTAATGTGATAGATACCAAACTGCATTTTTGTCCGCGGGACATGCGGACAAGCACGAGTCTGATGAAAATCCAACAGAAAACTCGTTTTTGCACTCCCCCCTACGCGTGGGTAGGACTTATGACAAAATATGTCATAAAAATACATTAGAGTGGTAAGGCAACTTCTTATAAACCAAACCTTAGTTTGTTCCCACATCAATTTGAGACAAAATGTTCACCATAATTTTATACATTCATTCACACATACCCAATATTTTCAACATATACTTCTTTTTAGTTGGTATTATGTGAAATATTAATACCAGAATTTCATTTTCTAAGTTATCTTTTAATTTGTCTTAAATTGGATAATTGATTTTTGATTTTCAAGTTATTTAAATATATTATATAAAGTAAACCTGTATAATAATATATAACTTTGATTATGAGACGAAAGTTTATAACGTGATTGCTTTCACTACAAGAAAGACTCGTATTAGCGGCGACTATATTAGCGGCGACAGTGGCTTTAGCAGCGACGCTTATTAGCGGCGACGTCTTTAGCGGCGACATGTCGCCGCTAAAGATCGCGATCCACAGTTCATTATTTGACCAAAATCTAGCCGTCCAAAATCAATTACATCGAACGGCTCATGTTAAATCGTACGGGAAACCTTTAGCGGCGACGCCTTTAGCGGCGACGCGTCGCCGCTAATGGTTACTGGTTATACGCGAATTCTTACCCTCCCTTCTTCACTTTCCCTCCAATTAACCTAGGCGCCACCTGCGATCTCCGACCACTGCTCCTCCGGCGCGACCTCCCACCATCCGACCAGCCACCACCATCCGACCACTGCTCCTCCGCGGCCACCTCCCACCGCCCGCACACCACCATCCGCTTCTCTTCTCCCCCGCGCCCGCACCACAGCCACGACCCACCACCAGCGGCCACCACCGTCCGACCAGCCACCAGCCACCGTCCGCACCACGTCACCGTCGCCGCTGCTGCATTTTCCGTCGCCGCTACTACAAAGATTCGGTATTTTTTTATTTTTTTTTAATTTTTTGTTTTATAGATGTAATTTATAAAAATATATATAGAAATTGTGTTCGTTTGTGTGGCTCGTTTCAGTATCATTTGAAGGAACAAGTTTGACTCAAAATTTGTGAAAATGGACATTGAGAAGAGGTCTAGCTAGCATGTTCATTTTCGTGAGTTTTAGTTAGTTTGAAATCTTTCATGGCTAGTTTTTATAAGTTAGTTATCTTTTTAGCGTGCAAAAATATAGCATTACTATATTATGTCTAGGCGGATCCTTTCTCCAATCAAAAGAATTACGCTATGTTTGTTCTTAATTTCTTGACTTGCGTGTTATGGGTAATTGGTGGATGTCTACAATGAATCAATGAAACAATGTGCGTAGAATGTTAGTAAACTAATTTGCATGTGAAGGTGATCACAACTTTGATGAATTGGCGAGTGGTGATGGAAATTTTGGATAAACTAATTTGCATTTATATGGTTAACTAAATGGATTTTAGAGTAAATGTTTAGTTGAGAAGCCTTTTAAACTAATTAAATGTAAATGTTGAGAAGCCTTTTGGACTAATTAGATGTAAAGAAGGAATTTAATTGTAATTGTTTTATGGTGAACTAATTAGATTAGGTATTTTATTAAAGATGGATTTTAGTTAACTTTTGAACTAATTAGATTAGTTATTTTATTAAAGATGTAAATGGTTAACTAAGTATTTTCTAATTATATTTGGTATTTTATAATTAGTATTTATTAGTATTTCTAATTAGATGTACATACTAATTATTTACAACTTTAATTAGATTAGGTATTTTATAATTAGAAAGTTGTAAATACTAGTATGTACATCTTTAAAGATGTACATAAATAATTAGATGTAAATGATTAACTAAGTATTTTCTAATTAGATTTGGTATTTTATAATTAGTTATATTTTCTAATCATGATTATATTCCTCCATTTAAATTGTAAATTATATTGCAGTGCTGTAATCATGTCTGTCGATAAAAGTTGGATTCTTAATCCGAACCGTAGATCACCCGAGTATCAGCAAGGACTCAGCTCTTTTATCGATATGAGTGAAAAATATATCGACAAATATGGCCTGATTAGATGCCCGTGTAGAAAATGTCAGAATACTCAATTATTAGGATGGGTTAAAATAAAATATCATTTAGAAATATGGGGCATTTGTGTTGTTAAAACTCGTATTATACTTCTTAATACTTATGTTATTTGTGTTGTTTGGAAATCTGGAAATTTGGTTTTATTTACAGGTTTTCTTGGTTTAAAAATGGAAATTAAAAAAATAAAAAAAAATTAAAATTAAAAATTGACTTTTAGCGGCGACATAGTCGCCGCTAATGGTCTTCCGGGAATTTTTTTTTAACTTTATAGCGGCGATATTGTCGCCGCAAATAATGGTATTAGCGGCGACACCTTTAGCGGCGACTTATTAGCGGCGATCTTTTCCACATTAGCGACGAATCATTAGCGGCGACTAATTAGCGACGACAGGTCGCCGCTAATACTAATAGCGGCGACAAATGGCATCAATAGCGGCGACAAATGTCGCCGCTAATAATCTTATTCCTTGTAGTGTTTGGACCTAAGAATTTGGTCCTCCGGGAAATGATGGTCAATTTGGTACTTTGAAGAAGATAATATGACTTGTAGGTTACCTACCATAATTACGTAGAAGGGTATGCATGCGTCGTTGTTGTTTAATAATTGATAATCTTATATATCGTAAGACGAGGATAGAAACTCATATATAAATAAACTAGCTTTAGTGAACCCGTGTATTATATGAGTTGAATAAATAATATTAAATAGAATAAATTTTATTAATTATAAAATAATATATGATTTAAATTATATATGAGTAAGGAATATAAGTAATAAAACAATAGCATCAACTTTTAAAATTTTTGTTTTTAACTTTTGTATTCTTCCAAAAAAATAAATTAAACATTTCGCTTAAAAACATATTAAAAAATATAAAATTTAAAATATTTTGTGTTTTAAAAAAAAGTATAATGTCTTAGAAAATTTGTTTTGATAAAAATTTGTTTCTCTAGAAATAAACATCAAAAAGTATCTATTTCTAAATTTTTCTAAAAATAATTTTTAATCAAAAAAGAATTCAATAATATAATTAGTAATTAATGGAGTTATTTAATAAGAGAGAGAAGCGGGAAAATTTTATTAAAAATGAATGTGGTGTTGCCATGTGGCATCCCTAGTTATGTGGTGTTGCCATGTGGCATCCCTAGTTACCTTTTTATTAGAATAGGTAGATGTTTTTAACAAAAATTATTCTAAATAAGTTATTTTAGTTTCTTTAATTAAGACGTTTCTATAAAAATTTAAATAATATAACTTTGTATATAAACAATTATACACTACTAAAAAAATTAAGAAGCTGGAGTTTGAATAAAAGAACTCTATTGGAATAACAAAACAATTATTTGATTGTAGAGGAAAATAAGATAAGTATAATTTGATTACAGAATACAACAAGAAAACGATGATTTTGTTAAGTATATATAAATATTAATAGAATAGAGAGTCGGAAAAACGATCTTGAAAATACACAAAAATGTGACATATTTGTTAAAACTCTATTTGTTAATATTTCCCAGCAAGCTAAGCACAATAATTTATTGTAGCTTGAAATGTAAAGAAAACTATATTTTATTTTCGAACTAGATCCAACAGACTAGGGTGGTGGATGATGGAAAAAAAACTTGTGGGAGTAGACAATGAACTAACCCCTAATGAAGGCACATTGTTTTTGCATGGGTCTTCGATTATTGTATGAGTGAGTAGTAGTGGCGATGAACCTGCAACTATCACATGATTATATCTTCCGCACAATTTTTCCTCAAGAATTACCAACTTTCGTGTGAAAGTTTAAAGGTTTCACATGAAAATGTTAACTTTCGTGCAATTGTATCGTTCTTCTGGATGTGTAACTTGTGCACAAGACTATTCATAAACAACGACTGTTGTGGAGTTAAGTGCGGCAACTCGATGATCTATTTGTTGTTGTAGACAGTAACGATCTTGATCAACAACTAGGGATAAAAGGCAAGTTGTTTATGTGAACCCTAGTGAGCGCGGGTTGAGACAATAGTTGTCGTTGATAAGATTACAGTGGTGATTCCCTTCGGTAGCGATGGTATTAGTGTTTAGCGATAGTTGCTGTGACAGTGGAGGCTTCTATTGGATATGATATTGAACAATTACATGGAAAAAACTTTAACTAAAACTTGAATTGAATTGAAAGGGATGGAGACAAGACGTCGACGGTGAAGTGTCGTCCTATCTAGGGTTTTATGGTGGTTGGCAGCGGCTAACTCTGATACCAATTAAAATATAAAATCATGTATTGATAATTGTTGTTAACTATGTAGGAACCGTTCATATAAAAAATTAAATGCAAATAATTTTATAAATATAATCAATACATATGAACATAAATAAACGATTACAAATTCCTTTTACACTTGTAAATTAACAGAAATAGATGAACAAAAATGTAAATGTTGAGGATCGTGTTTAACACGGGGCCCTTAAAATAAATTTCGAGTCTGCCAGGAGAACTCGTTTTGTTTCCCAGGGTACAATAGCCGAAGCAGTTTGTACTGCTAGGATTGATCTAGAACCCGAACTTGTTTATAGAAGAGAAAAAGCAGAGAGATTGAGGATTGTTAGAGAACCTGTTTTCTGCAGGTTTCGAGTTATGTTGGTGTGCCTTCTGAACAAAATTTTGTGTTCGCAATTCAATTCAATAAAGTTGATATTCTGCAATGGTTGCTATTGTTATGTAAGCCAGTATTAATTGAGATATTTATAAAAAGTATTACACTTTTTAATTAAAACACTATAAATTATACATAAAAGGTATTTTATATTTTTAATAAAATTACGACATATTATTAGTAGAATTATGTTGGTACTAGAATACGCCTCAAATTATAATAAAGAACTTTGACCAATGATTAACGAACACATTAGTTATGTCCGAACCAAAAGTAAGCATATATGAACAAAATATATAAATTTATTAATATTATTTATTTGTTTATTATATTTGAAATTTGTATTAGTATATTTTTTGCTGAGATAGAAACATATACACTTGAATAAGGTAAGATACCTACATTAGTGATTCATTGAAGTTAAAACAATACTTCAGCCTTGAATTCAAACAATGAGTACTTGATCTAGTAAAATCTTAATAGTTGGAAACTCATTACTTGAAAGAAAATTGAAACTTGAGATTTTAGAAGTTGTAAAGTCCATGAGTGAAAGAAACCTTCAAACTTCAATTCTACCAATAACGATCGAACCTTAAACTAAAGTATAGATCACCCCACAAAGTAGAGAACAATACAGCAAAAGCATTTAAATAACTAAGATAAGTTGGAACTATATATATGCATCCAAGTCAATGAAAACTTATATTTTCTTTGATTTTTTTAAAATCTCCCAGATGAACATACACGTAGAAGTTATAATACTAAATCTTTATTTTATGAAATGTATCTACTCTCATAAATGTTAGTATATGCTATATACTTGAATTGATAAGTTGTGTATGTGAATGATAATACATTTCATGCATGACACCTCAAGGCGTGGTAAAATCTTTATAGTCATGTTCACTACAATCATCTAACACTATTTAGTTCTCTAAAAGCTTTCAAGAAATCCGGTCCTCAGATTTCCTTTCAAAGTGAAAATGCTTAATATTACATGCATGAGCTAAAAAAATAACAAAAATTAGGTACACAGTAAAAGTTAGTTATGTTAAGAGAATTTGATCATCATGCCTAAATTGTGCCAGTATATATTGAAAATACGATACTTTATAAAATAAATGATTTGTCTACATTAATCAAGTGAATTTTGATAATGAGGTGTATCTATGTAGAGTTTTGCAAAACTATATACATGTCTAAATACATATAGGAGAGAAATGTACTAGAAATGAAAAAAACCTAAGAAAGCCTAAGAAGATATCAGAGCGTAAAACGTATCAAATGGAAATAAGATAAAATAAAAGAAATAGAAAGCAAAACAATAAAAAAATTTCCAAAGCCACCACCCCACATATTTTCCTTTAACAATTATCCCCAACCAATCTCGTTATTTCATCCATCATTCTGGATACCACCTTGCAACTCCAACCACATGAAAACCCATCTTTTTCTCTTCACATATCCCTTTATCATTGCCAACCCTTTTAATTTTTCAAAATTGATTCCACGCTCCTCATTACAACCCTAGCCACATTAAATGTGTTGCATGATGGTCTACAAACACACAAACGTTTGGGTTATTAACATATGCTATAGAAGATGAGGAAGAAGAAGAAATACTTTTACATACTTTCTTTTGGTGTTTGATGAATCTAGTTGATAATGTACGTATGTATGTCAAGATTTAGGGCTTGAATATGCAAGAAATCTATTATAAACATAAATAAAATCTTACCTAAAGTAGATGGATGGATCAAAGATGCAAAGTAAAGGTCCATGGGAGCGTGTTGCTCTTAAGTTTTAGGGGGGGATGGATGGTACGAGAAAGAGAGAGACAAAGTGTGTGTGTGTGTGTGTGAAGATGTTAGTGAATGAGCAAGTTCAAGCTTCATAAATATGAGTATTTATAGGGGGTTTGATGTTCTTCTAATGCTTAAAATAATACGATTAAGCGTGGTTGAGGTAGTGTGTTTTAGTAACCAATGTAAGGGTAAGGTGGAGTAGAGATAAGGGTGTTAAATCTTTAGCTAAAGAGTAATGAGGAGGGGTTGGGTTGGTGCTTGACTAGGTATGGTGTAGCCTTTCAAAGTCTCTTGTAACATATATGTGAATGATATTTTTGAACAATACCTCTTATAATGTACACACTTTTTGGTGTGAATAGTTGTTCGTATTGTATTAAAATACCAAATTATATTAAAGGTATTAAAAGGATTTATAATTGTTGATTAGGCTATGTATATATATGGAAAGTAGTTGTATGAATTAAATAGTGATGCATGCATGTAAAAACACATTTCATGCATAAAAAAATTTTAAGTTGAGTCAGTGGATATTCTCAGGTGTAGGTTTCCTCTTGACGGGGTTGGGGTGTGGTCTTGGCTAGGAAACATATAGGAGGGCCCAACTAAGGTAATAGTTATCCTACAAAGCATGGTCATACATTTGCTATTAAAATTTTTTTGTCTACGTAGGTTTGTATAGTGAGATTTGTGTGGTTCATGTTTTAACTACTAAATTTTGATACTTTTCAAAAGTCTAAAACCATTCCAAAAGCTCCGAAATACATTTTATTTTTATTTTTAATGAATACCGCTCCTGAGGGCAAAGGTGGATGATCGAAAGGTAGTAACATCAGGTATGGGAATGAAGAGGTGTGGTAAGTGCGGGAAGGAACATACAGGAGAGTGTAAGTGGGGACTGAATCTCTGCTTCAAGTATGGGAAGCCCGGCTATATGGCAAGAGAGCGTGGGGTTGTAAGATGTTATAACTATGGTGAAGAGAGCCATCTGAGTAGGGATTGCAAGAAGTTGAGGGCTGAAAGTTCTAGGGTAAAGAAGGGGAAAGAGAATGATGGGCAAAGAGCAAAAGCCATAGCATTCACGATGACCCGCGAGGAGACCAGAGTGGACCCCGATGTCGTGTCAGGTACGTTCCTAGTAAATCAAACTTGTGCCTCTGTATTATTTGATTCTGATGCTAGTAGGAGTTTCATTTCTACTGTCTTCTATACTAAGTTGCCTGTTAGGAGTAAAAGTATTGATGAGCCATTCGATGTAGAAACTGTCATTGGTAAGTCTACCAGGATTTCTGATCTGATAAAAGGTTATGATATAGAATTAGAAGGTCATAAGTTTCCTGCTAGAGTGTTTGTGACAACCTTAGGCGGATTTGACATAGTCTTAGGGATAAATTGGCTAGCAGCCTACGAGGCAAATATCGTTTGTCGCAAGAATATGATTCGATTGACCGCGCCCGATGGGAGTTCGGTGACGATCTACGGTGATCGAGCTACTACGGTTCCGAAGCTGATTTCAATGACGAGGGCAAAGAAGTGCATGAAATGTGGACGTAGTGCCTACCTGGCTTACGTGAAGGATGTGAATGCGTTAGTACCATAATTGTCCAACGTACCAGTTGTGTGTGACTTCCCATACGTGTTTCCAGAAGATTTACCAGGTGTGCCACCAGATCGTGAGATTGAGTTCTAAATCGATCTGATACCTGGTGCTCAACCTGTGGCCAAGGCACCGTATTGATTGGCTTCGTCTGAGATGAAGGAACTGATGGTTCAGTTGCAAGAGTTATTTGACCAAGGGTTCATTCGAACGAGTATCTCTCCCTTGGGTGCTCCGGTCTTATTTGTAAAGAAGAAGGACGGCAGTATGAGGATGTGCATCGACTACCGTGAGTTAAACAAGTTGACAGTGAAAAACCGATATCCACTACCTAGAATTGATGACTTGTTTGATCAGCTCTAAGGTGTCAGCTGGTTTTCGAGAATAGATCTCCGATTTGGCTACCATTAGTTGAAAGCGAAGGATCAAGATATCTCCAAAACAGCTTTTCTCACGCGTTATAGACACTACAAGTTTCTTGTTATGTCTTTTGGTCTAACTAACGTGCTAGTTGCCTTTATGGATTTGATGAACCGGGTGTGTCAGCCGATGTTGGATAAATCATTGATTATGTTTATCGATGATATCCTGATTTATTCAAAGAGTGAAGAAGAGCATGCCGGTCACATTCGTGAGGTATTGGAGTCACTTAGGAGAGAGAAGCTATATGCTAAATTCTCCAAGTGAGCTTCCTGGTTGCGTGAGGTTAAGTTTTTAGGTCATGTGGTAAATTCCAAAGGGATCATGGTAGACCCAGCAAAGGTTGAGGCAGTGATACAATGGAAGTCTCCAAGGATGCCATCCGAGATCCGTAGTTTCTTGGGTTTGGCGGGCTACTACAGAAGATTCATCCAAGACTTTTTTAAGTTAGCCTCACCATTGACTAAATTGACTCATAAGGATGTAAAGTTTGTATGGAGTCTAGAACAGGAGAATGCTTTCAGAGAGTTAAAGGCAAGATTGACAAACTCCTGTCTTGGCATTACCCGAGGGGAACAAAGACTTAGCGGTCTATTCATATGCTTCTTATTCGGGGTTGGGTTGCGAGCTGATGCAACGGGGAAGAGTAATAGCCTATGCGTCCTGATAATTAAAGATCCACGAGACAAACTACCCCACTCACGATTTGGAGCTAGTGGTTGTGGTCTTCGCGTTGAAGAGTTGGAGGCACTACTTGTACAGGACGAAGTGCACTATCTTCACTGACCATAAGAGCTTGAAATACTTCTTTCAGCAGAAGGACCTCAATATGAGGCAAAGGAGGTGGTTAGAGTTAATCAAGGACTATGATTGTGAGATCAACTACCATATCCAAGCAAGTCCAACGTAGTGGCGGATGCCCTTAGTCGAAAGGAGAGACCCGAGCCAATCCGGTTGAAAGCTTACCAGTTGGTGATGACCTCCGATGTGATGACACAGGTCAAGGGGTTCCAAGATGAGGCGTTGAAAGAAGACCGCCTTAACTCCAAAAGGATAAGAGGTCTAGTCACGGAGTTGGGTGAAAACAATATCGGAGTTAGAACACGCTTCGGGCGGATGTGGGTCCCTCGTTATGAAGACCTACTTGGGCGATGGATGAATCTCATAAGACTTGATAATCCATTCATCCCGATGCTGCAAAGATATATCACGATATAAAGAAAGATTACTAGTGGTCGGGTATGAAGCATGAGGTAGCGGAGTATGTGAGTAAATGCCTTACTTGCTTACAAGTGAAGGCGGAGCATTATAAGCCATATGTGAATATCCAACCTTTGGATATACCCAAGTGAAAATAGGAATATATCACCATGGACTTCATTGAGAAGTTACTACGTACGGCAAGGGGGTACGATGCTATATGGGTGATAGTTGATTGTTTGACGAATAACGCTCACTTTCTACCGATCCGCGAGACATATTCATCTGAGAGGTTGATGGATATGTTCATCAAAGAGATTTTGACGCGTCATGGTGTACCAACATCTATCGTGTCTGACCGTGACACTCGATTTACATCTAAGTTTTGGAAGAGATTTCTTGACGTGATGGGAACGAGGTTGCACATCAGTACGGCTTATCATCCTTAGATGGATGGTCAGTCAGAGAGAACTATACAAATGTTGAGGATATGCTCCGAACATACATTATTGGTTTCGAAGGAAGTTGGGACAAACACTTACCGTTAGCTGAATTCTCATACAACAACAGTTATCATGCCAACATTAATATGCCGCCATATGAGATGCTATACGGTAGGAAGTGCAGAACGCCTGTATGTTAGAGTGACATCGGACAGAAGAGTTTAGGGAGCGTTAAAGTGATCGAGGCTATGACTGAAAAGTTGGATGCATAGCCTACTTAGATGACCTATAGCCATGATTTAGCACATACGGGTCAAAACAGATAATTTATCAAAAAGTCATCCATACTATCCACAACACATACAAGATGCCCAATACATGTAACATACATTAATATGATCAATTCCAGTCCCAAACATGATGTCCTAGTTACTAATCAACATACCAAACCATACATGACCATCAAAGTGCATAAATCACTCAATAACCAAACAAACATTCCATACAACCCAATTAATAGATTTTACCACTTTAGACATCCATAACAACCATTCTAGCATGATCCTAAAACCATGAATAAGTCAAATTACCAATATCCAAAGTTCATGCACAATAAAGTTTCCCTTTTGGGAAAGTAATACCCAAAAGTGATTTAACATCCAATGTATACATGCATTCATCAATAATATACCATATCAAGTTCATATCATACCTAGACATGATCTACAACACCTAACTAACATGATTCATAAGTTTCATACTCAAAAAGTTGCTATCTTTAGTAATGTATGGATTCTAGCTTGTAATCTTGAATTACCAATGTTCATAGCAATAATCCAACATCCAATTATCATCATAAACACATCTATAACATCAACACATTAACAATTCAACATTACATGCAAATAAAGTTACTATTATTAGTAACCTATGAACAAATCTCTCAATTCACCAATTTATTGCATAATCAATGTTTGCTAGCATTCATACAACCTAATTAATAACCCAACAACATCAAACAACAACCAATTCCACATGATCATCAAGATTTTTGAATTAGGGTTCATAATTATCAAAGTTCATGATCAACCAATCAAAAGTGTAGTTTTCTTGCATAATCAACGTTAACTAACATGTATACAATCAAACTAACACACTAGCATCAACAATTGATCAAATTTCAGCCTCATAAACCCCAATTTCGCAGCCTAGTTCGCGGTTCTATCAACAAGCATGAAAAACTCTTAAAAATCTAACCTTTAAACTTGTAATGGCTTGAAATTGATGATTCCTACGAGTTCTAATCCTTGAAATCGATCAAAATCGCTGTTGTTTGCTTGTTCTAGGGCTGAATTCGAAGATGAGGGGGTTTGGGAATGGTTGTCGCGGCTGATGGGTGGGATTAGGGTTGGGTCTTTGTTTTTAATTTTATTTAATTACCCCTAATTACCCTTTAAGCCCTTGTAGTTTGTATTCTATAAAAATTAAGCTTTTAAACCCTTTGTGATGTGTTTTTAACTTAATAACATGAATGTATAAACTAATTATAACACTTATATATTTTATTTTATAAAAACACAAGACATACAAATTAACACGCGCGTTTCCGCGTTACTCTATAAAATTCTCAAATAGTCTTTAAATCGCGTAAAAACATAAACATAAAATAATAATCATCTTATCAACTAGATTATTATTAGATTAACATTATTAATTATTTTTAAGTCACCAACATCAAACGACAACTAGTGTGTGCTTACGACACGTGTATGCAAAACTTAACGGAACTAACGGAGTTTGGTAACGGAAAATTACCGGATGTCACATTATCCCCATATTGAAAGAATTTTCGTCCTGAAAATTGCGTTACATGGTGAGAGTTCCATCACTGATCTACCGCATTGGCACACAGAAATCGAAATCGAGTGAGTTTTGGATGAGTTGTCACATCATCCCCATGTTGAAAGAAATTTCGTCCCGAAATTTAAATCAATACCTTGGTCTGCAGGCATCGTCTCGAACAACTGAGGGTACTTAAGCTTCATTTGATCCTCACGTTCCCACGTGAATTCCGGTCCACGTCGTGAGTTCCAACGAATTTTGACTATAGGTATTTTGCTCTGCTTAAATGTTTTCACCTCACGATCCATCACCTCGACGGGTTCTTCAATAAAGCGCAATTGGTCATCCACTTGAACGTCTTCTAGTGGGACAATTAGTGTCTCGTCAGATAGACACTTCTTCAGATTGGAAACGTGAAACACGTTGTGGACTCCACTTAGCGAATCAGGCAAGGCTAGTCGATAGGCCACCGGACCTATTCTTTCCAGTATCTCAAATGGTCCAACATACCTTGGATTCAGCTTTCCTCGCTTGCCAAACCGAACTACGCCTTTCCACGGTGAGACTTTCAATAACACTTCGTCACCAATTTGGAATTCTAGAGGTTTCCGTCTCTTGTCAGCATAACTTTTCTGTCTATCTCTTGCTGCAGCCATACGGTTCCGTATCTGCACAATCTTCTCAGTTGTTTCATGAATGAGTTCGGGACCCCGTTAGTTGACTATCACCAATTTTAGCCCAGCAAACCGGTGATCGACACTTTCTCCCATACAAAGCCTCAAAAGGTGTTGCCTGTATGCTAGTGTGATAACTGTTATTATAGGAAAATTCCACCAAAGGTAGGTGAACTTCCCAGTTGTTCCCGAAATCAATCACACAAGCACGTAACATATCCTCCAAAGTCTGTATGGTACGCTCACTCTATCCGTCGGTTTGTGGATGATAAGCAGTACTCATATCCAATCGGGTACCCAGGGATTTCTGCAGTGACTGCCAGAAGTGTTACGTGAAGCGAGCATCGCGATCAGAGATAATTGAGATTGGTACGCCGTGTCTCGAAACGATCTCCTTAAGATACAATCGGGTTAGCTTCTCCATCTTATCCGTTTCCTTAATTGCAAGGAAGTGAGCGGACTTGGTCAACCGATCCACAATGACCCAGATTGTGTCACAACCAGTATTAGTCCGGGGTAATTTCGTGATAAAATCCATAGCGATTTGTTCCCATTTCCACATCGGTATCTCGGGTTGTTGTAACAGTCCAGATGGTTTTGGGTATTCCACTTTGACTTTTGAGCAGGTCAAACATTTGCTCACATACGTAGCTACATCTGCCTTCATGTTAGGCCACCAATAGTGCGCCTTTAGATCATGATACATCTTGTCAGATCCAGGATGTATAGAGTATTTAGACTTGTGTGCCTCGCTCATAACCAAATCCCTCAGATTTCCGTAGACAGGCACCAAAGTCTATCCATGAAGTATCGAATTCCATCTTCTTTCTCTACCAATTGTTTATCCATTCCCCATAATGACTCAGAAACAATGTTTTCCTCTTTCAAGGCTTCTATTTGTGCTTCCTTAACTTGTTCAGGCAAATGGGTACTGATCGTGAGTTGCAAGGCTCGCACCCGCCTTGGTTTAACTGTTTCTTTTCGGCTTAAGGCATCGGCAACTACGTTCACCTTTCCAGGATGGTACTTGATAGCGCAATCATAATCGTTCAGAAGTTCCACCCAACGCCGCTGCTTCATATTCAACTCTTTTTGCTCAAAGATGTGCTGGAGACTCTTGTGATCGGTGTAGATAGTGCATTTGGTACCGTACAAGTAATGTCTCCAAATCTTTAAGGCAAAAACTACTGTACCCAACTCCAGATCATGGGTAGTATAATTCTTCTCGTGAACCTTTAGTTGTCTAGAGGCGTAGGCTATCACCTTATCGCGCTGCATCAGAACACAACCCAATCCTTGAATGGATGCGTCACAGTACACCACGAAATCATCTGTCCCCTCTGGCAGTGCCAATATCGGTGCACTACAGAGTTTCTGTTTCAATAGCTGAAAAGCCGCCTCTTGACTTTCTCCCCGTTTGTATGTCATTCCTTTGTGGGTCAAAGCGGTGAGAGGTTGTGCAATCTTAGAAAATCCCTCTATGAATCGTCGGTAATACCCCGCTAATCCCAGAAATTGTCGTATCTCACTCGGTGTTTTAGGTATAGCCTAATTCTTTATTGCCACAATCTTGGCAGGATCAACATGTATACCCTTCTCATTAACAATATGACCTAGGAATTGTACTTCGCGTATCCAAAAGTCACACTTAGAGAATTTGGCGTACAGTTGCTCATTTTTCAATAATTCCAAGATTAATCGTAGATGCTCTTCATGGTCTTCCTTGGTCTTAGAGTATATCAGTATATCATCGATAAACACAATAACAAACTGATCAAGATAGGGTTTGCACACGCGATTCATGAGGTCCATGAACACCGCAGGTGCATTAGTCAACCCAAAAGGCATGACCAAGAACTCGTAATGACCATAACGAGTACGGAATGCAGTTTTGGAAATGTCTTCCTCACGGACTCTGAGTTGATGATAACCAGATCTCAAGTCGATCTTCGAATAATAGCTGGATCCCTGAAGCTGATCAAATAAGTCGTCGATGCGAGGTAAAGGGTATCGGTTCTTAACTGTGACTTTGTTTAACTCCCTATAATCGATGCACATTCGAAACGTGCCATCCTTTTTCTTTACAAAGAGAACAGGGGCTCCCCAAGGTGATGAGCTAGGTCGAATAAAGCCCTTATCTAAAAGCTCCTGAAGTTGTGATGACAACTCCTGTAGTTCGTTCGGTGCTAATCGATAAGGTGCTCTAGCAATCGGGGCTGTACCGGGAGTCAGTTCAATTTGAAATTCCACTTGATGATGAGGTGGTAATCCAGGAAGATCCTCTGGAAACACCTCGGGAAAGTCTCGTACCACGGGTATGTCTTCCATTCGCCTTTCCTCTGGTTGCTTATCGGTGACGAGTGCCAGAATAGCCAAGCGACCTTTTCGCAGTAACTTCTGTGCTTTCATGTAGGAGATAATGCCCATCACTGCACCACTCCTATCACCTCGGACTGTGAGAATTTCATCACCAACAGGAATTCGTATGATCTTCTCGTGACATATGACTTCCGCTTGCTTATTTGAGAGCCAATCCATGCCTACCACAACGTCGAAACTTCCTAGTGTAACAGGCATAAGATCTATAGCGAAAGTATGACCAGCGAGTTCTATCTTACAATCTTTAAGAATGTGTGTCACATGGATCTGTTTACCGTCAGCCAATTCTACGGTATATTTGGATTCTAAGGCAGAAGGGATATCACTTAGGAGACTACAGAACTTTAAGGATATGAAACTCCTATCGGCTCCAGTATCAAACAATACTGTAGCAAAACACCCATTTACAGAAAACCTACCAGTAACAGTAGTAGGGTCGTTTAGAGCCTCACCTGAGCCGATGACGAAGGCTCTCCCCTTGGCTCCATTATTATTACCACCGTTACCATTGCCGTTCCCATCTTTGTCGTTGTTGTTACCTTGGTTGTTGTTGTTTTGGCCATTGCCATTACCGTTCTTCCTCAACTGCGGGCAGTTTCGCTTGTAGTGCCCCTCCTTTCCGCACTCGAAACAACCCTTTGGAGTCTCCTGAGGTTGTTGTGGTTTCCTAACTATCTCACCACTGCAATCCTTAGCCAAGTGTCCCATTTTACCACACCGCTGACACTTGTAATTGTCACATCTCCCAACGTGATGATAGTTGCACCGTGTACACATCGGCTGTTTACCACCATAGCCGCTCGGTCCTTGATTGTTTGAGTTTAACTGGTTGAAATTACGATTGTTGTCAAACCTTCGTTGTTGCTGTTGTGGTTGTTGTTGTTGAGATTGGTGTTGACCACCGGATGATGATGCTCTATTATTATTGTTGGTGTTGGTGTTGTTAGAGGCATCCCACTTCCTTTTGTTGTCGGGTACGCTTGCAGCAGCGCACCGTTTTGGCAACCGTCTTAGCTCCACAGCTTCGTCAGTTAGTTTGTGGGCTAGTCGGATGGCTTGTTGTATAGTGGTGGGGTTAGAGGAAGTCACCATGCTCCTAATTTCGGGCACCAATCCCCGGATGTAATGTTCCACTCGCTTGTGCATCTCGCTCACCATTCCAGGACATAGTGTGGCCAGCTCGTGAGTTCTTGTTGTATAGGCCTCGATCTCGGAACCTTGCATTTTCAACTACCAAAATTCCATCTCCAACTTTTGAACTTCGCTTCGAGGATAGTATTCCTCGATCATCATATCTTTAAATTCATTCCACGGGAGCTCATTTGCCATGGCTTGCCCTAGCATTTGCACTTGAGCATTCCACCAAGACAGTGCAGCACCATCCAACGTCCCGGTTACGTATTTCACTTGGTCAGCATGTGGACAGTTACACTTTGAGAACACAGATTCCGTCTTCTCAAACCACCTTACTAACCCTACAGCACCCTCGGTTCCACTGTAGGTGTGAGGCTTGCAGTCTATGAAGGACTTGTAGGTACACGCTGGAGGTCCTGCTTTATCACGATAAATATTGATTAGACATCTTATTCGATTAACTATAGGATTTCACAAAAATTTTCCATTATCGTTTACCTACGGCCTGTCCTACTTGGACAGCAGCTACTGCCGCTTGGACTTGTGCATTTATTAAGGCAGCCAGTTCCGCATGAGTCATATTAATTGTACCGGCGCCTTGGCCACCGGCACCTTGGTCACCGGCACCTCGTCCGCGCCCGTGCTCGCGTCTTCGGCCACGTCCACGTCCTCGTCCTCGGGCGTCCATTATTCACTTTACATTCACAACACAATAATGAGTAACATCAAACATATTCATCTCATTAAAGTATAGTAAACAATAAGAAATAATGAATCATCACATCCACAACATTCATAACAAAAATGATAACCAAGATAAATAAATTGTAAATAAGTCACAATGTATTCACCAATGTCAAAATTTAAGTTTCTAGTTCAAGTGGGAAAACAACCCTTCCCACATAGGTTCCAAAAGAAGGAAACGCTACATAGTCCAAGTTGTTTAAAAGAAATGAGATAAAATCAATCAACTATGTCTGAATTGTCACTATCTTCTTCCATCTTCGCTGGTTCTTCCTCAGGTTCTTCCTCAGGTTCCTCTTCGGGTTCCTCCTCCTCCTCGGGAGCCTGTGCAGGAGCAGGAGCTAAGGCTATCTGAAGTTCCACCAACTGGGCCTCTATAGCAGCAATCCTGTTGTTGCTTCATCGCGCTACTCTCGTGCGGTCACGCGTCCACTCGGCGTCTGGTAACCATCCCGCATTTGGTAACACCCCTCCAGGGTTTTACCATGATGCTCCACGAGTTCATCCAGTTGATGTCGCAGTGTGTACACTTCGTGCTGTAGTGTACAGACATTGCCAGTGAGTCGCCGGACCCGGTGTTGCTCCGTGTCCAGTGCTGCTACCAATGCAGCAATAACCTGCTCGTTGGACTGCACCGTCCACGGAAGTGTAGGTAGTGGTTGCTCTGTGTTGTTCCTAGTTTGGGGTCTTGATGTAGGCACACGTTCCCTGTACATGAGGTGACCCACAAACTCAGGGTAGAAACACCAGTCTCGTGGAGGGTCACGTTCGGGTGGCACAAATGGTTGATCCCATCCGAACTCACCTAGTGGATAGTCCAAACGAGGCCAGTCCAATCCATCGTCAGGTACCGGTCCAGGAGGTGGGGACTCGGATCGTGTGGGTGATGCTGGTCGTTTACCACGTGCTCTCGAGGACGATGCCATGCTGCAGAGAGTGTGTTGTGTATGCCAATGAGTATACAGTAGAAAAATCAGGAACAAGTAACTAACTAACTGTGTGCGGTTATAGTCTAGTGTGTATGCAACCTAGTTCTCTATAACCAAGGGCTCTGATACCAATCTGTCACACCCTCAAAATCCACGTGCGGAGTTTTACCGCGAGGCGTGTGAACAAACCAGGATCACAGTCAATAGTTACTCGGAACGACTCTATATGCTACGTTTAATGCAAACCAAACCAGAGCTCAAACTTTAAAAGACATGCGGAAGCGTAAAGTAAATAAAACAACCCAAAACAAGTGAAAGTACCATATGGCAAAACAAGTGCCAACCAAGTATTTTAAACCATAAATAAAAGACGAGTAATTATATTTGAAGTTTAAATCTCTAAAATGCATGCTGACTCTTGTAGTGCTCCTATCAGCAATCCAGATTAACGACCTGAGAATATCTTACTAAAAAGTCAACACATGGTTGGTGAGTTCAAGAGTTTGCGTATAAACATAACAGTTTATCAATAGTGTATAAATAAGCATGTGCATTGTAATAGCTAGCTAGTCCATTAACAAATTGATATTAATACATAGTGATTTCAACATTGAAGCTGACTGTGTTATGTTTGCCTCCCGTCACGACTTCACCATATTGTGACGAATAATCATAGGACAAATTGCACCGGTTGACCTCGAGTCACACAGGTGGGGCTCGTCAGACCCAGTAGTACTACCCAAGTTTCCCCGCTATTCAATATTAACAATTCAAAAGTGTGAGGACTTTATCATAGTAAACAGCACTATATTAATATCATACACATCTTAAATATAAAAAGCGTTTGTAACATTACCAGTATGCTATCTCCCCCGAAAGAGATTTAATAAAACAGTGGGGCATGAACTCACCTGATACGCGTGATAGGTGTTTAAGGCTTAACTTGACAAGGACGAGTGGAAAGACAACCTTCAAAGGTTACCTAGAACACACAAGTACATAAGTACATGTACACACAAAAATCCCAAGGGAAACCCTAAGTGTTCTACAAACAAAGAACTCAAGGTTCTATAAAGACAACATACATGTGACCTAGTTGACCCGTTTGACCCGTTGGTGACATTATGTGTTGTAAACCATTTAAACATACATAAGCATATAACATACATGGTTAACATTCCAATGAATCACATTTGATGCTACATTCCTAATACATTGCTTAAATCATCATACTATGCACATATAATACAAGTTATGTAAATTCTTAGCATCTAGCATACTCTGTGTGTTCATAACATAACTAGTGTATCATATAACAGGTCAGATCATGCATAGCCTACTTAGATGACCTATAGCCATGATTTAGCACATACGGGTCAAAACAGATAATTTATCAAAAATTCATCCATACTATCCACAACACATACAAGATGCCCAATACATGTAACATACATTAATATGATCAATTCCAGTCCCAAACATGATGTCCTAGTTACTAATCAACATACCAAACCATACATGACCATCAAAGTGCATAAATCACTCAATAACCAAACAAACATTCCATACAACCCAATTAATAGATTTTACCACTTTAGACATCCATAACAACCATTCTAGCATGATCTTAAAACCATGAATAAGTCAAATTACCAATATCCAAAGTTCATGCACAATAAAGTTTCCCTTTTGGGAAAGTAATACCCAAAAGTGATTTAACATCCAATGTATACATGCATTCATCAATAATATACCATTTCAAGCTCATATCATACCTAGACATGATCTACAACACCTAACTAACATGATTCATAAGTTTCATACTCAAAAAGTTGCTATCTTTAGTAATGTATGGATTCTAGCTTGTAATCTTGAATTACCAATGTTCATAGCAATAATCCAACATCCAATTATCATCATAAACACATCTATAACATCAACACATTAACAATTCAACATTACATGCAAATAAAGTTACTATTATTAGTAACCTATGAACAAATCTCTCAATTCACCAATTTCTTGCATAATCAATGTTTTCTAGCATTCATACAACCTAATTAACAACCCAACAACATCAAACAACAACCAATTCCATATGATCATCAAGATTTTCGAATTAGGGTTCATAATTATCAAAGTTCATGATCAACCAATCAAAAGTGCAGTTTTCTTGCATAATCAACGTTAACTAACATGTATACAATCAAACTAACACACTAGCATCAACAAT
The DNA here is from genome assembly GCA_024085815.1 of Flaveria linearis. Classification (NCBI taxonomy): domain Eukaryota; kingdom Viridiplantae; phylum Streptophyta; class Magnoliopsida; order Asterales; family Asteraceae; genus Flaveria; species Flaveria linearis. Next base: position 16,353,697 of record CM044007.1, on the reverse strand, counting down.
TGATCAAAATTCAGCCTTATAAACCCCAATTTCACAGCCTAGTTCGCGGTTCTATCAACAAGCATGAAAAACTCTTAAAAATCTAACCTTTAAACTTGTAATGGCTTGAAATTGATGATTCCCACGAGTTCTAATCCTTGAAATCGATCAAAATCGCTGTTGTTTGCTTGTTCTAGGGCTGAATTCGAAGATGAGGGGGTTTGGGAATGGTTGTCGCGGCTGATGGTGGGATTAGGGTTGGGTCTTTGTTTTTAATTTTATTTAATTACCCCTAATTACCCTTTAAGCCCTTGTAGTTTGTATTCTATAAAAATTAAGCTTTTAAACCCTTTGTGATGTGTTTTTAACTTAATAACATGCATGTATAAACTAATTATAACACTTATATATTTTATTTTATAAAAACACAAGACATACAAATTAACACGCGCGTTTCCGCGTTACTCTATAAAATTCTCAAATAGTCTTTAAATCGCGTAAAAACATAAACATAAAATAATAATCATCTTATCAACTAGATTATTATTAGATTAACATTATTAATTATTTTTAAGTCACCAACATCAAACGACAACTAGTGTGTGCTTACGACACGTGTATGCAAAACTTAAAGGAACTAACGGAGTTTGGTAACTGAAAATTACCGGATGTCACAAATGTTGTCTCCATATAATCAAAGTCAATTTGAGGGTTATTGATATTGATGTGTACATTTCATGTAATCAAAGCCCAATTTGAAGATTACAAGTTGTTGTGCTCAGTTCCATCCATCAAGTTTTTCAAGTTGGAACCAAGATGTCTACAAAACGCCATCTATAGTGGTATGCTTTAGTTTTGTGGTTCTGGTTTATAATTTTGTTCAAATTGATTGTCACTTTAGGTAATAATTTTGCTCTTCTAGCTTAACGGATGAGTTTGGTCCAATATCAAACGATAGGTAAAATGTTAATTTTTGTATTGGTTATATAATTGGTGAATTTAAAAGGATTCTATTTTGTAACATTCACTTGAATGGTACCCCATTAGACGTAACATCCACTTCACTTGTTCTTCTTGTCTTCTAAGTTGTTGTGTATTGTTAGAAAGGTAGACATCGACAACGTTGCTGATTTCATACAAAGTTTGTATTCAAACGATGAATCTAGAATTGTTTATTGCTTCTCCCGGATGGATTGTGAGCAGGTATGGGTTGCGATTAAAAGCTTAACTAAATTTGTTCTAGAATCATGTTATTATGTGCACATCGCACATATTACATTTACTATATTCTTGCATATTCGAGTACTATGGTTGCTTATGAGTTGCATAATAGATGAGCTTAAACAAACTATTACACATAGATAGAATAACAGCAAGGGTACTTTATATTGCATGTCTTTCAATAATTTCCATTTCTTGCCAGATATTATAATCAGTATATATTTTCGTGATATATTTCAAGCTCATTTAAAAAATTGAAACAGTATATCTAATTTGGTTTCGATTAATTATGACAGATAATCTATCCGTGGAGCTTAGTCCAAGCAGCTTGATCTTGATGAGGTATAAGCTTTGAGTTACTTTGGATCCTGCTTTCTTATTATAATTTTCTTAAAATTCCAACCTTCAGGTTTGATTAGATAATAATATAATTGATAGTTTTTTTTGCTTCTAGCTTTCTGATTGTCATGATGTAATTAGACATCTAATGGACTTCGCTACAGTGAGGAAAAAGCTTGCAAAAGGATTGTATTGAAGTTCTTATCGAGTAGATTAATAATTTGTCATGCATATGTTTATGCCTAACTACTCTACTATCTTCTTAATGTTCTTCATTTACTGTCATAGTATCACTGTTTTGCTTTTTATACTATGATCTGAACATCAGTTATAGTTTTATGATGCATTCACTTGGTTTTGATTTTCTTTGATCTAATGTATCTAGTTTACACAAAGAGATTGTGCAGATTTAGGATGTCAAGATAATTGGTAGAATATTAGTATTTAGATAATAATTTCTCACTATAGGTCTTCTCAGCTTGTAAAGTTTGTTTAAAGTGTTGAATGTTACCTGATTTATGCAGGTTTTGCAAGATCAGAGCTGTGTTTTTGGCTTTATTAGCGGATCCTTTTGGCACCAAGCTCTTATATCATTGCTTTTGATGTGCTACCATGTTGAAATGGAGATAAAAGGATCAAACACTTTTGGTAGTAAAAGTAAAGGCAAGGAACCCTCTGCGTTATTCATGCAAGCTCTTCTTTATTTATTGTTGGATTTTAGTAACTAGATCAAACCCAAATAGTTGTTGAAATTTTTATAAAACCTTATAGGATTAAAGAATTAAAAATGGACTATAATGCAGACAAAATAATTCCACACTATAGTATACAGAATATTTTTATACTTTTATGGTACATGTTCATTTATTATGTTTATGTGTTTCTTCAATAGAAATTTGATTCTCTTGATTTACAAGACTATTGTGTTGATTTAAAGCACAAAGCAATTTACATCACGTGATGTAAAACTTAAGTTTTGATTTGTTGGAACTCTTTCTCTTGATACATAAAACCTACAATAAATTGAAACCTCAACCAATGTCTCATCAATTGTTTATTGATAAGTGTAAGTGTTGCATCCCTAATCAATTGTTTTACGTAATTTATATTTTACTTGGTGATTTTGTTATGTGGTATTAATTTGTACAATTTATAGTAATATTGATGTATTGTTTGTCTAGATGAAATTGTTCATGCTATTACTGAGTATTCTGGATCATTCATGCAACTATAGTCTTAGTAAGTTAATTCTATCCACTTAAGTTTAGATAAAATGGACCAGATTGTAGTTTTTGAAACGCCTACTAATTATGTTTAGAAAAACATAATCATTACAATAGTATCCTAAATTTGTATATAAAGAGTGGTTCTATTATGTAGCTTTCTATAATATGACATGTTTAAAGGTTGGGTTTTGTTTTTGAAACGCCTACCAATTTGAGTGATTCTATTATGTAGCTTTCTATAATATGACATGTTTGAAAGCAAGATAGCCCAAATTAACTTATTCATGTATGTTTTGATTTTATAGCTCATACAAAGTTAAATTTTTACTTCTTGAAAGAGGCCGGATGTATTGCACAAATTGATATTGATGTAGTGAAATGTTGTGATTATGTTGTCAGAATGATGCTACATTAAAAATCAACAAGCAAATCTACTTACTTTAAGACTTCAAATTATCATACTTGATTCCGCTACAACGCCCGGGTCACCTCCTAGTATCTATATATATGTGTATATATACATATCTATATATGTGTGTATATATACATATCTGTATATGTATATCTGTATCTGTATATGTATATGAGTATGCGCATGCGCATGCGCATGCGTATGCGTATGCGCATGCGTATGCGTATGTGTATCTGTATGCGTATGTGTATCTGTATGCGTATGTGTATGTGTATCTGTATGTGTATGTCTATATCAATGTGTATGTGTATGTGTATGTGTATGTGTATGTCTATGTCTATGTCTATGTCTATGTCTATGTCTATGTCTATGTCTATGTCTATGTCTATGTCTATGTCTATGTCTATGTCTATGTCTATGTCTATGTCTATGTCTATGTCTATGTCTATGTCTATGTCTATGTCTATGTCTATGTCTATGTCTATGTCTATGTCTATGCCTATGTCTATGTCTATCTCTATCTCTATCTCTATTCTATGTCTATGTCTATGTCTATGTCTATGTCTATGTCTATGTCTATGTCTATGTCTATGTCTATGTCTATGTCTATGTCTATGTCTATGTCTATGTCTATGTCTATGTCTATGTCTATGTCTATGTCTATGTCTATGTCTATGTCTATGTCTATGTCTATGTCTATGTCTATGTCTATGTCTATGTCTATGTCTATGTCTATGTCTATGTCTATGTCTATGTCTATGTCTATGTCTATGTCTATGTCTATGTCTATGTCTATGTCTATGTCTATGTCTATGTCTATGTCTATGTCTATGTCTATGTCTATGTCTATGTCTATGTCTATGTATATGTATATGTCTATGTCTATGTCTATGTCTATGCCTATGTCTATGCCTATGTCTATGCCTATGTCTATGTCTATGTCTATGTCTATGTCTATGCCTATGCCTATGTCTATGTCTATGTCTATGTCTATGTCTATGCCTATGCCTATGTCTATGTCTATGTCTATGTCTATGTCTATGTCTATGTCTATGTCTATGTCTATGTCTACGTCTATGTCTACGTCTATGTCTACGTCTATGTCTACGTCTATGTCTACGTCTATGTCTACGTCTATGTCTACGTATATGTATACGTATATGTATACGTATATGTATACGTATATGTATACGTATATGTATACGTATATGTATACGTATATGTATACGTATATGTATACGTATATCTATTCGTATATGTATACGTATATGTATACGTATACGTACACGTAGACGTACACGTACACGTATACGTACACGTACACGTATACGTACACGTACACGTACACGTATACGTACACGTATACGTATACGTACACGTATACGTATACCTACACGTATACGTATACCTACATGTATACGTATACCTATACGTACAGGTATACGTACAGGTATACGTACAGGTATACGTACAGGTATACGTACAGGTATACGTACAGGTATACGTATAGGTATACGTACAGGTATACGTACAGGTATACGTACAGGTATACGTATAGGTATACGTACAGGTATACGTACAGGTATACGTACAGGTATACGTACAGGAATACGTACAGGTACACGTACAGGTATATGTACAGGTATACGTATATGTATACGTATATGTATACGTATACGTATACGTATAGGTATACGTAACGTATAGGTATACGTATAGGTATACGTATAGGTATACGTATAGGTATACGTATAGGTATACGTATAGGTATACGTATAGGTATACGTATAGGTATACGTATAGGTATACGTATAGGTATACGTATAGGTATACGTATAGGTATACGTATAGGTATACGTATAGGTATACGTATAGGTATACGTATAGGTATACGTATAGGTATACGTATACGTATTCGTATAGGTATACGTATATGTATTCGTATAGGTATACGTATATGTATACGTATATGTATACGTATGTATACGTCTATGTATTCGTGTATGTATACGTATATGTATTCGTCTATGTATACGTATATGTATACGTAAATGTGTATGTGTATGTATATGTATATGTGTATGTGTATATATGTGGATATGTGTATGTGTATGTATATGGATATGTGTATGTGTACGTATATGGATATGTGTATGTGTACGTATATGGATATGTATATGTATATGGATATGGATATGGATATGGATATGGATATGGATATGTATGTATATGGATATGTATATGGATACGGATACGGATATGGATATGCATATGTATATGGATACGGATATGCATATGATATGGATGGGATATGGATAGTATATGTGTATGGATATGTATATGTATATGTATATGTATATGTATATGTATATGTATATGTATATGTATATGTATATGTATTGTATATGTATATGTATATGTATATTGTATATGTATATGTATATGTATATGTTCGGAGGAGGAGGAGGAGGAGGAGAGGAGGAGGAGGAGGAGGAGGAGGAGGAGGAGGAGGCGGGGAGGAGGAGGAGGAGGAGGAGGAGGAGGAGGAGGAGGAGGAGGAGGAGGAGGAGGAGGAGGAGGAGGAGGAGGAGGAGGAGGAGGAGGAGGAGGAGGAGGAGGAGGAGGAGGAGGAGGAGGAGGAGGAGGAGGAGGAGGAGGAGGAGGAGGAGGAGGAGGAGGAGGAGGAGGAGGAGGAGGAGGAGGAGGAGGAGGAGGAGGAGGAGGAGGAGGAGGAGGAGGAGGAGGAGGAGGAGGAGGAGGAGGAGGAGGAGGAGGAGGAGGAGGAGGAGGAGGAGGAGGAGGAGGAGGAGGAGGAGGAGGAGGAGGAGGAGGAGGAGGAGGAGGAGGAGGAGGAGGAGGAGGAGGAGGAGGAGGAGGAGGAGGAGGAGGAGGAGAGGAGGAGGAGGAGGAGGAGGAGGAGGA